>OY755208.1:37018019-37468019 GCA_963576765.1 Draba incana
CAGGTTATCGAAGGAGGTACACTCGCTATCTGACGACCTGGATTTTTCTTTCAGGGAAAATGGTATGTCCCTTTTACATTTTTTGTAACCATCACCGACTTGGGTCGCGGTGTATGGTAAAGTGATTCATTCGATCAAGGATCCATCTTATGTTCATGTTCATTACATATAATCTCATTTGGGTTAATACGTCTCCGATCTCAGAAGAACCAGATTTGAACAATTCCAGGGTGCAGTATGATTAAACAAGGAATATTCCCATATTCGGTTCCATACATACAATTGTGATGCCAAAAGCAACAAGCAGATCAACTATTAACAATACCTATTTCTTAGCATCCTCCCGAACCAAAGATCAAGCATACCTTCATCATACACATACTAAAATTTGCTAAAATGGAAGATTATTACATTATCACAAAAAATTGTTTAGTCATTTGATGAAGAGATGATGGAGCTCATACGATAATGAGCGGATATATAAGTCTTGATTGTTATTTCATCCGTGATACATAATGAGGTCAAGGAATCAAATTTATAACTTGTGGGATTTTCCTATTATTTGAAACGGTAAGGGTAGATTTACAAAAACTAGATACTTTGAGGCTTCTTTTGCAAAATACCTTTTCTGATTTCCATGAATCCAAAATTGTTGTATATCAAGGTTGGTAGCTATTTTGCAGTTTTTTTAATTTTTATTTGGGGCCTTTCTCTAATTCGATTTTTGGCTCTTCGTTGACTGGAAAAGTTGAAGACGACGAGAAAAAATCTGTTGAAACGGAAATGAAGAATTTATCAGAGGAGCCACTTTGATCAGTCTTCATCTCCCTAAGCTCTACTTTCCGCCATTAATCCTTACTCAGGTTACACCGTTTTCCATGACTGGTTAGACTCTCTCTCTCTCCCCATGCTTGTGAAGTTTTGCTTCGCGATTATCTTGTTTTTGGTTGTATCGGAGTTTTTCGTGTGCATTTGAGGTTTTACATTTCATATACAGATTTCTGAGTCGCAGTTTCCGATTTTGATTTTCGTGTAAATTCCGAATGTGATTTCGATAGCTCCTAAAACCCCATGGATTTTCAATTTTGCCTCGCGATTGTCTTCTTTTTGGTTGTATTGGGTTTTCGATTTGCACTTGAGGTTTTACATTTCATATACAGATTTCTGAGCCACAGTTTCCGATTTTTATTTTCGTTTAAAGTCCGAATGTAATTTCTGTAGCTTCTAAAACCCCTGGAATTTCGATTTTGCTTCACAGGGGTTCTAGATTAGGTTCCAGGAACAACGTAAGTAAGGCTACTCTACGATATTTTGATTCGAGATGGAATTTTGGTGTACTATTCAGCGGCCGATTTTTTATGGTGGGGATGGTTCGAGTTACTGCTTGCCGAATCGGTTGATTAGTGTGAAACTGTGTCCCAATGGAACCAGCGGTAGAATTGGGAATCGAAATACTTATTCCAAATTGCATTTGGGTAATAGATTGAGGAGGAATGTAGCACAAAGTGGTACTTTGGCTTTGAATTCGGGTTTCACTGGAAGATTTTATAGTCGTTTGTATCCTAGAAAATCAATAGTTGTAAATGGTCGTCAAGCTGAATTTAGGTCACACTGTCAAGGTAATGATTCTCTTGTGGATGTTGATAGTAGTGATCGAAATGCGGGATTTTCAGCAAGTAATGGTGAAGGTGAAGCTACAGTTCTGGAAGTAGAAAAAGATGTGAGAGAGGAAAACGAAACTGATAGTTTGGAGGAACTCAGGGAGTTACTTAGGAACGCAATTAACGAAATGGAAGTTGCTAGACTCAATAGTACCGTGTTTGAGGAAAAGGCTCAGAGAATATCAGAAACTGCGATAGCACTCAAGGATGAAGCGGCTAGTGTTTGGCTTGAGGTAAACAAAACCCTTGATGTGATTCGAGATACAGTTGATGAGGAATCTGTAGCGAAAGAAGCTGTTCAAAAGGCTACAATGGCGTTGTCTCTGGCTGAAGCAAGGCTTCAGGTTGTGGTGGAATCACTTGGAGCAGGTGGAGGGAATGATATTCCTGAAATGTCTGAAGAGACTGAGAAAAGAGATGATAAGGATAAAGAAGAAGCCATTTTAGCTGCTAAGGATGACATAAAAGAATGTAAAGTGAATTTAGCTAATTGTGAAGCCCAACTAAGTTGTTTGCAGAGCAAAAAAGAAGAGTTGCAGAAGGAAGTGGACAAGTTGAATAAGTTTGCTGAAACTATACAGATTAATGCGTTGAAAGCCGAGGAAGATGTTGCAAATATTATGAAATTGGCTGAAGAAGCTGTCGCATTTGAGCTTGAGGCTACTCAACGCGTTAACGATGCAGAGATTGCTTTGCAGAGAGCAGAGAAATCTCTCTCCATCTCGCAGACCCCAGAAGACACTCAGGGCCAACTCTCTGATGAAGGAACTCCTCTCGTGGATGCAGTGGTACTCTCAAGTAATACTGAAGATGTTAGCCATCAGGTTGAAAGAGGGTCGCCAATAGATGGAGATGTATCAGCGGTGGCTGATAAGTTTGGTCAGAAGACTCAAAAACTAACTCCGCCATATGATTCAAGCGATCTTGAGGATGGAAAGCCAAGTGTAGAGTCTTCTAAAGTGGCTGAAGCAGATTCTGAAAAGTCAAAGATTTTTGTTCAGACGAAAAAACAGGAAACACCAAAAGATATGCCAAAAGAGGGTTCTTCTCTTAGTTCTAAGGCATCACTTAATAAATCATCCCGTTTCTTTTCTGCATCTTTCTTCTCTTCCAATCCAGATGGGACCAAGACGGTGTTTGCAAGTCTGGTTGATTCTGTCAAACAACAATGGCCCAAGCTTGTTCTTGGAATAGCACTTCTTGGGGCAGGGTCAGTTTGAAATCTACTCATTGTTTCGTCATTTTTTCTAAGTACCATTTCAGTACATAAAATGTGGTCTTTTTGTTAATTACCAGCTTATTATTCGTTTCAGAATGACATTATACTCCAATGGAGTAGGGAGGAACAACCAGCTGCTTCAACAGCAAGATGTTATCAGCACTAGTACAGAAGATATCTCTTCTAGTACGAAGCCATTGATCCGCCAGGTGCAGAAACTTCCAAAGAGAATTAAGAAACTGCTTGAGATGATCCCTCACCAGGAGGTATGAATGATTGTTCTTGTTATTTTCAAAGTCCCAAGCAAACTGTAGGCTGAAATTTCTGCAATTATTAGGTCAATGAGGAAGAAGCTTCTCTTTTAGATTTCCTGTGGTTACTGCTAGCAAGCGTCATATTTGTGCCTCTATTTCAGAAAATTCCTGGAGGTATGTAGGATTCCTTATTCGTTATTTCTCTCCAGTGCATCCCTATTTATTTTCCTTGTTTTCCTTTGGCCTCAAACGTCTACAAATTCAATGCGCTCATCAGTCAAAAACATTATCATTTTCTGGTCTTATAATAATGTTGCATAGAGATTTATGTGCTGTCTTGATGGCTTCATCTGCCCAATGTATAGGCAGCCCTGTTCTTGGGTATTTGGCAGCTGGAATTCTGATTGGCCCTTATGGTCTTTCGATAATCCGTAATGTGCACGCAACTAAGGCCATCGCAGAATTTGGAGTTGTTTTCTTGCTTTTCAACATTGGCCTTGAGGTACTATTTGTTATGTGTATGATGTTCTTTTGCCTTGCAATGTGTTTGGAAGAAGATCCAAATTTTTTTTTGATTTGACAGCTATCTGTTGAAAGACTGAGTTCCATGAAGAAATATGTTTTTGGATTGGGCTCCGCTCAGGTGATTTGATTATTTGAAGATATGTGTATCTCATTCAACATAATTAATCAACTTCAGTATGTGCCTCCTTGATATATCTGTTTCCAAGTTCTCTAATTGACATTTCTATTGTTGTAATCTAGGTTTTGCTGACAGCGGCAGTTGTTGGAGTGATTGCCCATTATGTTGCTGGTCAGGCTGGTCCAGCAGCAATAGTTATTGGAAATGGCCTGGCATTGTCCTCCACTGCTGTTGTCCTTCAGGTAACATTTTTTAATGTATTCTGATAGAGATCTAAATGTATAGAATTTTGTAACAGTCCTTTCATTTTTTTTTTTGCACTTAAGCTACCAATTCCTTGAACAGAAACAATGTATTTGGTTTTCAGGTTCTACAAGAGCGGGGTGAGAGTACATCTAGACATGGACGGGCTACATTTTCCGTCTTGCTTTTTCAGGTCGGTTCAGAACAGAGTTCACTCTGCACATGTATAAATACAAATATGCTGGGAATTTCTCATTATTTTGTTATTTTTCTTCACAGGATCTAGCCGTAGTTGTTTTACTGATTCTCATCCCACTCATTTCACCTAATTCATCAAAAGGAGGGGTAAGATCATCTAGTGTTCCTTCTTTTTCTTGAGTGCAGTTTACTTTTGTGTTCAATGCCATGTGTGGGCAATTGTCTAAGTAAGAGGTTTGATCATTTAATTGCTCTCTTAAGAAGAAACGTTGTGGTTATCTGTTGCCAATATTGGTTGTAAATGCTAGTTTGCCAGATATTCCTATATACTTATGGATGTCTAGGAAGATTCTAATACTGGTAGGAAAATGATGAGTTTGTAACTGTTCTTCTCAGATTGGATTTCAAGCCATTGCTGAAGCTCTTGGACTTGCTGGAGTCAAAGCAGTAGTTGCTATTACTGCCATAGTTGTTGGTGGCCGTCTTGTAAGTCTCAGATACTTTAACTGTTGATAAATTAATTACCAAGGTTGTAAGGTGAAATGTTATAGATTTGCTACAAAAGGAAGACCATGTTTCCATGAACTTATCATGAAAGTTTAGTGTGCCTTCACTGCTGCTTTGGGTACTTTTCATATGTTCCAATGGAGTTATAATCTAAGGCATTGATTATATCCTTTCGGCACACAGCTTCTTCGGCCAATCTACAAGCAAGTTGCAGAAAATCGGAACGCCGAGATATTCTCTGCCAATACACTTCTCGTGATTCTGGGGACCAGTTTACTGACAGCTAGGGTATGACCTTGGTCTTGTTGGTATTTCACCATTTGCTTTTATTCTTCCATTTGCATTTTTTCTCTTTTGCTAAATTTGTTTGTTTCGATAACTCAGGCTGGGCTTTCCATGGCATTAGGAGCGTTCTTGGCTGGTCTACTCCTTGCAGAGACAGAATTTTCCTTGCAAGTAGAATCAGATATTGCTCCATATCGTGGTCTTCTACTGGGACTCTTCTTCATGACGGTAATTAATGAGTTTGAAAAAACTTTATTCATATACTAATCATTTCTGAAAAGAATCATGAAATTGTTGATGGGAACTCGTGAGATTTTGATATTGCTTTCA
The DNA here is from genome assembly GCA_963576765.1 of Draba incana. NCBI lineage: Eukaryota > Viridiplantae > Streptophyta > Magnoliopsida > Brassicales > Brassicaceae > Draba > Draba incana. The sequence goes on from OY755208.1 coordinate 37,023,360, forward strand.
ATGTAATCACATGCATAAAACTAACAAAAGAGTTCCACTCATTACAGGTTGGCATGTCTATTGATCCGAAACTTCTTCTCTCTAACTTCCCTGTCGTAGTGGGAACTTTGGGACTCTTGATAGTTGGCAAGACTATATTAGTCGTGATCATGGGAAAATTGTTCGGCATTTCAGTCATCTCTGCAATTAGAGCCGGTCTTCTTCTGGCTCCAGGCGGAGAGTTTGCATTTGTTGCTTTCGGAGAAGCAGTCAATCAGGTTTGTCATCTAAGCTTAACAGCTTTCTCTTACACATACAAACTTATAAACTTTTTTTCTTTCTCTAAGGCTCTAATTGGTGGTTCTTCCAGGGTATAATGTCTCCTCAGTTGTCTTCATTGCTGTTTCTTGTTGTGGGAATATCAATGGCTATAACACCCTGGTTAGCTGCTGGTGGCCAGTTAATTGCATCGCGATTTGAGTTGCATGATGTTCGAAGTTTATTGCCGGTTGAAAGTGAGGTAGGAATATTGACTTCAGTGCTGTTCTGAAGCTCACACATTCTTTGGTTCAGGAATCATTATAACTTTATAAGGCTTACTGATGTCTAATCCCTCCTTTTGTTGTCTGATTTTATCTGCAGACGGATGATTTGCAGGATCACATAATTATCTGTGGATTTGGACGAGCTGGTCAGGTACATCTGAACTTCTACAGTTTATGCTCTTACATGAGAACCTTTGTGTAGATAGTTAGTTTCATGGGATATCTTGGAGTTTCTGACTTCTTCACCACATTCTATTTGTTACTTCCAGATAATTGCCCAGCTTCTTTCAGAAAGACTTATCCCATTCGTTGCCCTAGATGTCAGCAGGTAATACAACGTCGTTTATTCACTACCTATTGTCAAAGTATCATTTTCTGAGCGAAAGTGGGTTTCAGATATCTTGTTAACCTTCTAAACCTAAAATGTTGGCATTATCAGTAACTTCCACACAGATTGAGATCACATTTTAACCTCTCTGATAGAAAGTTCTTGTAGATTAGTCTGTTGTATTGTGCCAGCCAATTTCCCATATCTCTTCCTCGCATTCTTTGCTTACCTGAAAACCTCATATATTATTTGCAGTGAAAGAGTGACTATTGCGCGTTCCTTGGATCTCCCTGTTTATTTTGGAGACGCCGGTAGTAGAGAGGTACATACACAAAGAAGAAGAAAATTAGATGCTCAAGTCAATTACAGATTATACCAGAGTTTAAACACTATTACTTTACTCGTGGAAACTAACAGGTTCTCCACAAAATTGGGGCTGAGAGAGCATGTGCTGCTGTGGTTGCCTTAGACGCACCAGGAGCAAATTACAGATGTGTCTGGGCTTTGAGCAAGTATTACCCCAATGTCAAAACCTTTGTCCGTGCACACGACGTTGCTCATGGTCTAAATCTAGAAAAAGCTGGTGCTACTGCTGTAATGTTTACAAACCCCTTCTCTCCACTAACTCAGACATACGCTTTCTTGATCATACACTAATCGAATCTCAATCACAAAAACTTGCAGGTTGTCCCGGAGACTCTGGAGCCAAGTCTACAGTTGGCAGCTGCTGTTCTTGCTCAGGTAAAACATAATGGCTTTTTGTCAGTGAGAGTAATCCGAAACATATAATTAGCACAACGTTGATCATTTACTGGGATAAAACCTTCTCAGGTCAAATTACCGACATCAGAAATCGCAAACACGATCAACGAGTTCAGAGCACGTCATCTGTCTGAACTAACCGAGGTGCGAATAAATTTTTAGATAACAGTCTTAATTTTTAAACCAGAATCTGGTTTGGTTTGATTGAGTAGTATTGGGATATGGTGTAATGATAATTGGCAGCTATGTGAAGCAAGTGGAAGCTCTCTGGGCTACGGTTTCTCGAGGACGACGAGTAAGCCTAAACAGTCAGATTCATCTGACGATAGCCAGATAATTGAAGGAGGCACACTCGCTACCTGACTGACCTTTTCTTCATTCTGGTAAAGAACAAGAACAGTTTTCACCTTGTTGTTGGTGGCCATATTATTTTTGTGGTAGGTTCTTTCATGGGAAATGGTATTGCCCCTATAACCGTCACCAACATATGTCCATGTTCAGTACATATCTCTCATTTGGGTTAAGCAGCCTCTTATCTCAGAACAACAGTATCTGAAGCATTTCAGGGGGGAAATATGATAACACAAAGGAATAATTTCATATGTAACACGTGCGTGGTAAAAGCAATAGACAAATTAGCCTAAGTTTTCTTTAACACTAGCAGAGCATAGTCAATAGTAGGGCTGGGCGTTCGGGTACCTGTTCGGGTTCGAGGCGGGTAGTTATATTCGTCGGGTACCCATTTTCAAAATTATAAAATCCATTCGGGTATAACGAATAAACAGGACGGGTTCGGGTCGGGTACTAGCGGGTATCGAGTACCCGAATGGGTACCCGTATTTTATGATTGTACTAAAAAAAAAATGTTGAAAAGATTAAAAAAAAAATTATTCAAAAAGCCAAGTCTTAAATAAAAATTGAGTTTAAAAATGCCAAAGTTGACGAAACACCAAGGTATGACAGTAAAAAAGACGGAAAAGAAATTCAAAACACAACCCAAATGTAGTAAATCCCCTATTTTAGTGCTCCCATTTCTTAATCGGATGGCCTTTCGAATTTTATGCCCAGTTCAAATTTTATGCCCGGTTCAAATTTCGAACGTTATGGAGAAAAAAATCTCAAAAATCAACGAAGACGAAATTTAATTGAGTTTGTAATACAATATTACTAATAGTGACCAATTAATCAATGACATCCAACCCTAATCACTTATGTGTGTATAGAATACGGGTACCCGATCGGGTTCGGATAACCGAACCATACGAAATCAAAACCCGATCGGGTATTATACGTTACCCGTACCCGACCCGCAATCATTGATCAAGAGAAGGAAGGATATGCAAGCTTATAAAGTAACGCCTAAAAAAACCTTTAAGGAACCGCAGATTTGTGAATTTAACACAGATTTCACCACGCATCACTTTTCTGAAACGCTTTTGTAAGCTATTTTATATTCATTTTAATTAGTTTACTTTTTCTCTGTTTTACACTATTCAATTACGCTATATATGTTTCTCCTCTACTTTGAGCTTAGAGCTTCTAAACCATTTTTTTTTCCATAATATGATATTGTAGCATTTTTACTGACGATTTTGAACAGACTGAAACGTTTATCATTATTGTATATCACAAAAGTAGTAAGACAAGCATGATACCAAACCATGGAACATCCGTATAGAAAAAACCTACTTGGTCTTTCCTTCTTTCTCTCTTCTTAGACCGTCTTGGACTTAGGATGCGATGGCAATAGCTATACACAAGCGAGAGATTGGGTGGTTTAGTCATTGATTGATTTTTATCCCAAAGATATTGTTTTCTTGAAAAGATATTCTGAAATTACCTGATAACAAGAGATAAGAGAGGATGCGAATCCAAAAGCGCCTGTGACTCGGGGAGTGACTTTCTTCGGAGCTAATTGAAGCAATCCGAAAGCAACAACTACATCCATACCTGCTTTGATTAGAGTCAATGACCTCTCGTTTGACTTCTGTAGTTTCGCACTGTATTGCTCGTTCTGCAAAATGTTATATCAAAATCAGTAAAATATCTTCAATCATGGTTTAGATCTTGAGGAAGCTTACGTGGTGTTTATCCTTGTTCCCAATCTCTTTCTCTAACTTCTTGATTGATGTTGAGAGCCTACCAAGCTCCCCAATCTAAACATTGGCATCGAAAAGTTACTTGCGGTATTGCGTTTGAACCAGGCATAAGAAACAGTTGAATGGCAGAAGAGAACAAACCTCGACCAAGGATGTGCAGACCGAAGCACCCATCCAACAGAAGAGGGATATACGTCCAAGAAGCTCAGCCCGTTCTTTGTCCTATACGCAGCAGATTCAGAATCAATTTAACACAAGATAACAAGTCTCTTCTTATGCAAACTTCTCCTCACCTTGTAGATACCACTCCTGCTAAGCCACACAATTTGATCGAGGAACAAGAACGTAGACAGCAACGCGTTCTTGGACTGCCAAAAATCAATCATCAGATCAATCAATTTGTGGAAAAGAAACAAACAAGCTCTAAAAAGCAAGCACGCGTTAACATTACCTTTCCGAGCAGAACAAGCGGGAGTGGAGTCCCTTTGGGAACAGGGCTAATGAGACCATGAAGATCATTCACAAACTGCACCACAAACAATATAAACACCATTTAGAGCTTACTGCAACTCAAAAAACCAGTCTATTCCAATTTACAAGACAAACCCTTTGACAAGATGTACAGCAAGTAAGAAGCACTAAGCATAAAGGCAGAATTTTTCTCAACATTGAACTGGTTTGAGGTACAAGTGTGATCTGAAACAAACCTTGAAGAGACGGAAAACTTTCCTTGCCAAGCTGGTGTTCTTGTCGACATTTTGAGCAGTGCCAGGTTTTCCATCACTCAAGAACTTGGAACCATATTGAATAGCTCGACAAATCTTGTCTCTCGCTTCCGCTTTGTTCAAATACAGAACAACCAAACCAAGCTCAGCTCTCGTGGTCTCAAGGGTACTCATCTTCTAGCTCACCAACCACCTTTGGTTTCAGATCAAATATCCCCAAAAAAATCAAAACAAGAATAATTAAACCGAATTATAGATCAATTCACAGCAAAATCTCATCTGGGTTCGAGGAAAGATTCCTACTTTCGTAAAGAAATTATCAGAGAAATCAAAGTCGATCCCTAAAAATCTCTACTTGAAACCAGAATTTCCCTTAAACACAAAGTTATTATCACCCTTACCCATACACAGATCCGTAGAGTATGTTTACCTTTACGTACGAATTCGAAAAGAGGAATCGAGAAACGAAGAAAACAGAGAAAGATTGGAGAGACTCCGATAAGAACAAAATCCCTTGTGACAAAATGGAATTTTTGCAGCTTGATTCATTTCTGACCGTTGATCTCCCCTAATAAGTCTCTTTCTTATGGATTTAGAGTTTACTGCTTTTTCTTGTTACAAGGAATTTGATAATGACATTTATATTAATAAAAAAGCATCTAATTTTGAAGTTGTTTAATTAAATAAAAATTTAGGATTTTATTTTGAAACAATATAATAAGCTGTTTAATTAACTAGATATAAGCTAAAACATATATTCAAGACTTAAAAAAAAAACATAGATATTCAAAGTTAAAACAAGAAAAGCCGTTTGTAAAACGGTTGAATTATAATTCAATAACACATAGTAGTACTCATTTAAACCTATCACTTTATAGTTTTGAAGAATTAGAAGTGGGTGGTTCCACAAAGTGTAGGTTTGGGTCTCCAATAAGCCTTCTAGCTAAACACAAGAATGGCATCTCAATATTGTAGTTGCTCTTTACAGATATCTCGTGGTACCGCATATCTTTGTACATCCTGTGGAATGTAACCTCTTTCGGCAGCACTTGCCTATCCATTAGATCAACTTTGTTCCCGCACAGAACCACGGGGATGTTTTTAGTTATACTGTGTAAACCATGAAAAAATTGAGCTCTCTCGTTCAGGGTAAACACATATGTGCAACAAAAACAAAACAAAAAGAAGAAGAAGAAATTGTACTAGCGGAGTAGCATGGTCCATTCCTCAACGTTTTTGTATGTGAGCCGTTCTGTAACATCAAACATAATGATCGCGCAATGACTACCGACGCTGAAAGAAAGTAAACAAAGGTTAACTGCCAATATATCATGCATGTAGGTTGAATATTATAACATATTAACATACAAGTACTATGGTTTACATTAAGTGTGGTGATATGAGATTTTTAACATAGAGCTATTCAAAACTATGGTTTACATACTTACACAAATTGACGTACGTTTGAGTTCTAACATTAAGTGTACGTAGTAGTGAAACGAGATTAGTTACTTTATCAACACACACAAGTTTTTACAATCATCTAAAGATTAGGAAAAGAAAACGTAATTAAAGAGTATACTTACTAGTTTGCAAAATTTATATCATTATCATTTATTTCGAGTCCAACAGTATCCGAGCAAGTGAAGCGGATCTTGCCTGAGTTGGTGTAGAACTCTAGTGGATGAGTCTTCACCCTATTCGTAGCTACAAAATTAGAAATCAAAATCAGAATCTGGCAGGGACATGGCATTTTTTTTGTAGCACTCATCATATATAAATACTTACCTTCATACTTCTTCTCAAATTCACCGATCAGATGTCTCTTGAGGAAAGTCGTTTTTCCTATACAATAATATATGCACATTATATATAGAGAGGTTTGAGTTTGACAAAATTAAAAGTAATTATGTATGTACTATATAGGGAATCTAACCTGTGCCTCCATCACCAATTATGACAAGTCTGTAGGGAGGACGATCGGTTGTTTTCTGGTTAGGTAAAGCCTGAACAATGATAGCATCATCATCCACAACCTTTTTTGATAAACTCGAGCGAAAAAATATCAATGGATTTAGGCAATATTTATCTCGTAATATGTGAAAAACAAAGATTAAGAAACCAACAAAGGCAAGCAAAACCATCATCATAGTTTTCGCAAAAGAGAGAGGGAGAGCTATGTCTCGTGGAGAGAATCAGATGGCTAAAATTTGACAGAGAATTTGAAAGGTTTGGCGATAATCTAAATATTTGACCTTTCTTCTGATCTTGCAATATATATACATATATGGTTTAGTAGCCCATAACATATACTCCCTCCGTTCTCTTTTAATTGATTTTCTAGGAAAAAAAATATATTTTATTTTTTTTATCTAACAAAAAATATTTTTAAAAGATTGATTTTTCACTTTTTCAATGCATATTTAATGAAAGTATAATGGTAAATTGTAGATTTCAAGACATATTTATTGACTTTATTAGATTACTATTGGTTTAAAGTTATGGAAAATTGTTTTTTTGCAAAAAAATAAGACATTTATAGTTAACCATTAATGTGTTTTCTTAATATTTGTGAAAACTCTAGAAAATCAAACAAATAAAAAACAGAAGAAGTATATCTAAATCTAAGACGGTGTTTTTTTTTTTTTTTTTTTTTGTCAAAAAGGACGGTGTGATCTTTATCATATTTCTAATTGGAATATATAAAATCTTCTTCTTTTTCCATGATTTTATAATAAGCAAAAAACTAATGACATTTATTAAATAAAAAGCATATAATTTTGAAGTTGTTTAATTAAATAAAAAATTTAGGATTTTATTTTGAAACAATATAATAAGTTTAATTAACTAGATATAAGCTAAACCTATATTCAAGACTTAAAAAACGAAGATATTCCAAGTTAAAACAAGAAAAGCCGGTCGTAAAACTATTTTCAAAGAAACCAAAATCTAAACGAATAACTATTTGTTGACAAAAAATACGAATAAGTGTTTATATTCTTTCGATTTTACAGTTAACCCTTCATGTCATGTGATTTGTGCCAAGCCAACTAGACCAATTCAATTAGTCAAGTCCAAACTGGTCATAATAAGTTCACTTTTCTAGGTTCATGTAGTGTTGGAGTTGGTTTTACAACTAGTCCACATAATTAGGATACGTGCATAAATTTGATTTATTTATGAAAAAACATATTTTCAAATTTTTAAAGGGGACATATTGATCAAATTATTAAAACTTTAATATAATAATCTACAAATGAATGTCGTATGATTCTTAACAAAAAGAAATCTATATATTATAGCAAACCTCTATTTTTTAGGATGATGACGTCATTTTCTCTTTGTAGGAAAAATTAATTCATCTAAGGTCATCCAAACATTTTACCAATGTCTCACAATATAAAAATATTAAAAACACACTCTTTCTTCTTTTTACTCAACTTTATACCTTTTTTTCATTCTTTTACTCAACTTTATACCTTCTCTTTCATCATTTTACTCAACTTTTATTAATTTTATATTTAAACACACCCCAATTATCTCTCATGTCTTCTCCAAGACACAATCTCTCCAAAAATACCCACTATCTCCTCTCTTTACTCAAATTTTATTAATTTTATATTTCAATACACCACACTATTTCAACAAAAAACACTCTCTTTTTTCTTTTTACTCAAATTTTAATAATTTTGTTATAAATCATAGTGGATTGTCATAACTAGTTCTGGTCCGTTTACGGCCCATTAACACTTAGTCTTTAGGCCGGTTTAATGAATCCTAGTTGAATTAGGATTTTCCTTTTATGTACTTTCCTTTTCCCATTAGGAAAAGGAATTTTCCTTTTCTCTCTTGTAATAATCCTATATAAAGGATCTTATGATTAATGAATAAACACAATCTTCCCCATTCGTTCTCTTGATTCACAACACGTTATCAGCACGAGTTGCTCCCTAAACCCTAAAAACACAAAAAACGCGATTACTGTTCATCGTTACTATTCATCGTACTGTTCATCGCGTACTGTTCATCGCGCACTGTTCATCGACGATTACTGTTCATCGACGATTACTGTTCATCCGGCGTTACTGTTCAAATCATAGTTCATACAGCCTTTAAGGTTACGGCGAACTAGAAGAAAGTTCATACAGCCTATCAACGGTTCCGGCGAACTAGAAGACTCACGGAGGTTAAGGTAAACAATAAGAAACCCTAATCTAAAGAACCTAGATTCATGATAATCTTAGAAACCCTAATCTAAATCATGCTTGTTATTGTTATTGCTTGCTTGATTGTGTTTATTGATTCATGATTCGTAATCACTTGAAACCCTAACTTGAAACCCTAACCTAATTCAATTAAAATCCAAACCGATTGCATGATCTGTACCCGTGTCGATCGACACTAGTTTTATGTCGATCGACACGTAAACTTCTGCCTGAATTTGTTGTTTGAATTAAACTGTGTCGATCGACACAAATCACCCGTCGATCGACAGTAAACACTCTGTCCAAATTTGGTTGCATATTTATTTGAACTTGTTTTTTTTGTTTGCTTGTTTGGATTGATTCGTTGATTGATAAACATGAAACTGAAACTGATTGCATCATATAGACATAACATGCTTGATTAAAATCCGGTCATATCATCATACGGTTTAGAATTTGAATACTAGGCTTGCATCATGAGCATATAAAAACATTATGTTAGGTTGTTAAACATAAAAATCTGGTTTCATAAGCATCATGCATCCGTACCCGTTTATATAAGCACCCATGACCTATTTTGCATCATATGCATAAACTTTAAAATCTTATAGTTCTTAGAGAATAGGATGAATGTTTTCAGATGTCGAAAATCAACAATTTGGATTATGCTGCCCTCAATCTCTCTGGAGACAATTACTTACAGTGGGCGTTGGATACTAAGATAAATCTAAAGTCTAAAGGACTTGGCGAATGTATCATTGAGGATAATAATGAGAATGAAAGGAATCGATACAGAACGATATCGATCATTCGTCATCATCTTGTCGAGGGTCTCAAGGATCAATACCTAACCATTGAGAACCCTTTGGACCTTTGGAAAGAATTAAAGATAAGATATGACCACCATAGAACGGTGTTGTTACCAAAGGCCAATTATGATTGGAGGAATCTCAGGTTCCAGGACTTCAAGTCCGTGGAAGAATATAACTCGGCTATGTTCAGAATAGTTTCTTAATTGAGACTATGTGGTGAGAAGGTAACTGAGAAAGACATGTTGGAAAAGACCTTCTCCACCTTTCACACTAATAACGTGTTGCTTCAACAGCAATACCGTGAAAGAGGTTTTGAGACATACTCAAAGCTTATAGCATGTCTATTACTAGCCGAGGAGAATAATACACTGCTAATGAGAAACAGTGAGATGAGACCTCCTGGATCAGCCCCACTTCCTGAAGCGAATGTGGCCACAGATGAAAAGAAAGAAATTAACCACGTCCAAAGTGATTATAGACATAGTGGTCGTGGACGTGGGGGTAGATGGCAAGGACGTGGCCGTGGCCATTTTAATCCATACGGCCGAGGTCAGGGCCGAGGCCACGGATTCCATAACGATCATTCTAACCGCGGGCGAGGACGAGGACGCGGATACCGAACTGACTATGATCGTAATAACCGTGGTATTACTTCTCAACCACGAGAATCAAACCCAAAATCAGTTTGCCATCGATGTGGAATGAGTAATCATTGGGCTAAGACATGTAGGACTCCCAAGCATCTGGTTGAACTCTATCAAGAGAGCCTTAAAGGGAAGAATCCAGAAACTCATATGATCCAGCATGATAATGAAGGAGATTTCGACCATGAGCAAGATGACTTGATGAATTTTGAAACCTCAGATATACTTAAGTGATTGATTTTGATTTTCTGTTTTGGTGTTTTGTGTTTTGCTTGTTTTACGTTTTACACTTTATACTTTGGTTTTGTGTTATTGCTTTCTATTAAACTTTATGGAATGAAAGAGTGTTATTTAAAAGTATCTATTGTTATCTCTTTTGAAGTATGAACGATATGGATGTGTTCATTGTGGATAGTGGATCAAGCCACTCGATATTAAGAGATAAGAGATACTTCATTGATCTTACACTTAAAAAGGCAAATGTAACCACAATTGCGGGTATAGCAAATTTAATTGAAGGCCACGGTCAAGCCCATATTTTATTACCTAAGGGCACGCATCTAGAAATTTCTAATGCGTTATATTCACCTAGTTCAAAGAGAAGTCTATTGAGCTTTAAAGACATTCGAATGAATGGTCTTCATGTTGAAACTAAGGACGAGAATAACAAAGAATTCCTTCAAATCTTTGAAACCGTCCATGGCTATAAGAAAGTCCTAGAGACTATACCTGCCATTTCTGTGGGCCTTTATTGTGCTAAGATCGGAATGATAGAAGCAAATGCTATGGTAAACAAAGAGTTTACTGAGAATTTCACTTTTTGGCATAACCGGCTTGGCCATCCCGGTGCTAACATGATGCGAAAGATATTAGCAAGTACTAATGGGAACATCTTGAAAGAAAGGAGAGTTATCCCAAAGAATCTCACGTGTGAAGCATGTTCACTAGGGAAACTCATTACTAGGCCATCACCAATCAAAGTAACTAAGGAAACGATAAATTTTCTGGAAAGAATTCAAGGAGACATATGCGGACCAATACACCCACCTTGTGGGACGTTTAGATATTTTATGGTCCTTATTGATGCATCCACGAGATGGTCACATGTCTGCCTATTATCAACTAGAAATGTGGCATTTGCAAGATTGCTTGCCCAGCTCATACGTTTAAGAGCACACTTTCCAGATTTTCCTTTAAAGACTATACGTCTTGACAATGCTGGTGAATTTACGTCCCAAGCGTTTAACGATTATTGTATGTCCATGGGGGTAAGTGTTGAATATTCTGTGGCACATGTACATACACAAAACGGTTTGGCTGAATCGTTTATTAAACGCATACAGTTGATTGCTAGACCGTTGCTAATGAGATCAAAACTCCCGGTCTCAGCTTGGGGACATGCAGTTTTACATGCAGCAGAGCTAATTCGTATCAGGCCATCTAGTGAACATAAATATTCCCCATCACAGTTAATAACGGGTCAAGAGCCAGACATATCCCATCTTAAAACATTCGGATGTTCCGTTTATGTGCCTATTGCACCACCACAGAGAACAAAGATGGGACCTCAAAGGAGGATGGGGATATATGTTGGATATGATTCTCCTACTATCATTAAGTACCTTGAGCCAACCACGGGTGATTTGTTTAAGGCCAGGTACGCAGATTGTCATTTTGACGAATCTGTCTATCCAACATTAGGAGGAGATAACAGACTGGTAAAGGAAATGATATGGAATCAAACGTCCTTAAAATGGCAAGATCCTCGGACTCAAGAATGTGAATTAGAAGTCCAAAAGATTATACATTTACAAAAGCTAGCTAATCAATTGCCAGATTCCTTTGCTGACCCGAAAAGAGTAACTAAGTCTTACATACCAGCTGTTAATGCACCGATTAGAATTGATGTTCAAGAGGGACACAATCAAGTTGCTACAGAATCTAAACCACACTCAAAACGTGGCCGGCCAATAGGTTCCAAAGATAAGAATCCTCGGAAAAGAAAGAAAGGTGCTGAAATCGTGGTTGAGGAATCTGATGGAACCCCAGACATAACTGAACCGATAGTTCCAAGCAATGAGACTCGGGACGCCGAGTTTCATGGTTCTGACGTTCCTGAAAATAATGAGATCTCAATGAATTATGTTATGTCTGGAATACAATGGAATAGAAAGTGTGTGGAAATCGATGATATATTTGCTTTTAAGGTAGCACTTGAACTTATGGAGGATCTAGAACCCACGTCGATATATGAGTGCACTCAGAGTGAAAATTGGACTAAATGGAAAGAAGCTATAAACGTGGAGTTGAATTCTTTAAGGAAAAGGGATGTCTTTGGTCCAATAATTCGGACACCCTATGAGATTAAACCAGTTGGACATAAATGGGTCTTTGTGAGGAAAAGAAATGAACATGGTGAAATCGTGAGATATAAAGCACGGCTTGTTGCACAAGGATTCTCACAGAGACCAGGAATAGATTATGAGGAGACATACTCCCCTGTGGTGGATGCTACAACTTTTAGATTTTTGATAAGTCTGGCTATAAGAGAAAAGTTGGATATGCGGTTAATGGACGTTGTAACTGCATACTTATATGGTCCACTGGATAATGAGATTTATATGAGATTACCAGAGGGTATTGAGCTCAAAGATAAGAAAGGTTCTCGAGAACAACACTGCATAAGGCTGAACAAATCCCTTTATGGACTGAAGCAAAGTGGGCGTATGTGGTACAATAGATTGAGTGAGTACTTAGTCAAAGAAGGCTATAAGAATGATCCCATCAGTCCATGTATTTTTATAAAAAAGTTTGCAAACAAAGGGTTTGTTATCATAGCAGTTTACGTGGATGATTTGAACATCCTTGGAACCCCTGGTGAAATCGTCCAAACAGTTGAATGCCTCAAGAAAGAATTTGAGATGAAAGACCTAGGCAAAACTAAGTTCTGTTTGGGATTGCAACTTGAGTACATAAATGATGGAATCCTTGTGCATCAAATGGCATATACTGAAAAGGTACTCAAGCGTTTTAATATGGATCAATGTCACCCATTGTCCAGCCCAATGGTGGTGAGATCTCTTGATCTAGAAAAGGATCCGTTTGGTCCTAAGAGAGACTCTGAAGAAGTCCTTGGTCCCGAAGTGCCATATCTCAGTGCCATAGGAGCTTTAATGTATCTGGCAAGCCACACTAGGCCAGATATATGTTTTGCCGTGAATTTATTATCAAGATTTAGCTCATGTCCGACCCAAAGGCACTGGGACGGGATAAAACATATTCTTCGTTACCTACAAGGAACGAAAGACTTGGGTCTATTTTATACTAACCAATCTAAGGACGGTTTAGTTGGTTTTGCTGATGCAGGTTATCTTTCAGATCCTCATAATGCACGGTCCCAGACAGGTTATGTGTTTACTCATGGAGGAACTGCAATATCTTGGCGGTCAATGAAGCAGGCTATTGCAGCTACATCTTCTAATCATTCAGAGATATTGGCAATTCATGAGGCTAGTCGTGAGTGTGTTTGGTTAAGGCTGATGACCCAGCACATAAGAGTGGATTGTGGAATGGCCGAAGGTAAGCAGGAATCGACGGTCTTGTTCGAGGACAATGCAGCGTGTATAGCTCAACTTAAGGATGGATACATCAAAGGTGATAGGACGAAGCACATTCTGCCAAAATTCTTCTTCACATCCGATCTACAGAAAGATGGAGAAATTCAAGTGCAGCAAGTACGATCAAGTGAGAATTCAGCAGACCTATTCACCAAGTCACTTCCAACCTCAACGTTCAAGAAACTTACTTATCAGATTGGAATGCGTCGTTTGAAAGACTTGCAGTGAGGTTCAGAACAGGGGGAGTAATACGTGTTGTACTCTTTTTCCTTCACCACGGTTTTGTCCCAAAATGGGTTTTACTTGGTAAGGTTTTAATGAGGCAACATCCAAAGCGTATTACAAGCCCATTAGAGTTATGACATCCAAGGGGGAGTGTTATAAATCATAGTGGATTGTCATAACTAGTTCTGGTCCGTTTACGGCCCATTAACACTTAGTCTTTAGGCCGGTTTAATGAATCCTAGTTGAATTAGGATTTTCCTTTTATGTACTTTCCTTTTCCCATTAGGAAAAGGAATTTTCCTTTTCTCTCTTGTAATAATCCTATATAAAGGATCTTATGATTAATGAATAAACACAATCTTCCCCATTCGTTCTCTTGATTCACAACAAATTTTATATTGTCTCCAATGTGGATGCTCTAAGGTCATCCTCATTGCACATTTTTTATAGTCTAATTAGGTGGTCTTATAGTATAAAATTATTAAAACACACTTTCTCTTCCGTTTTTAAAGATGAAGCAATGCTTTTGAAGCTGGGAAAGTATAGACTCCTAGCTGCACAACTGATGAAAAAGGTGGTAAATGTTGCTTGGAAGAACTTGGCAGATTCGGTAAAAACAGAGGTAAAAAAGGATTTGTTAAGTCTTATTGGGTCTTTAACGGAGGCAAGTATCGTTACTTCTGCGGTAATGATTCTCACAATCATTGCAATGAATGAGCTGCGTGATAACCATTGTGGGTTGATGAATGTCTTAACGACAAAGCTAACACAGATGCCTTATGATGCGATTATCGTGATACTGCTTAGTATCGATTCCGATATTTTGTCCAGAGAAGAGAGTGTAGAGAAACAGGAGGCCATATTGAATATGATCATAGAAGCAATGGAAATCAACGGAGCACCATTAGTGCACTTCTATGGATTTCAAGCATTGAAGATCATTCTTCATTCAACATATGAAAGTCTGGAAAAGTTCCTTCCACAGATTTTGAGATTGAGTGAAGTAGCCAAAGATGAAGAAGATCTGCCTGTGAAAGTGATGGAGTATTGGTTGTCTATGGCTGAGTGTGAGTTGGATAGGCTAGACCAAGATACTTGCTTATATTACTTGGAGCAAGCCACACCAATGCTCTTTCATGGTATTTTGTTGGATAAACATTGTCAAGTGGAGAAAGAACTCAGAGACAAAATCACACAGTTTCAGAAAAATTGTGTGAATCTTGGGTTCAAAGATGTGAGCTTTTAAGGCAGAAATGGGGTCAGCGATGTGAGCTAGGTCAAAAGAAAGAAAGGGTTGGTTCTTAGAGACATAGAGAGTTGTATATAGAAAGAAAAAATTCAAGGTATATAGAAAGAAAGGGTTGGTCAGTGATAACAACTTGTATATAGAAAATATTCTTTGTTTCCTTATTGATTCTTACCCCCTATTTGTTAAAGGTTGAGAATATTCACTTCCTACGAATTAGGGATATTATTAGCCTTTTGAGGTTACCACTGTTCTTATTGATTCTTACCCCAGATTTGTTAAAGATTGAGAATATTCTCAGCCTAACTTGTCTTACCCCAGATTTGTTAAAGATTGAGAATATTCTCAGCCTAACTTGAAACGGAAGTTGAGGACAAGTTTCTCACTTCACAGATCAAGAATCTTGCTGAGAGTTGTGTTTCATTTTTGAGGAAAAATCCATATATTAGTTAAATATTATAAACTCTGCAATTGCAGTTAGATAGAATTTAACCAACAAGCAACAGAACAAATCCATACAATAGTGAGAATATTGCTTCATGTGTTGCATACACCAGTTTTATGGTTTCTTACATAGATTCTTACTTCAAGAACCTAGATAACTACAAAGATGAGACTAAAAAAACAGAGCTTTCTCAAACCAAAGCTAGATAGGACCAGTTTTGAAGGCAATATCAAGATCAGTGATCAAATCATCAGCATCTTCAATGCCTGCAGATATCCGGACAAGATCTTCTGTCAAGCCTCAGGCCTCGCAGACTTCTGCAGGTATGCGTGCATGAGACATGAAGCATGGCACTACCCCAAGATTAGAACTTGTTCAGAAGGAAAATTTGTATTTTTGACTCACCAAAACTGACAGCTATGCTGAAGTATTTGGTGGTTTCTATAAGATGCTTTGATTGTGCAACAGATCCTGTTATAAAGCCAAAAACTGATCCTGCACCCTTTGCCTGCATTTTGAAACGAGGCAATCTTGTGCTGAGAACTTAGAACTTTTTTCTTAATCCTTATGAACTTAGAACTTAGAATTGGTTAACTTTTGAGTACCTGAGAGAAGTGGAGATGGTGACCAGGATGATCCAGCAAGACCAGCATAGTACACTTTCTTCACTCTTGGATGAGAATACAAGTACATTGCAATTCTCCGTGCATTTTCCTACATATTTTTTCCATCTTATGCAAGTAGGGAAGCCAACAAAAAAGAGAGAAAATAGAATTTCTTTGTGATGAGATAAGTAAAAGGCACACCTGTTGCTTTTCTATACGTAAAGCCATTGTCTTGATTCCTCGTAGGCAGAGCCAGCAGTCTAAAGGAGCTAGCTAATCCAGAACCTTCTGAGTTTTGGAGGAAATACAACTCCTTTGCTAATCTTGAAATTTTAACAAATGAGTATGAGACTGTAACAAGATTATCTCAAACACATGAAAGCAGAAAAGAGAAATAAAGGGAACACACTTTTCGCCTTTTACAGCAAGCACACCCGCCATCACATCACTGTGTCCAGCTAGAAACTTAGTCGCCGAGTGCATCACGATGTCTAGAAAGCCAGACAAGTTTAAAAAAACTATGAGCACTATGAAGTAATCTTGAGGATTAAATAATAAGCAAGGATGAGTTGTTTTACACACCGGCTCCAAGTTCTACTGGCCGAGAGAGCACCGGTGACATAATACTGTTGTCCACCAATACAAGCGCACCTTGAGCATGAGGCATCTCAGTTATTTTCTACAAACACAGAAAACCATAAAACCAATTAAAAATAACAGGAAAGCAAGTCGATTTCAGGCTCCAAACTTTGTAGAAACAGTAAATTTACTCGAATATCAGAAATTTGTTGGGAGACTCTAGCCACACAAGCTTTGTCCGGGGACCAATACGATATATCAACAAAATAGAATCAATATCAATCATGGTTTTAAACACAAGTGAGTTCAATTTCAAATCATCGGTAGGAATACTAACTTTATCAAAATGCCAGATCTTGGAACTACTTGGGATAATAGCCTGTCTGAGCCACCATATACATCACAATTTCTTCGCCGATGGAAATAAAATAAAATATACAACAATAAGACTAAATTGTCTATGCGACCAATCTAGTGGAACGGAACTAGAATCACATAGAGACATCATACGAAAGCAGAAGAACTTTGATCTACACAGTCTAATGGAAAAACATTACATTTGAAGAGAGAGAGAGAGAGAGAGAGAGAGAGAGAGAGAGAGAGAGAGAGAGAGAGGTAATGTCGAAAATCACCATTTTATAGAAGGTGTGTAACAGCACTGAGAGCAGCCATCCCAGTAGCAAAGCAAAATGCTCCATCTGCCTTGTCAAGCTTTCCAAGCAGACTAACAAAACCCACAACAAACAGAAGCAAACTTTTATAAGAAACGTTCTAACCAAAAAAACAGAAAAACATAGCTAAATAACTTATGTATCTAATGCTTAAGAAACATTTACCTTTCCAATGCATCCCGTGTAGGATTTCCACTCCTTGTATAATCATACTGTCCATTTTCAAGAGCAGAAGGCTACAAATACAAGCAAACAAACAAACTCGAATCTAAGCATAACGTAACAAAACGTTCTTTAGAATCCACACCTCACACAATACCTGCTTAAACGTAGCTGTTTGGTAACGTGGAGTGCTAATGGGATCAAATTTGTTATATACGTTGAGCAATAATGTAGAAACGACTACCTTCTTCGTCTACGGCGAAACAGCGAATCGACAAATCGCCGATAATGTTGCTTGTTGTGCTCCTAAAGATCCTGTTTTGAGAAGGTGGGCCTACCATGGAAGCAAATTGAGACTGACCCATGTCGGTGAATTCACCGACGGGATTAGATTTCTCAATGCCGTCACCGCCGGTTCTTGCGGCAACGAACCGTCGAGATAAGCTAAGAGACTTGGGATTCCTCCTTCTGAAACATATGTTTCGCGTAGAGCGTTGTTTGATGCAGTGAGATTCTGCAAACATTATGCCATGTGTTCTCTTGTTCCTAATAATATCCCGTTGTTTAGAAGATTGATCGATACTCTAACCATTCCTTCTTCCGCAAGTAACAGTCTTAGCTCTGAAACTGCTGAAATGTTCTTGAGAGAAGCTGCAGATGCAGATTGTGAAACAGAGTCCCCTGTTTTACAAAGATCGATAAGCAGTGTGATCCTCCGTGTCCTGCGATTTCCCTTGCGTTTTCCTCTGCTATCGACAGTCTCTGAATCGTAATCGCAGCTTTTTCTTTCGTTTTGAGGCTTCCTGATTTGATTAATCTCACCAGAGGAAGTAATATGCCTTCGGAAATTAACCATTCGTCGTAGTGTCCTGATTCCGCCAATATGCTGATCAGATTCACCGATTTCTTTCTGATTCTCGTCGAAGATACTGTAAACAATTGAACCAAAGCAGCTACGTTTGCTCGTCCGATCAAAGCCATAATCATCTTTCCGTTCTCGCTTTGATGAGGACAGTTGGTATGAGCGAATTGACGTGTAATATCCATTCTTCTGCTGATTGTTTATACAAGACTATCTGCTGGTTAACTTGCTCCTCTTCTGCTATTGCTCCAAACTTTCCCATGCTTCCTAATTCTGCCATTGGACTACCCATCGGATAAAAACCGCAGCTTTACGCTATTTGAACATACATTCTCTCTTCTTGATCTGGATTTGATGAAGTGCTACTGAAACCTGAAGAGAGAAACCAAAACTTTCAATTTCAGATTCACTTGGAGAATAAGGAAGATGAGAAATTTAAGAAACACAAGAGTAGGAGACAAAACACAAGAGTTTAGATGAAAACAACATTGAGTTTTAGATTTAGGATTTAGGATGTGATGGTAATAGCTACACAAGCGAGAGACTGTGTGGTTTTAGGCATTGAGTTTGTCTCAAAGATGTTGGTTTCTTGAAAAGATTTGGGATTTTATCTGAAAACAAGAGAGAAGAGAGGAGGCGAATCCAAAAGCGCCGGTGACTCGGGGAGTGACTTTTGTTGGAGCAAACTGAAGCAATCCGAAAACAACAACTACATCCATACCTGCTTTGATTAGAGCCAATGACCTCTCGTTTGATTTCTGTAGTTTCGCGCAGTATTGCTTGAAGCTTACGTGGTGTTTATCCTTGTTCCCAACCTCTTTCTCTAACTTCTTGATTGATGTTGAGAGCCTACCAAGCTCCCCAATCTAAACATGGGCAACGAAAAGTTACTAGAGGTATTGCGTTTGAACCAGGCATAAGAAACAGTTCAATGGGAGAGAACAAACCTCAACCAAGGATGTGCAGACCAAAGCACCAATCCAACAGAAGAGGGATATACGTCCAAGAAGGTCAGCGCGTTCTTTATCCTGTAGCAGCAGATTCAGGATCAGTTTAACACAAGATAACAAGTCTCTTCTTTTGCAAACTTCTCCTCACCTTGTAGATACCACTCCTGCTAAGCCAAACAATTTGATCGAGGAACAAGAACGTAGACAGCAACGCGTTCTTGGACTGCCAAAAAACCATCACATGAATCATCAGATGAATCAATTTGCGGAAAAGGAACAAACAAAGCTCTAAAAAGCAAGCAAGCAACAACATTACCTTTCCGAGCAGAACAAGCGGTAGTGGAGTCCCTTTGGGAACAGGGCTAATGAGACCATGAAGATCATTCACAAACTGCACCACAATGTAAACACCGTTAAGAGCTTATTGCAACTCAAAAAACAGTCTATTCCAATTTACAAGACAAACCCTTTGACAAGATGTACAGTAAGTAAGAACCACTAAGCATAAAGACAGATTTTTTTCTCACTATATAGCCACGGATCAATATATTTCTAGCTAGCTCCTAACATTGAAGTGGTTTGAGGTACAAGTGTGATCTGAAATTTGAAACAAACAAACCTTGAAGAGACGGAAAAATTTCCTTGCCAAGCTGGTGTTCTTGTCGACATTTTGAGTAGTGCCAGGTTTTCCATCACTCAAGAACTTGGAACCATATTGAATAGCTCGACAAATCTTGTCTCTCGCTTCCGCTTTGTTCAAATACAGAACAACCAAACCAAGCTCAGCTCTCGTGGTCTCAAGGGAACTCATCTTCTAGCTCACCAACCACCTTTGGTTTCAGATCAAATATCCCCAAAAAAGTCAAAACAAAGAATAATTAAACCGAATCATAGATCAATTCACAGCAAAATCTCATCTGGGTTCGAGCAAAGATTCCTACTTTATCAGAGAAATCAAAGTCTTAAGTAAGATCCCTAAAAATCTCTACTTGAAACCAAAATTTCCCTTAAACACAAAGTTATTATCACCCTTACCCATACACAGATCCTCCAAGTAGAGTATGTTTACCTTTACGTACGAATCCGAAAAGAGGAATCGAGACTAAAATTGGAGAGACTCCGATAAGAAAGACAATCCTTGTGTGCCAAACAGCGAAGCCGCCACACGAAATGGAATCTTTTGCATCTTGATTCATTTCTGACCGTTGATCCCCTAATAAGTTTCTTTTAGAGTTCAGTATTTAAACGTTTTTTCTTTTTCTTTTTTTTATCTGAATTAAACCTTTTTTCTTGGTACAAGGAATTGATTTTTATCATCAATTCATCATCATCTAGTTAATGGTTTGATCGCTGACGTAGTTTAAATTTACACGCATGATCAAATTATAAACTAATGCATTGAAAAAGTTTATGTTTTTTTGGTACGAAGAAGAAGAAGAAAATATGTTTTAAATAGAAAGTTTATTGATTTATACATGATAGTATATCCCACACAAAAAAAATGATGATACTACGAAAATAGTAAGTACCAGTATAATCCATTATAATTCAATAACACATAGTAGATGCTCATTTATCTCAAGTTGAAGGAATATATGGTGGATATACTAAGCTGTCCATCTTATGTAGCTTTAAGAGTATACGAAGATTTAGTTGTGACAAAGATTATTGAATTATGGTTTAAACCGTAGATTGGAAGCTATATAACTTTATAGTGGTAAAGACATAAAAATGTTTATGTTGAACACTTAGCTCAATAACACATAGTAGATACTCATTTAAAACCTATCACTTTATAGTTTTGAAGAATTAGAAGCGGGTGGTTCCACAAAGTGTAGGTTTGGGTCTCCAATAAGCCTTCTAGCTAAACACAAGAATGGCATCTCAATATTGTAGTTGCTCTTTACAGATATCTCGTGGTACCGCATATCTTTGTACATCCTGTGGAATGTAACCTCTTTCGGCAGCACTTGCCTATCCATTAGATCAACTTTGTTCCTGCACAGAACCACGGGGATGTTTTCAGTCATACTGTGTAAACCATGAAAAAATTGAGCTCTCTCGTTCAGGGTAAACACAAATGTGCAACAAAAACAAAACAAAAAGAAGAAGAAGAAGAAATTGTACCAGCGGAGTAGCATGGTCCATTCCTCAACGTTTTTGTATGTGAGCCGTTCTGTAACATCAAACATAATGATCGCGCAATGACTACCGACGCTGAAAGAAAGTAAACAAAGGTTAACTGCCAATATATCATGCATGTAGGTTGAATATTATAACATATTAACATACAAGTACTATGGTTTACATTAAGTGTGGTGATATGAGATTTTTAACATAGAGCTATTCAAAACTATGGTTTACATACTTACACAAATTGACGTACGTTTGAGTTCTAACATTAAGTGTACGTAGTAGTGAAACGAGATTAGTTACTTTATCAACACACACAAGTTTTTACAATCATCTAAAGATTAGGAAAAGAAAACGTAATTAAAGAGTATACTTACTAGTTTGCAAAATTTATATCATTATCATTTATTTCGAGTCCAACAGTATCCGAGCAAGTGAAGCGGATCTTGCCAGAGTTGGTGTAGAACTCTAGAGGATGAGTCTTCACCCTATTCGTAGCTACAAAATTAGAAATCAAAATCAGAATCTGGCAGGGACATGACATTGTTTTTGTAGCACTCATATATAAATACTTACCTTCATACTTCTTCTCAAATTCACCGGTCAGATGTCTCATGAGGAAAGTCGTTTTTCCTATACAATAATATATACACATTATATAGAGAGGTTTGAGTTTGACAAATTAAAAGTAATTATGTATGTACTACTATATATATAGGGAATCGAACCTGTGCCTCCATCACCAATTATGACAAGTTTGTAGGGAGGACGATCGGTTGTTTTCTGGTTAGGTAAAGCCTGAACAATGATAGCATCATCATCCACAACCAATTTTGATAAACACGAGCGAAAAAATATCAATGGATTTAGGCAATATTTATCTCGTAATATGTGAAAAACAAAGATTAAGAAACCAACAAAGGCAAGCAAAAACATCATCATAGTTTTCGCAAGAGAGAGCTATGTCTCGCGGAGAGAATCAGATGGCTTTAATTTGACAGAGAATTTGAAAGGTTTGGTGATGATTTAAATATTTGACCTTTCTTCTGATCTTGCAATATATATACATATATGGTTTAGTAGACCATACCATATATCTAAATCTAAGACGGTGTTTTCTTTATCATGTTTCTAATTGGAATATAGAAAATCTTCTTCTCTTTCCATAATTTTATAATAAGCAACTAATAATGACATTTCTATTAAATAAATAAAAAGCATCTAATTTTGAAGTTGTTTAATTAAATAAAAATTTAGGATTTTATTTTGAAACAATATAATAAGTTTAATTATTAACTAGATATAATCTAAACATATATCTAAGACTTAAAAAAAAACATAGATATTCAAAGTTAAAACAAGAAAAGCCGTTTGTGGGGAATTTGCTGGTAGGGTTGTGGAAGTTGCTTTTGATCCTAATAGAACAAGGAGAGTATGAGAGAGTGAAATTGAAGATAGATGTATCAAAGCCTCTGAGGAGAACAAAAATCATCAATATTCCAGGTGGAGAGGCTATCACTATCAAGTATGATTATGAAAGGATTCAGAGAAGGTGTTATACCTGCCAAAGGTTAACTCACGATCAGTCTAAATGTTCTATCTTTTTAGAGAATAAAAAGCAAAAAAAGGGAGCAAAGGAAAATCCAAAAATGAGTGTTCATGTGGAAGTGAAAAGAGTTTTGTTACCAGGGGACCCTCTTTTTGGTGTTTTGAAGGAAGATCAGGTGGGTATGGATCCTCATACTGGAAGACTAAGGATTGCTGAGGAGATGCTAGATGAAATGAGGAGATATATTTTATTAGAGGATGGATCTAATAGAATGGTTAGAGAAAAAAGAGTCAAAGCTTCTATTAAGGAGCTTGAGAACGATATTTTTGGTCAAAAATCAATGCTTAGACTAGAACCAGTTCCCATCGTTTCAAAGGATCTTAACAAAGGAAAAGGGTTGGTTTTCAGTTTTGAAGAACAAAAGATGTTGAATGAGAAAGACTCAGAAGACAGGGCAGCTAAAAGGATGATGAATGATGCTATTCTTGCTGGGAAAGCTATGGGTTTGGACCCTCAGTATGTTGATACTCAATCTGAGCATATTGCAGGTAATTTCAATGCTTCTTACACTCTGGATCAGGCTTGCTCTACGGTTTATGGGGCTGGCTTTTCAGATGCTACCTCATCCGGGACAGGTGCCAAGTATAAGAAGCAAAGGAAGAGACCAATGAGGGCTAAGAGAATTAAGCAGAACATAAAAGATGGTCAATTGCTGGATGTGATAATAAAGAAAGCTCCTTTGAACAGTGTGAAGGCAGGGGGTAATTATGTTCTGGAACCTGGCTTAGAGCTTTGTAATGAAAGTGTTTTGGCAGTGAGTGGTGGCAAAATAAAAGGTATTGTTGGTTTGGACATTGAAGGTTCTGCCAGGAGTGCCAAATCAGCTAAAGAAGTGGGGGTCCCAATGGAGGGACTTGCCACTCTCCAATGAGTATGATAAGCTGGAATTGTCAAGGGATAGGTACTATGGAGGACTTGACAATTCCTAGACTCAAGAAAATGAGAAAGAACCATTTCCCTGAACTTTTATTCCTCATGGAAACAATGCATTGTAGAGATGATTTAGTAGATTTGCAAGAATGGTTGGGGTATGACAGGGTTTTCACTGTAAATCCAGTAGGTAAGAGAGGCGGTTTAGCTATGTTATGGAAGAATAGCATTGAAGTATAGTTTCTGTTTGTAGATAAGAACTTGGTGGATTGTAAAGTTAAGTATGGAGATTTAAGTTATTTTGTGTCTGGGGTGTATGGAGCACCTGCTGTTGGTGAAAGAGGTCAGGTCTGGGAGAGACTAATGAGGATTGGTATTAATAGGAAGCTGAGTTGGTGTATGATAGGAGACTTTAATGAAATTTTGCATAATGGAGAGAAGATTGGTGGTTCTGCAAGGAATGAGACCTCTTTTCTTCCTTTTGGTGATATGATTAGAACTTGTGAGATGCAGGAGTTACCCTCCACTGGTAACAGCTTCACATGGGGAGGTATGCGATGTAAATTATGTATCAAAGCAAGTTAGACAGATGTTTTGGAAACAAGGAGTGGTTCAAAATGTTTCCTGCATCTAACCAATGTTTTTTGGCTAAAAGGGGTTCGGATCACAGGCCGGTTCTTGTCAAGTTAATAGCCTCTTCCCAATCATACCGAGGGTGTTTCAGGTTTGATAAGAGGCTTTTAAATAAGCCTAATGTGAAAGAGGCCATTTTAAATGCTTGGTCTTTTAGCTCTAATTCTTCTAGTGGTTATGTGGCTGCGAAGATTAGAGGGTGTCGTTCGGCTTTGAGTAAGTGGAAAAGAGAGAATGTCTCAAATGCCTTGGATAAGATAGCTCAGTTGGAAAATTCCTTGGAAATTGAGCAGTCTTCTGGTTTTCCAAACTCTGAGCATGTTTTTTTCTTGAAGAAGAGTTTGGTTTCTGCTTACAAAGAAGAAGAAACTTTTTGGAGCCAAAGAAGTAGGGAAAGATGGAGAAAAGATGGTGATTTAAATACCAAATTCTTTCAAGAATCAGTCAAAGCGTCTAAGGCCAGAAAAAGGATTGAGATGTTAAAGAATATTAATGGTAATCCTCAGAGAGCTGAAGCTTCTAAAGGTGATGTTGTTGCTTCTTATTTCACTCACCTTTTCAAATCATCTCATCCGGGGGCTTTTGAGGAGTTATTCAGGGGTTTTCAGAGTAGAGTTTCGTCTATAAATGATCTTTTGGTGAGTCCTTTTACTGAACAAGGGATCAAAGAGGCTGTTTTCTCCATAAAGCCTGCAAGTGCCCCTGGTCCTAACGGAATGACGGCTTTATTTTTTCAGAAGTATTGGAGTATAGTGGGAGATCAAGTGGTAAAGGAAGTTATGGATTTCTTTGAGAGTGGAGAAATGCCTTCAGAATGGAACTACACTCATTTGTTCTTGCTGCCTAAAACTGTTCAACCGAAGGTGATGTCTAATCTTAGGCCCATAAGCCTTTGTTCTGTTCTTTACAAAATCATTTCAAAGACTTTGGTTTTTAGGCTGCAGCCTTTGCTGCCTGAGATCGTTTCCAAAAATCAATCAGCCTTTGTGGCAGAGAGGCTTATCTCAGACAATATTCTGGTGGCGCATGAACTTGTTCATGCATTGAGGACTCATGAGGTGATTTCAGAGGAGTTTATGGCCATCAAATCCGATATGTCCAAGGCATATGATAGAGTCGAATGGAGTTATCTGAGAAGTCTTTTGGTAGCCATGGGTTTTCACATTAAATGGATTAAGTGGGCGATGAGTTGTGTTTCTTCTGTGTCTTATTCAGTTTTAATAAATGATCAACCTCATGGGATGATCATTCCTGAGAGAGGTTTGAGACAAGGAGATCCATTGTCTCCTTTTCTGTTTGTTATGTGTATTGAAGGGCTGTCTCATCTTTTGAACCAAGCTGAGTTGGCTGGAAAGATTTCTGGGATTCAGTTTGAAGATCAAGGGCCTTCTGTTCATCATTTGCTCTTCGCTGATGATAGTTTATTCTTGTGTAGAGCATCGGTGGATCAAGCAGAGCATCTGCAAAGGATCCTAAATGTTTATGGGGATGCAACTGGCCAAAGAGCAAATTTGGAGAAATCCTCAATTACTTTTGGTGCAAAAGTTAATCTGGAGGTGCAGAGTAGAATCAAGAGCATCACTGGGATTCTGAATAAAGGTGGAGCTGGAACCTACTTAGGTTTACCGGAATGCTTTAGTGGATCAAAAGTGTAAATGTTGGATTTCATTCATGAGAAGCTAAAGGCTAGGCTCAGTGGTTGGTTTGATCGGACTTTATCTCTTGGTGGAAAAGAGACATTAATGAAGTCAGTGGCCCTGGCTCTTCCAGTATATGCAATGTCTTGCTTCAGACTTCCCAAGACATCTTGTAAAAAGCTTACTTCTGCAATAGCGGCTTTCTGGTGGAATTCAGTGGAGAGCAAGAGGAAGATACACTGGATGAATTGGGATAAGATGTGTCTATCAAAGGAGCATGGTGGTTTAGGTTTTCGTGATTTGCAAGGATTTAATCAGGCTCTTTTAGCAAAGCAAGCATGGAGGATGCTCTCTCAGCCTGATAGTCTCTTTGCTTCTGTTTTAAAGAGTAGGTATTTTCCGCAGTCTTCCTTTCTTGAAACCTCTATTGGGAAAGGATCTTCTTTTGGTTGGAAAAGTATCACTTTTGGCAGAGAGTTACTCAAAAAGGGTCTGAGAACAATGATTGGGAATGGAAATAACACTTTTGTATGGTCAGACCCTTGGCTTTTTGATGAAAGAAGAAGAATTCCCTTGATGAAAAATTCTATGGTGAATATAGACCTAAAGGTGCAGGCCCTTATTGATTTTCATAAAAGAGACTGGAACAGGGAGGTGTTGAATGATTTATTTTTTCCTGTGGACATTGTTATCATTACCTCCTTCAAACCCGTGGTGTCCAAGGAAGATTATCAATGTTGGTTGCATTCTAGAAATGGTGAGTATACTGTGAGCTCTGGTTATTGGCTAGCTAATCAAATGAATCATTCTGAACTGATCAGAGAGGCTAAGTGCTTACCGTCGCTTAATGGAATCAAAGCTCAAGTCTGGAGCATCAAGACTTCCCACAAAATCAAATTATTCATGTGGCGAGTCTTGTCTGGGTCTATTGTGGTGGCTGAGAACTTAGCTCATAGAGGAATGGATCTTGATACAAGATGTCAAGCTTGTGGAGCTGAGTGGGAGAATATTAATCACGTTTTATTCACTTGTCCTGTGGCAAGATTAACTTGGGCAATGTCTGACTTTCCAAACCCTCTTGGTGGTTTTGATCAGGTTTCCCTTTTCTCAAACTTTCACTATCTGTTCAATGTTGTTAAGAGGAATCATGGTGTATTGGATGTTTGGAAAACCTTTCCTTGGATTTTGTGGTACTTGTGGAAAAATAGAAACTCTTTTTGCTTTGAAAGGAAAGAATTTGTGGTGCCTGATTCAATTTCTAAGATCAGAGAGGAGACTGATTTGTGGTACATGGCTCAGTTGATTGAAGATGGAACGGCTTTAGTGCAACCAGTTCAAAGGAAAGAGATCAGATGGAAGAGACCCCCTGCGCCTTGGCTTAAGTGCAACATAGGTATGTCATGGCTTAAGCAAAGAAAGATTGGTGGGTTTTCATGGGTCTTAAGAAATGACAAAGGTGAGGTGGTTATGCATAGTCGAAGATCCTTCTCTGGTTTGAGAACAATAGAAGAGGCTCAGCTGAAAGGTATGTTATGGGCGATGGATTGTATGTATGCTCATGGACTGAACAAGATTATTTTTGCTTCTGATGCATTGGATCTTGTTAAGGCAACTGCTTGCCCGGTGAGATGGCCTAATTTTTGGTACCAAGTCTCCGAAATGACTCGTGTTTTGATCAAGTTTGAGGATTGGAGTTTGGTTTTTGAAAGAATGAGTGCTAACAAAGGAGCCTTCTTGATTGCTCGTAGTGTTACACACGAGAATCGATGGCAATCGTACATTGCTCTTGGACAACCATGTTGGTTAAAGGAGCTCTTTGATTGTGAGAAAAGCTAGTTTGTTTTAATTTTTTTTGGTTCGTCGTCACATTTTTGGTGGCTATGGTAGGTGGTGTTTCTCTGTGTAGTGAGATGTTTTCATTATCTCTGCATATGTTGTATCAGACTATTTGGCCTCTGTTTTAATTATTCAGATGAAAAAAAAAATATATACATATGAAAAAAAAAAAAAAACGGTTTTCAAAGAAACCAAAATCTAAACGAATAACTATTTATATTCTTTTGATTTAACAATTAAAATGATTTGTGTCAAGCCGACTAGATCAATTCAACTAGTCAAGTCCAAACTGGTCATAATAAGTTAGGTTCATCTTACGATTAAATCTAGTTTTTTTTTTTTTTTTTGGCATCTGATAATATATATGAAAGGAACAGAGTTTGAGTTACTATCAATAGTTATATGGTTTATTCATACGAGTAATACAAATGATGTACGTTCAGAAGAGTTTTAAGGACAAATAGCATAAGTTATGAATATAGTACATAAAATTGAATTGCAATTGTAACACCCGAACTATTTGGTAAGATGTTGGGGATTCGAATATTTACTGCTGAGATGTTAAAAACACCTTTACTCAGATTTGCAATTTAATAAATGAATCGATTAGATCTCAAGTCAGAGCTCAGTTTTACAAAGAGGAATCGAG
This sequence comes from Draba incana, assembly GCA_963576765.1. Classification (NCBI taxonomy): domain Eukaryota; kingdom Viridiplantae; phylum Streptophyta; class Magnoliopsida; order Brassicales; family Brassicaceae; genus Draba; species Draba incana. Next base: position 37,052,188 of record OY755208.1, read on the forward strand.
ACTAAAATTGGAGAGACTCCGAATAAGAAGACAATCCTTGTGTGCCAAAACAGCGAAGCCGCCACACGAAATGGAATCTTCGCATCTTGATTCATTTCTGACCGTTGATCTCTTTGATCTCCCCTAATAAGTTTCTTTAGAGTTTAGTATTTAAACCTTTTTTTCTTGTTACAAGGAATTTGATATCGAGATTTTTTTGCCGATTATGCACACTATCATCATCATCATCTAGTTTATGGTTTGATTGCTGACATAGTTTAAATTTACACGCATGATCAAATTACAAACTAATACATTGAAGAAAATATGTTTAAAATTGACAGTTTATAGATTTAAACATGATATATCACACACACAAAAATAATGACACTACGAAAATAGTAAGTCCAGTATAATCCATTATAATTCAATAACATATAGTAGATGCTCATCTATCTCAAGTTGAAGGAATATATGGTGGATATACTAAGTTGTACATCTTATGTAGCTTTAAGAGTAGAGTATAAATAGTGGATTCGTCTTCTTCATTCTTTAAACTTTCTGATTTGAGGGAAAATTCGATTTTAGAGAAGGAGGATAATAGTATAAAATGTATTTATTTATATATTGGTGTACTTATCCTTGTAGATAGCAGTCTCTATGAGATATTCTAGGAGATATTCTAACTGTATTGTGTATATAATGCACCTAATCAACATCAATAGAAAGTACGATTCATAATATATTTAGAGGGCGTCCGAAGAAAACGCCGGTTTGCTTCTTCAGCTCTTGACTCTTATCTTTTTGATTTCGATTGTTTCCACGCCATTGAAGTTTATAATTGAAGTTTCGATTTGTGGATTTGAAGTTGGATTTGTGGAGTTTTTATTGATTCTATGGAGGTTTCTTGAATTTTTTTTTAATTGAAATTGTTTTAGTTATGGATTGGTTTTCAAAGCTCGGAGTATGGAAACAAGAATCTACAGTAGAAGAAGATAAAGAAACTGTAATCAAGCGTCTGCTTGTGGATGTGACTAACAAAGATATTGACGCTTTGATAAAACTCAAAGAGATCGAAAAAGACGATGTAGAAGCGTACAAGATTTGTTCACTGTGATTGTGTTTTCAGCAGAGGATATTATCATTACCTCTGTGGTTATGATACTTACAATGGTTGCTTGGGATGATCTTAGGGATGAAAGTTGTGAGATGATGAAGTGTTTAGCAACTAAGCTGAAGTACACTTTGTCCACTGAAGATATTAAATTACTAAAAAATAATTATATGAATATTAACCGGATTTAACTGTTCCGATAAATTTATGACAACGTAAAGTCAAAAGCCATGTTGGAGGTTTTTTGTGTGAACATTGTCACTTTGAAAGTTTAAAGTGTAAGTAAAAATCTTTAGAGGTTTAAAGTGTTAGTTGTTGCCACTTTGAAGGTTTTTTATGCGATTTTTCCTATTTAAATTAGTTATCGTAGGCTTGTGGCCCAGTGGTAAAGGGGTTGCAGCTGTAACTACCGCCACCCGGGTTCGAGTCTCGGCCACCGGAGAATTAACATTTGGGCATCGCCGGCGACATAGATTAGTCTCTTGGGCTTATAAAGCCTTTGGGGAAACTGTGTATAATTCAAAAAAATTAGTTATCGTATACCGCATAATCAATGATCTTGGTATTGATAAAATTTTAAAAGACCAAATAAAATGATTATAAAATAGAGATGCTAACAAATTCAAGAAGATGGTGATATATATATGGTTTATAAGTAAAACACAAGCAGCAGGTGATATTAATTATCTTTACTCTCCGTGAGCTTGCACGGCTTAGAGTCTTCATACAAAAGAAAAATAAATTGTGTATAGACGAATAAAATCCATGGTACACCAACACAACAAATTAAGACATTAGAACTTGAGCTCGCCATTCCGATGGTAAAAGCTCCAGCAAAATGGCTTAGAAACTCGAGACCGCTGTGTATTTGTTTGTCTGATGGATAAGTTTTCTTCGCTACCACTTCTATTAAAGTGAAAATAAAGTAGAACAGACCGTACAAAGACCGGATAAGAGAGAAGTACCCACGGATATGCACAAAAGCAAGAAGAAGGAAAAGAGTGTAGATTATTTGGAAGTGCATCAACTGTGAGTACCTACTCCACTTCTGGCTGTGATCACGACCATACACACACAAAAAAAAACCTTATTTAGTTTCTTATATTAGTATAACAATTGATTAAATGTGATGACTAATAACAAAATCAACAAATAGCACTCACAAACTTAACATGATTCTTCTTTCCTTGCACCAAACTTTTACTTCTATCTCTCTTCCCCTTTATATACATATACACCCCATAACAATTGCATGGGGATTGGTTTTTTGATTTTTAATTTTTAACCATATATATACACTATTTGATATCAATTTATGATTTTAACAATGTTGATCAAAACAAATATAGTTGAAGACTTGAAGGAAAATAATACTTTCATCCAGATCCTGAAATACCATAGTTAAATAACACAAATCTGGTTATGTATATTTTCCAAATCTTAGCTAATAATTTTGCAGAGTAACATATATATATCCCTTAAAAGTTAAAAGAAAAGTATGCTAAATGAAAAGATAATAATAATTTAACGTGTCCATATATAAATGATGGGATATATGTAACTTATTACACGTTTGTAGCTAGATGTCAAGCCTATATATTTTCAACACACAACATAAATTTATTTTCTTAAAAAAACTTGGATTTTAAATCAATATGTAGAGATAGAATGTATATTTATAATGTTATATATTGTTTGCTATATATATTTTTTCAGTTATAAAATATAAACATTATCATTCATGTTTCTGGTTTATCATGTATATTAGTTCAACATGTATCAGTATATAATAAATCACTAAATCCCATACATACAGATTGTTTGCTATATTCATACATTTTACTTCATGTGCAGAAGAAATATATACAGATTATCATTTATGTTTCTAAGTTATCATGTATATTAGCTCTCAACATGTACCTCAGTGTATAGTAAATCAGTAAATCTATCATTTACTATTTAAAACATTTTTGATTTATAGAAATAAGAAATTTCCATGTAGTTTTTATTTATTTGTGATTTATCATGTAGATTCGATAAGTGTAAAAATGTAATAAATAATCAAATCTGTCTTTTGCTAACTTTACACAATTTTATTTAATGGTAGAAAACATACCTGTAGGAATAAGAACTTGATGTTCATTTCCTTTTGGGACCACAAGTTATTAGAGTTTCTTGGTTATGAGAAAAGCATGTCTCCTTGTCTCTAAAAGACTTATTGGTTAAAGCAAAAGGTGAAGACTTTTGAGAAGCCTTGGGAGATGAAGCCAAGAAGGAGTTGCTGCACATTGATATAAGGAGAGGAGAGAGGCCTTGAAAAAGAGTGTGGGGGAAAAGAAAACACACTCACGGCAAAGTGTGGTGTTGTTGAGCAGAAGTTACAAGATACACACATGGAAGAAGAAGAAGAAGAAGAAGAAGAAGAAGAAGAAGAAGAAGAAGAAGAAGAAGAAGAAGAAGAAGAAGAAGAAGAAGAAGAGAAACATGTAAAAGTTTATACTTGTATTCTCTAAGTTATAGGAATAGATTGAGTGTGTTCTAAGTGCTAGTGAAGGGCATTAGAGTGTTTCACTAATCTTTCCTAATGTAATCTCTATCTTCTTATTCTAGTGGATTCCGAGCAAGTCTCGGGGAAATGTAGCGACCCTCGTTAATGGGCGTGAACTCCTTAAATGTGTGTGTGTGCTCCCCCATCTCCTTCTCTATTTTCTCAATCTCTCTTGGCTTTATGTTATGCTCTGTTTCCAGCAGACTTCATTAGATTGATCGAGCTACGGGTAGATTGATCAATCTAATCGAGTCTGAATCTGATTTTGCAAGTATCGGTCTTGTGTCATCAAACGACTTCTAAGCTTGGGTTGTTGGGGTTTATGCTCGGGAAAGGACTCATCCTTTGAGCCTCTAAATCTTAACAAATTGGTATCAGAGCAAGGTTACGTGCTCGGTGGTTTTCTCAAGCCAAGAATCACGGTGGTTTCAAGAAGAGAAGTGGAACGTTTGATGGTCTATGAGGCTGCAGTCTTGGAAGGAAAAATTTGTGGCTTATGTGGAGATTCTAAGCCATGAGTGAAGCTTGATGATGACTGAGATTTTTCAGTAAGGGAAGTCTCAAATCAAGAAGAAGAGCAAGAGAAAGAAGATTCATATCTAAGAGAGGAAAGGTCTAGAGAAAGAAGGAGAGTGAAGAAAAGGGTAAAAGGGTTGGAGCTTTGGAAGGTTAGAGGTGACCTTAAGCATCCACGTTTCTTTTATTTGAAGAGCTTGATCGTGTAGAGACATGGAGCGTCTCGGTGGCACAAAAATCAGTAGCTCTTGGTAAATGGTGTAGAAGAGAGGAAGGAGCCATAAAGCTCTATCTCGGTAAAACATCATTGTGTTTCTCTGGTTGTGGAGAAGGTTGTGGAGACAAGATCATCTCTACTGGAAGCAAAGCTACCTCTTGGTGAATAGCACGTGAGTGGAAGGAGTCATAAGACTCATCATGACGAACATTGAAGCATCTCAAAGATGAAGAAGAACCAAGACAGTTGCAAGGTGTTATAAAACAGCGACAAAGGCGGTTTTTTCGGTAAGTTGTTACTTCTGCTCATTAGAAGATTTGGTTAGATCTTAGGTGGAGTAACAAGAGGTTCTTGAGATGCTTATGATGTTAAAAACGTGCTTAGTTCATGGTATTAAGTTTGGAACACAAGTAAGGGAGATGTAAACTAGGTGTATCTTAAGAAGAGATTCTTAGTTTAAGATAGAATCAAGGGAAGTGGTTTCATGGTTTTGTGGAATCAAGTTGCTGTAAGATACAAGAATGTCTAGTTACTCTCAAGTTAAAGTGTTGCAAGAACAAGAAGAGGAAAATCAGAGATAGAAGCAAGAAGCATATGATCAAAGATGGTGTTCTTCATCTATGCCAAAGAAACCAGTTAGAGGTTGATGTAAGGTGAAGTTTTTCACAAGTAGAAGCTGGATTCTGGTCATGGCAAGGATGAGTACAAGTTATGTGACTCAAAGTCCCATTTTCAGAATCGAAACATCAACTACAAGACTCAAGTTATGGGAGATTCCGCTGCAGTCACAAGGTACGTTTGTGATGCTCTGTTTTGAAGTTTCAAGGTTGCTCAAGTTCTGCATATCTATTGGAATTGAAAGCTTGTTGGAACACAAGGATTGTGCACTGATTTTACAAGAGGTTGGCCAAGATTCATTGATGCTCTGTATGGGCGTTTTATGGCTGTATGAGTACAAGTATGGGTACTCTTGGGACAGTTTAAAAGAGGTTGCAGGATGGTTATGAAGCAAGGAAATTTCAGTGGCTTTCGGTTGAGTTTTGGAAGGGGTTTCTTCTGCGGTTTATCTATGTGTGTTTGCTGTCAGTTCTTGGTATATACAAGGGAGTGTACAAGCTTTGGTTATCTCCGGGTTTAAGCTATGGTTTCAGTTGGTATCTTGGTGTGTTGCAACTATATCTTAGTAAAAGAAAGTGGTTGTGGACAAGAGTTTAACGGTTATGGAGCTGCATATTTTGTATGGGAAGTTGTCTCAATGTTACTTTGCAATGGAGTGTGCCATGATGGTGTGTCGATAGTCTTCCTATCTAAAGGAGTTAGGCGGCGTGTTCTGTTTGCTCAGAGTGTTTTATGTTCAAGCAGCGGTGCACATATTGGTATACGTTTTATTTTGCAAAAGGAGAGATCAAGGTCTTTGATTTCGAGTTTGAGGTGGAGATTGTTAAAGGTCAATCCAAGTTCTTCTAAGTCAAGATATGGGGAAGGTTCCAAGTTAAATGAAGTGAAGATTGGTGAAACATAGAAAGGTTCTTGGTGGTTCTTTGGGCACAAACGGATCAGTGGAGTGGCTGCAAGAAGAAAGGAGAATGTGTCTCACGTTTTGACACTCTTTCTTAAGGAAGAAGCCACGGTGACTCATTATGTTTATAAGAACAGAGTTAATTAGATTGATCAAGCTATGGTTAGATTGATCAATTTAATCGAGTCTGAGAACGGGTGAATGGATAAGATTCATCGGAGTTTGTGTGCGAAGAAGAATGAAGACCAAGAACAGGAGGTTACCAACGGGAAGACAACTTAAAGAGTTGATTTGAAGCTAGTTGTTGGTGAGGATTTCTAGAGTAGAGCTGCAAGTCTCTGAATTTTTCCGAGAGAAGACACAAAGCGGTGATTTGAGATGAGGTTATTGAAGTGACTTAGTGGGTCCTATAAAGGAGAAACGGAAGGAGGCAAGTGCAAGTGATGCGAGGTTTTGTCTCAAGGCTGCTCACTTCAAGAAGGTATAGGTGTTGTGTATCTAGCTTGATAATCAACACATCTCAAAGCTAGTGTTAGAAGCTGGAAAAGAGAAGTCCTAGAAACGACGAAAATGCATACGAATCGAGTTGCATTAGGAAGTGATCAACTAAGGAAGTTTAAGTTGTTTGTTTGCATCATAAGGAGATATATAAGTGTCTTCTTAGGGAAACACTTGCGGGTTAGTCAAGTGGATTGTCTTCAAGTATCATGCGATGGTAAGGAAGAAGAAGGCTCAGAGTTAATTAGATAGATCAAGCTATGGTTAGATTGATCAATTTAATCGGGTCTGAAAATTGAATGATGCAAGAACCAAATTCGTTGGTGGAGGCTGCATACAAGAAGAAGTATTGCAGGTTGTTTTGACAGCTTGAAGGAGACATCAAAGGTCTATAAATGATGTGTAAGCTGCTGTAAGGACGTGTCTCAAGGATGTCACAAGATTTGGTGATAAGAGACATGTTAAAGGTTGCTAGTAGCGGGTTATCAAGCTGCTAGTGTGTTCTGTTTTTTGCAAGGTGATTGAGCATGGATTATGTTCTGGGATTGCATGAGTAAACAGGTTAAGGAGGTGAATCTCAAATGGTGTAAGCTATTGGTGAGATTGATTAAAGGCTTAATCAAAGTGCTTCAGTTAGAGGCTAGTACGATTCTGATTTTCTGCGTTTGATTCAAGTGGAGTTAAGGATTTTGGACTCAATGCGCATGAGGAAATCCTAGAAGCTATAGCAAGGGAATCAAGAGTTGCAGAGGTGTTATTGATAAGTCTAGTCACTGTAACAGTTCTTTGGTGTTGACAGAAGCCATGGAGAAGACGTAAGCGGTGAAGCTTATGGGGATTTCTGTTGAGCTAACAAGTTGGACGTGGTTCTTACTTTTTCAAGGAGGTTGCTGAGCTATTGTATTAGGTATTCAAGTGATGAATGCCCCAGGAAATGGTCACTAAAGAGTTGAGCTCAATACACATTTGTATTGCTGCCGGTTTTCACAACTCTAGTGAGTTCAAGATAAGTTGATGGCTCAGGTTCAGCACTGTGAACAATCGCGGCTGAAGTGCATTGAACGTAATGTTAAATGCAGCAAGGATTAAGCGACTAAGGATCAAAGCTGAGTAAGATACTCAGGAACCGAGACTGGAATCCGGAAACTAGAAGGTACTTTCTCTCTCAAGTGTGTGCAGGTTGTGTTGCATGATCATCAAGCTCTTAGGTGGAGATTTGTAGGAATAAGAACTTGATGTTCATTTCCTTTTGGGACCACAAGTTATTAGAGCTTCTTGGTTATGAGAAAAGCATGTCTCCTTGTCTCTAAAAGACTTATTGGTTAAAGCAAAAGGTGAAGACTTTTGAGAAGCCTTGGGAGATGAAGCCAAGAAGGAGTTGCTGCACATTGATATAAGGAGAGGAGAGAGGCCTTGAAAAAGAGTGTGGGGGAAAAGAAAACACACTCACGGCAAAGTGTGGTGTTGTTGAGCAGAAGTTACAAGATACACACATGGAAGAAGAAGAAGAAGAAGAAGAAGAAGATGAGAGAAAGAGAGAAACATGTAAAAGTTTATACTTGTATTCTCTAAGTTATAGGAATAGATTGAGTGTGTTCTAAGTGCTAGTGAAGGGCATTAGAGTGTTTCACAAATCTTTCCTATTGTAATCTCTATCTTTTTATTCTAGTGGATTCCGAGCAAGTCTCGGGGAGATGTAGCGACCCTCGTTAATGGGCGTGAACTCCTTAAATGTGTGTGTGTGCTCCCCCATCTCCTTCTCTATTTTCTCAATCTCTCTTGGCTTTATGTTATGCTCTGTTTCCAGCAGACTTCATTAGATTGATCGAGCTACGGGTAGATTGATCAATCTAATCGAGTCTGAATCTGATTTTGCAAGTATCGGTCTTGTGTCATCAAACGACTTCTAAGCTTGGGTTGTTGGGGTTTATGCTCGGGAAAGGACTCATCCTTTGAGCCTCTAAATCCTAACAATACCTATTATGACTTCCTTCAATCAAAAGTATTACCATGCATATATGTATTAGTAATAAGAGTGGTGGTGAATAGACCGAATGAAATTGTGATTTTTCTCCCAAAAACAAAAAGAAGAGTTGTGGTGAATATAGATCGAGTTTTTACATCATGTCGAAGAGAGATGTTAAACCAAAGAAACACAGACGCGAAAATCATGAAATTATATATAGGTAGTATTTTTTGTTAGTTAGTTGACTTAATTCTGAATGTATTGGTATAATAATACAATTAATATTGCATGCATTCTTATTCGTAGTTTTCCATTTTTTTGTTTATAGGTGTTTGAGCTCGAGATTTTATTCATCGATTATGCACACTATAATCATCTGTTTTTTTATGATGATTGCTGCGTGGAACACTGACAATGATTACTCTAACGAAGGGTTCATTATCACTCCTTTCTACCTCGTATGCGCCATAGCGGAAGTGGTAGTTAAAATCCTCCGACCATCCTACAAGGACGAAGGGTACTTATTCGCATATGTCAGTCATGTTATGGGAAGTTGGATCGTCTTTATGTTGAGCTGTGGCGGTGATTGTGGATGGGTATTTGCTCTTTCTGGTTTTTTATTGGCTACGACGGCCACTTATCTCTTTTTGCATGTTGTTGATTTAGCTGACGAAGAATTCGAAAAAAGAATTAATTAGCTGACGAATTTGTTCATTAAGTCTTTCGAATATTGTGTAATGGATTCAGTCCCTTCTTTTAAAAAAATAGATTATGAATTGTACAAATCTAAATGAAAGGGTTGTTAGTTCGTATCAGTAGATTTTTATTTATGCAATAACATGTTCAACGTGATGAGTGCACGACTGACGACTCCAAAATGTTATTTCAAGGATAGATCAACTAGGAATTTTAATACGTGCTCTTGCGGCCCGTAAAAGACCGAGCCATTTACTCTCTTTTTTTTTTTTTAACTTAAAATAAATCCATTTACTCTCTTTAAATCATGTTTAATGGTAGTGTCTTCATTAAATATATATTTTTGCAAAGTGTGGAAATTTAAAAAGGTGAAGAAACTTACTCAATAGTTTGCAAATCAGATATTTTGGATAAGTTTTTCCATTTTCTGAAATAACCACACATTTTTATATTAGTTTTTTTTTTTTTTTTTGGCAAAAGTGAGAATTTTATATAAACACTATCATTATACATGTTCTTAGTTATTGTGTTACCCTTCGTTTAAATAAGAATAAAGGTAATTTTGTGATTTGCACTGAAATAAACAATGTAGAGGATAAAACAAGGGAATTATGCGGTCTAAACCTACACGTGCTATAGAACATTAGATAAACTGAAGTGTTCTTCATGTCTAAATAAACAAAGAGGTCAAAAACTCAAAACATATCGTATCATAATATACTGGTGGATAAATTAATACTATTTCACAACTCACTACGTTGATCTCAAGTTATAATCCAGACCTCGAGTAAGAATATTACATCTGTCATATTCTCTCTCCTTAGGGCATGTACATTGGTAACACCCTAGTGTCTAAAGTCATTTTTTAATTATTAAAACACACTCTCTCTTCCTTTTACTCAACTTTATACATTCTCTTTCATCCATTTACTCAACTTTTATTAATTTTATATTTAAACACACACTCTCTCCCTTTTAAACACCCACAAAAAGATCCAATTTAACACACTCTCTCTCCCTTTTAAACACTTTCTACTCTCTTTACTCAAATTTTTATTAATTTTATATTTCAATATACCCCACAAAAACACTCTTTTAACACTCTCTTTCTTCCTTTTACAACCATTTTAATAATTTTATATTATTAGAACACCCACTTTAGACACTAGGGTGTTACCAATGTACATGCTTTTATAAACTTAAACTTAAAAATGAATCAGAATAAATTATTATTTGAAAAATCCAATTATATACGACAAATATGATTAGATTAAACGGGCAACCTAGTCGTTATCATTATTAATTTCTTAATTTCTATTTACGTGTGTGTTAGGTCAATGATCACAACACTAAGTAAGATTTTCAAAATTTGATGTCGCTGGTAACACTATTACTACCGACTAATGCAACGGCTGAAGCAGAAAGCTAACACTATTACTATAAAAAAATATTCGAGATAACAAATTAACTAGAACTATGACAATATGATGTGTTTACCATTTAAAATATTTTTTATATATATATGGTTATCATTACTGAATTCGCAGTAAAAAAATTGCAAACTTTTATGTTCTCTTATATTTTAAAGTAATCTTTTCAATCATAGTATTTTTTTTTTCTTCTTTTTTATCATCGTATTAAGCCGTAGGCAAGGAACAATAAGGAAATGCATTAGCATTAGATAAAGGGAGATATATTAAATAAACAGAAATTGTCGAAAACTCAAAACATCATAGTATACTGCTAGTGGATCGATGACTATCTCACAGTTCACTAATCACTACGTACGCTAATGTTTCAAGTTCCAATCAAGACTTGGAATAAGAATAGTACATGTCTCAGAATACAATAATTATTTGTCTCTCTCCTTAGACATGGATCAGAATATAACAATTATTTGTAAAATACAATAACAAGAAATAGATTTAATATTTTGGAGACAACGTACGTAGCTGATGCATGGCTCCGTTTCTTTGTACCGTTATCGCCACTAGCTAAGGGATCCAACGATAACAAACCTTTGAAAAATGTTCAGTGTTTATGAGCATGGACCTACGTAGATATACGTATATAGAAAGGAAATTAATGAATTTGATAGAAATAATTACCTTCCGACGTGTAAAGAGTAGGAAAATGAATAAAATAGCCTAAACGAGGGTAATTAATTGCTGGTTTCATGTAATTTCAATTTCAACGTCTAAATAGCTTTTAGTGTCAATTTCTATATAAGGTGGTAGAAAAATATTTCAAGGGTCGAAAAAGATGGGTGCATGTGACGATAATAAAAACTGAGTGGACGTTGGTGTGGTGAACGAAAGAAATAATCCTTTGACGCTCCTATATAATACCTCGTAGATACCCAAGTTACAGCAAAGAGAAAGGAGCATTAAAATAAGAAACACAAAATGAGCTTTAAAAATCTCAGCGAAGAATCTTACGATGATGAGCAGCTCGGCCACGTCCCTGCCGCTTTGTCTGATCCTCATCTGACTGGATCGGTGGTAAGGCTGATTGAAACTATAAACACAATCATCATCAACTCCGCTCGCCGAGTTACCCGTATGCCGTCCTCTATTCCAGTGCACCAAGATCCTCCAGCTCCTCCTGTTGAAGTCGAAGTTGAAGCAATGCCTCAAAGTCTTGAAAAAATACACGCTGTTTTCTACGCTTTCATTACTGCGGCTGTCCTTCTCCTCAAGACAACAGAGTTGCAGTCAAACTCCGAAGATACGTACCATCCACTTCTCAACTACGGGAGAGTCAAGTTCGTCAAGATTACCGAATCATCTGCATACTACGTCGACACAATACTCCTCCTTCTCGGTCTCTTCTACGGTGGATTCCAGGTGGCTGCTCAGACCTTCCGACACAACGGTAAGCATATGTTTGACACTATAAGTGTGTTTCTAGGAGGATTCTTGGTGTGTGCACTTATGCTTGGTGTTTCCGGTTTTTGCGGGGTCGTCGTGATGGTGGTCATGTTTGGGGTGATGGGTTTTCTCCATAAGCATCTATAAAAAAAAAAAAAAACCTTAATTTGCTATATCCGGTATCTATATATGCTTTTTTGAATCTTTACAAGATGTAATGTAAAGGTTTTTACCAGCAATAAAATAAAAGGTTTCCTATATTTTTGTTTCTGTCTTACATTTCCACGACATTGAATTAATCGGTTATGAACCCGGTTAACTTAACTCTACCAGGTTTCGAAATCATGAGTCATGTGGAGGATTAGACTATGTTTACTTTGAGTGCTAGCCTGAGAACAATTTAAAATAATGGGCCAAATATTTCTTATAAGCTTAAGTGAAGTTACCCAATGGGCTTTTTGATAAAAGTTTATAGAACTAACCATACATCATCATCGGCCATTTATGTAAACACTACTAGTCTTTCTTCTTCACCGTCGAAAGAAAGCTTGATTAGGATCAGGTAAGGATATCGGGTATTATCCGATCCGACCCGAGTAACTCACAATCTAGACTCATTCTCATTGGAACATAATCCGATCCGAACCGCATTTTTCGGGTCGTTTCCGGTCCGGATCTTCGGATCCGGATGATAACATCGCCATGCCCAGTCGAAAGAAGCTTCTCAGCTTCCCTATTTCAAGCTTCTCCAGTAACTTATCTGCTCCGATTACTTCCATTTCCGATAGCTTTTTCAAATACCCAATTGCTCCATATGAAACCATCACTTTCTTACTCTTCTCGCTCCCTGACAATCCCAAAAGCCCCGCCACTGCATACTTCTTCGCCGTATTCCCAGGATTCGAATCCAACAACATCACCAGATTCGTCACACTCTTCCCGTCGTTCCTCAATTCCCGACGAATCTTCCCGTCCGTCACCAATCCGGCGATCGCCTGAGCAGCCGTTTCTCTACAACCGTTCGATTTCGATTCCAGAAGCTTCACGATCACCGGAACGCACCCGGATTCTCCGACTACCTTCTTCGTCTCCGGCGAAATGGCAAACCGGCAAATCGCCGATGCTGCTGCTTGTTGGGCTCCTAGAGATCCTGTTTTGAGAACGTGGGCTAATCGAGGAAGCAAATTGAGACTGACCCATGTCTCTGAATTGACCGAGGGGATTAGATTTCTCAGCGCCGTAACCGCCGGTTCTTGCGGTAACGGACCGTCGAGATACGCCAATAGACTTTGAACTCCTCCTTCTGATACAATGGATTCGCGTAGAGCTTCGTTTGATGCAGTGAGATTCTGCAAACACTCTGCCATGTGTTCTCTTGATCCTAGTAATATCCCGTTGTTTAGAAGATCGATCGATACTCGAACCATTCCTTCTTCCGCGAGTAACGGTCTCAGCTCTGGAACTGCTGAAATGTTCTTTAGAGAAGCTGCAGAAGCAGATTGTGAAACAGAGTCCCCTGTTTTACAGAGTTCGATAAGCGGTGTGATTCCTCCGTGTCCTGCGATTTCCCTCGCGTTTTCCTCTGTTATCGACAGTCTCTGGAGCGTAATCGCTGCTTTTTCTTTTGTTTCAAGGCTTCCCGATTCGATTAGTCTCACTAGAGGAGCTAGCACGCCTTCGGAGGTTAACCATTCGTCGCAGTGTCCTGATTCCGCTAATACACTGATCAGATTCGCCGATTTCTCTCTGATTCTCGACGAAGATACTGTTAACAATTGAACCAAAGCAGCTACGTTTGCTCGTCCGATCAAAGGCATAACCATTTTCTCATCTTCTTGCATTGCACGAAGGAGGTTTTCGAGAGCCTTTTGTTTCGATTCCAAGTGACCGATTTGTAGCCTCGCTAAAAGTTCTTTTATATTCGATGTCTTAGGTGTTTCTGATGAGCTTGAGATGTATAGTGGTAACGTAGCTTCACCTAGAACCCCGGTCTTGATCAAAACCATACAGTCTTTTAGATTTAAATCCAGTTTTCCGGATAAAGCGTCGAGATTGCTCTGCATACGCAACTTCCCTTCAAATTTCTCTGTAAAACACAACTCAGCAAGCTCTATTACTTCGTTTAGCGTCTTAGCCACGGATTGTAACTGCTCGTTGCAGAGCTTGTTCTTGGAGAAACAAGGGTGGCTTGAGAGGTCAGATAAACAAGCTGGAATCTGATTGATCTTTGAGATTATAGTCTTCCATCGTCCTGCGAAATTCTTAACCGTTGTCGCTTTGGTTAAAACGGTTGGTATGAGCGAATGGATGTGCAATAGCCATTCTTCTGCTGATTGTTTATACAAGACTATCTGGTTAACTTGCTCCTCTTCTCCCATGGCTCCAAACTTTCCCATGCTTCCCAATTCCGCCATTGTACTACCCATCGGATAAAAAACCGCAGCTTTTACGCTATTTCAACATTCATTCTCTCTTCCTGATCTGGATTTAGTAAAGTGCTAATGAAACCTGAAGAGAAAAAACCAAAACTTTCAATTTCAGATTCACTTGGAGAATAAGAAAGATGGGAAATTGAAGAAACACAAGAGTTGAGATGAAAACAACAAGTAACTGGATCACAAAGAGCCAATTGCATAAGAAAAGAAGGAAGTTTTCACACGACATATCATTTCTGAGTGGTTTCTAGATGCTTATTCATTAAATGCTTCTTCTCTAATAGTATGAATAACACATCAAACTCATTCCCAGCCACGAATATGTATATTCACTCTCCAAGGTAAAAGAACCATCGTTGTCAATGCAAGGTTAGTTTCGTGATTGGACAAATTCCTTAAAAGAGGGAAACACAAGTTGTAATTTTGTGATCAGAGTGACCATTCAATTTTGTTGATAGTAACAGAAAAGAGAAATCTGGAGGAGTTAAAAAAGTTGATTTTGCAGACTTTTCTTTGAAGAGAAAGTCAGTGGGAAGTCTCTGTCTCTCTATTCATTAGACACAACTTGTAACCATCAATGTAAGGAATTTACATACCTATTGGTCTTTAAACTAAACCCAAAATTTACTGGTAATCTTCAATGATGATCTTAAAGGGGTTAAGATTCTTTACCTTCAGTCTAGTAGTTGACTTGACTTTGACAATTATGCATCCATTGAGAAATGCCAGCCAAAACTTGAACTGTGAAATTTAAAGAGATTATTATGTAAGCATACATATGAAGAAATACACAAGATTTATAGAATTATATAGTATGATCTTTGGTCAGATATTGTAGGGGAAAAAATCACAACCAATAATCTAATTAAGAATCTAATATACTCTGCATATTTGATCATAGGGAGACTTTTGATCTTCATAATTAGTGAAGACAATCCAACAAAACTGAAGAAAATTTGACAAAATTGCCTCTATCAAAGATTAAGCAATTAATTAATCTTACCAAACAAAAAGCAATTAATAACCCCAATTATGAGTTTGAGATCACAACTTTTATCATCAATTAAGCCTTTTCTTGTGAATGTAAACATCAACCGCAAAGAACCAACCTTTAAGATTCATAATCTCAAAATAATGATCAACTTTAATCAAAAGAAGACAAAAAGATTCAACTTTAGAGTTTTTCTTTAGACCCAAAAAGCAGAAAAAAGCTCAAGAATGAGAAGTAGACAGCAGATTCAATCAGAAATTTAAAACTTTCTTTTTGTTCTGCTTTGAAACAGAACGAATAAGATTTTTTTTTTTTGAAAACAAAAACTTGAAGGATAAAACAATTATAAGACGAGACGACATGATGAATGATCCCAATACTTACTTACCCAGAAACCAAGTTTTTTTGTTCTGTAATGAAGAAAATTAAGAGGAGCTGTTGAAATCTTGCAAAACTCCAAACTGCTGACTTCTCTTCTCAAAACTCCAAGCAATAAAAAAAACAAAACCTGCTCCTCTTTCTATTATCTTGCTCAGGTTAAATATTTGAAAAAATTCAAATCACAAAGTTGATTTAGAGAGAGAAAGAGAGAGAGAGGTGATAAAAGGGAACATTGGAGCAGAGAGAGTACAAACTAAAGACAACTTCGATCAAATCCACTTTTCTTGAATAAAATAAAATATTCATATTTCTTTATTCAGCTGATTACTTTCTTGATACAGTTGACAAAATAAATAAAAATTATAGAAGCAAAATATACATAAAAAGCCACAGTGTTTGGTCGATCTGTCACTGAGATTCCCCTCCCAAGAAAAGCCCTAGTTTCTTTCTCCTACTTCCTTAAAAGCGGTAACTTTTTTGGTATGATCCAACGGCTGTGAATAATCTTACCACATCCTATTTGACCGTTAGATCTGGTTCTGTTTTTATAACGTTACACACTATTGACGTGTCTTGTTGTAGGACCGTACGATCTGGTTAAACTGAAACTATGAATATTTTTACTGGCTATTTACGTGGCTACTTTTGCCACGTGTCGTGGAGAATTTGAATTTAAGAGCTTTAATGACAATAATGGGCTTGTGGTTTAGTGATATTACAAAAGTGCCAGACATTAGCATGTGTGAGTCGCGTGAGCTATATGGGCTTTGGCCCCACTTACTTACTTACGTCCATATGCTAAGAAAAACTATCAATTGTTTTTCATCTACCTAATTAATTGGTCTTGTTCAAGAGTTGCTACTTTGGCATGTATAATATAACTGTTAAATACAAAATTTAGATGGGGCTTCACGTGATATGATTCATTATTCCCGTTGTATCTGACTAGAATATTGAGAAAACAATGTGATTAGTATTTTAAGCTGAATAACAACATGTTAACAACTACTATACGATATTCGAAATATATATGGTAAACTCTTGGATCGCCAAAACTAGATAATTTTAGTTTGTGATGATTAATATATCAATTTTGTTGAGAGGAATGCATAGATACTCTCTTTGATCTATGTTATGGGAACAATAATTTGAATTTAATTTGGCCATGTGATGTCTCTTTAACTCTTTTACACATACTCATTATTTACAGATCATTTAATGCAAAACATTTCAAAATATATACTCTTTTAAACTCTCTCTCACATATACACACACACACACACACACACACACAAAGGACACTTTATTTCATTACAATAAAGGTAACGTATGGAAAAGATAAAAAAGTGTACATGCAATACAAATGATTAAACAAAGACATGCAATAACCTTTCCACCTTCAAGTTTATTCTGAATGACCATATAGTACCGTAACAAGATCATAGTGAACTTTACCTTGTCCACAAATAATCATGTATAATTCATGACTGTACTACAAAATTTGACTTGAAAACCTAGTTGAAGACCCCCCTTAATTACTTTAGTTGTGAAAGAGTTTAGTGTTTAGCTTCATTTTTTTTTACAAACCCTGATTAGTTTAATTGGGCCTTTTAACCAAATTCTGAAAATAAAGGCCCAAATGAAAGCTTTATATACACAATTATATACACATTATCAGGCTCTTTCTCCGACCAAACTCTGAAATGAAGTCGTCCAGAATCTAACACAAACTACCTAGCGAGAAATAGAGAGAGCGACAAGGGTCATGGGCAGTACAGAGCAAGTGTCTGAGCTAATTTCATCGCTGGAGCAAGCAACTCTCATGGCGAAGCAAATCGGAACCGCCGTGGAACAGAACTATCTCCTCCAAATCTCTTCCGCTCTCCACACCGCTCACCACCGCCTCTCCGCCTTCCTGTCCGAATCGGCCGAGAAATCTCTCTCCTCCGTGGAGCCGATGCAATTAGGGGAGGAAGAAGATAACGGCGAGGAAGAGGAGAGAGATTCGACGGTGGAGAAGGTAGAGGAGAAAATGAGAGATTGTTTCATTAGGAACAAGAGACCCAAGCGGCCACTGTCTCCGTCGTCGGCCGTGGTGGAGACTTCCGCGGCGGAAGAGAGGATTGGCCGTGATTATGGTTTTGATTTCGACCCAAATGTCACCAAGCTGAGAGCTTTTGATCTTATCTACCAATTCCATGGATGATGATATCACTGTAAATTGAATTATGGAATCCCAAAATAATAAATTGTTGATTTGTGATCCCAAAATGATAATAAACTTTCGTCTCACTTCTCAACCACCTGCAGGGTTGCTACCGAAGCTGCTGCCTTCTCAGAGATGGCAATAACTTAGCCAAAAGATGAGATTTGCTACGCAGTACCATTGCTTATGCAACTAATATTGACACCTAATCGTAAAACAAAATACAAGATAATGGAATTAGGTTGAACAAAAGTAAATTGGATACACAATTCAATCACACGGACACATAGGCGAAAGAATAGATGAGAGATTTCAATCCGGGTGGAAAACGAATATTCAGTCTCAAATGAAATGGAGAACTCATCTCATTTTGTTAGACCATCAAAGCCATTGGCTAGGAGTAGCAAGCTAGTTCTAGTAGATTATTATTTGGTCAAAGGATGAGTTTTCACTAACTTTTCCCAACCCATAATGTACAAGTCTATTGAGACATTTCAAATCCATAAGTCTTTTAAATCTTGGTGAGGCAATGAAAGTAGAAAATATGTTAAAGATAAAGGAAGAATTTGACTTCAAGAGTCTACCCAAGAAATTTGAGGTCCAACTGGATAAGGTGATTGCTGAAAGCATTTCATGATGATGTGGAGATATCTCATCAATCTCATCACCATAACTGCTCGTATATCTCTTGCCTAATTCGTCTATATGTGTAAATTAGAAATATGATCGTATCCCTGTAATTGGGGCTTTGAAAAGAACGTTGCAGTAAGTTAAGTAAAAATCCCACAACACTATGGCATGCACCAAAAAAGAATTAGAAAAGTGGTTTCATTCATGATTTGTTTCAGTAACTTTTAAAATAAGCATAAATCTCTGGAATCCACTAGAAAGGGTTTTGGAATCCACCATAGAGAGAAAAACTCTCAAACTCCTTGACGAAAAAAAAAAAAAAAAAAAAAATTCTCAAACTTTGATTAAGAAAAATACGATATGCCTCTTAGCTAAAAGGTAAAAATGTTTAAATAGAATACAAAAACCCTAAGAAATTATCAAAAACCCAAAAGAAAAAAGAAAACACATTAAAATCAAAAATAAAGAAAACTAGAAAAATAATAGGAATTAAATTATTTAATCTCGTACATCAATATCACTTTGCATGTTAATGAGGTCGGTACAGCTAGTGAACTCACTACGCTAAAAGAGTCACTTGAGAATGAAATGAAGCTAAGGCAGCTGAATAGGAAGTTAACAAATTAAAAAGCCAGTCAACATCTAAGGATCGAGAGGTCTTTGATAAGAATCAGACAGTTTGGAGCGACGTAGACGAAACTGCCCTTTTACAATGTTTATTGACTCGTACAAGATTTTTATGGGTTTTATGAGTTGGTGAGGAAGTCGATTACACTCGATGTAAGTAAGATTCAAGTCCTTGAAAAACTTTAGACGTTACATAACAAGTTTAAAAGCAATTGTGGTAAAGGAAAGAATGGAGAGGAACCCATATTTTCCAAGCCTCATGATCGCAAGACTTTTGTTTGTCCAAGTCTTTGTGGGGAGCTCTATACTATTGAGGGAATAGTGCCACAGTTGCCAAACCTTAGGATTGCGAGGTACATGATTTTCCAAAGCATGTGTTGAGAGCTCCACGCTATAAGAATCAAATAGATGGGGGAGAGAAAAAGAGCATTGGTGGAAAAGAGACGAATGAAACCTTTGTTGAACCAGTTTGGAGCGACGAAGACGAAACTGCCCTTTTACAAGGGTTTGTTGATTACAAAACCAATACTGGTACAAATGCTTTTAAGGATATGTTTGAGTTTTACGAATTGGTGAGGAAGTCGATTACATTCGATGCAAGTATGATTCAAGTCATTGAGAAGGTTCAGACGTTAAAGAACAAGTTTGAAAGCAATCTTGGTAAAGGAAAGAACTTGAGAAGAACTCCAATAAT
Organism: Draba incana; assembly: GCA_963576765.1. Lineage (NCBI taxonomy): Eukaryota > Viridiplantae > Streptophyta > Magnoliopsida > Brassicales > Brassicaceae > Draba > Draba incana. The sequence goes on from OY755208.1 coordinate 37,072,075, forward strand.
GTTTTAATTGTAAGAAACATAATAAATCAAGAATCATATTTTTGTAGATGGTCTTAATTTTGTTGTATATTTTTTCTATATTAGTTATTAATGTATAATATTATTGAGACCAATATGGAAACCAAGAAACCAACACCAATTTATTTTTATATGCAATATGAAAAGAACTCCAATGATTTTAACTGTAAGAAAAACAAATAAATCTAGAAACATATATTTTCATAGATAGTCTTAGTTATGTTGTATAATTTTTTAAAAATTTATTAGTTATTAATTTATAATATTATTGAGACCATATATTTACATAGAGATTTTTTTAAAATTTGTTCTTCTCTTATCGATTGTATGAACTTTGAATTGTCCCAACGTATTATAAAGTTGATACTGCACACTTTTTGTACAAGAAATTTGTAGATTTAGTAAAAGTAATGTGTCTGTTGGAGGAAAAAATAATTGAAAATGTGTTTGATGATTTTTTCAAAGAAATTTAGTTAAGGAATTAGTTTAGAATGTGTAGAGTATGTTTAATAGAAAGAGAGTGTATGGCAGTACATTTGAATCCACAAAACCTCTTATAGGGTCTGGCTCCACACGGTATAGACCGGTTTCCTGAACCGGAATCGACTGGATACTCGAGATGGGAAAAAAAATCACTGTGATCGAAAATGATTTGCAAATCTGCAAATCCTAGCCACCAGAATAAGGAATTCTCCCTAACGTCTGCTAACACTGATACATCAATAAAAACATAGAATAAGAATGGGAAACCTATGCAAGAGTTATGGATTTTCACTACTTGTTCACTAAACTTACAATATAAAAACATAATATTTAACAATTTAAGTAAACTTACGTGGGTGAATTGCGGCTAACATATCGACATCGATATTTTGCAAATTGTGGGCCATGGTGAAGAATAAGAAGCACGAGAATGAAGAGACAGATATTTTTGTTTCTGTGAACAAGGAAGAAAGAAGAGAGTTGTGATTATAAGCTGTGATCGATTATATAGTTTTTTTTCCTTTCTTATTTGGTTTGGGATTTCCTTTCCTTTTAGTTTAGGGCTTGTTGTCGACCGTTTTGTTTCCATATTTTGTTTTTTTTATCTGTTAGATATATATAATTAAACGGTTAAATATTCAGTGATTTTAAACAATTCATTCATTCATTCACATAAGATTGCAATCATAAGGTTAGCAGATGTGTCAAGGTATATCAAACGTCTATGACCAGTTCAAGGGAGAAAAAAACATTCACGCCGAACACTTTTAGACTAAAAGGTTGTCTCATGTTTGTTTATTGTTTCTTGATCTCATGTTTGTTATTACTTCTAGATGATTATGGCTTCTTCGTTTATCTCTCCAAGATTGGTTTTTCCTTGCAAGTCGAGATTATATAAATGTACATATTATGCATTCGGATGATAGATGTTGAAATCGTTTTGATCGCTAGTATAAATCAAAGAGGTTTGTAGCTATCATGCATGATTTCCCTAAGTTCAACCTCAACATGTTTCATGTTTGACATATTTCTTAGTGGATCTTTGTTCATTGAATTTCTGCAACTATAGACTTTTATGAGAAACAAAAGGTTCGGATTCATAAGACGCATGCTTAGTGCTTGAATTTATACATAGTATGTAGGAAAAAGAGGTTAGTACTATAATTATAGGAGACCAAAGCAAACACATCTAAGAAAGATATGCAATCTTGTACAATTCCTTGGTGAGGGAACTTTTGTTGGAAGTGGACCAATCAGTAACGAGCAAGGTTATAAGCAATCGAAGGTTGACTTGAAGAGTCATTGTTTTTAACTTTTACGAAACAAATCTTTTTCCTCCCCACCAACTTTATGTTTATGTTTACATCTTTATGTGCTCGTATGATTCCACCTTCTAAAAGGTAGGTAAAGATACACAAATACACCTCGTATAACTTGTAAATTTGTTTTTCAAAACAAAAGTTTAAGAACATGAACTATTGTTTTTCTTCAACTGTATATATTTGATTAATTACATCTAAAATACAACAAATGTCGACAAAAGATGGGTACTTGGTCCTTCTCACTAGTGCTGCTATTCGCTGGCGATTACACTATGCAACTTAACAAAATCATCCAAGGTAAGCTCTTCAGGCCTTGACTGCGAGGTATTAGAAAAAAAAATATGATTGAAGGCCATCGAGTAATAACTAGCAGCACCTACATACAACTTCCCTAGCAAGCCGGTTTAAAACTAGCTATATTCATGTAACCTACTACTCAAGACCCATATCAGTCATCAGAGAGAGAGAGATTACTCACAGTGGCTGGAAGACCAACAACTCCAAGAGCTTTTTCGATCTCAGGTGATGACGATAAGTGTTGGAGGGACTTTCTCAACATTTTTCGCTTCCCATTGAATGCAGAATTCACCTGTTGTGGAATTGGTTTCATATGTTTTCATGTTGAAAAGAACAAGTAGATTGAAGAAGAGAGGATTAGCTAACCAAAGAGAAGAAACTTTTGGTGGAGGAAACATCAGGATAGTCTCTGGGATGCTTCAGCTTGAATGTTACAACAGCAGCGTCCACCTGAAAAGAGCACACAAAGAAAAAAGCGGCCATGTAAACAGTAGCAAACTTTCCTCATGATGCAAAAGTTTGGAAAAGCAAAACTGTGAATTTTTTTACCTTGGGCTGAGGGAAGAAGTTTTCCCTAGGAACTCTGAAATTGTATTCCGGTTCTTGAAGTGAAGGAATTTACACGAAATCTCAGCAACAACTAAATTGGCGATCACAAGATTTGCAACAACTATGGAACAAGTACCTGAATAAAAGTTGACCAAAATGTTGATGGGTCGGTATTCAGATGTTCGTAATGCTGGTTCAACCAATCGCAAAGCTGCCTCATCCTACAATTAGCCAAAAAATTGGCACAATTGATATAGCATTTGAGATAATTTCCTAAAAAAACGAGAACAATTTCTCCGTTACCTGGAGTAAGAGAACAACTTGTGAGAAGACGTCACCCATAGGAAGTAAAAGCTTGACAACATCAGTACTTATATTGAAAGGCAAGTTGGAAACAACCTGCATTAATATACAAATTCCATCGTATATTAGTGGTTCATGATTCAGAGTTAGAGAAAGTGACCCATGGAGAAAACATTGTCACCTTTGCAAGAGCAAAATCTTGATCTACTCTATTCTGGAAACCGGAGAGCATGTGAGAACGTATGTGTGACTTGACAAAATCCTCTTGCAAGACCTACACAAGTAAGTAGTAGCTATCTGATCAGAAATTCAACCCAAAAGAAGAATGCTTTCTCTTTTTCCATATGACCAGAAATCATCCCTCTAATAATATCCTTACAAAGATAAAACCTTTTTGGATCATCAAACTCTGCAAAAGCATAAGAGAGTACCTTGAACTTGTCACAACCTGCGAATCTTTCTCTCACCAAATCCACCATATGAGGATCCTAAAGATCCAGTAGCAAAATCAGTATCAACATTTGCTGCAAGTAGACTGATGGTGTGGGACAATTAGCGAAACCTTTTCGATGGCAAGAACTGTAGCACCTAAGTTGAGAAGGACATTAGTCAAAGAACCAGTCCCAGGACCAATCTCTAACACAAAGTCTCCTTCTTTCACATCAGCCACAGACGCTAGCTGATCATTGATATCCGAATTCAACATATAATGCTGTTACAAAAACAGGTTTCAATCACTCTACTTACCGCCTATACTATCATAATGAATTGTAGAAACAGAGAAAAAGAACATGAACACAAGGTGTTCGACCATTTGCCTCAACGGAGCAAAATGTATATAGAGAGAGAAACGTAGGAGTCTACGAGTGGAGCAGAGAATGAGAGAACCTGGCCAAGAGATTTTCTGGGGAAGCGGCCACGAGAATTGAGGGATTTGAGGGTTGAGTGGTAATCATCTGGGTTCTTCGCGCATGACACTCTAGTCAAGAAGATACCTGAGCTCCTCCGTGAGAAAGCGGCGGAGATTTCCCATAGCGACGGGGAATTGTCTCCGTTGTTTATCCATGACGGAAACGGTCGAGTCGGCGACTGAGAATAGCAGTTGATGGTTGATGTTATTACCAGACTCATAATTCCCGATAAGACCCAACATTACGATGAATCAGTTTTGATACTTCCAAGAAATTGTTAATGTTCTAATTTGTCTTTAGTGTCCATAACATCAAAAGGTGCTGTGGTGTAGTGGTTATCACGTTTGCCTTACACGCAAAAGGTCTCCGGTTCGATCCCGGGCAGCACCATTTTCTTATCCTTTTTTTTCTTTCTAAAAGTCCCAATTACAAAATTTACCATATACTAACACACAGATGCTCTAATAGAAGAAACCTTAACGAGGTAGTAGTTCCTTTGTACAGACCAAATGTTGGTTTCCTAATCAGATTCTAGAATGTACTATTCAAACAAAAGACGACGCCTTGCAGACTTTGAAAGGCTACTACTAGTAGAAGTTGCTTGTCTCTTCTTTTCAGCAGAAGAAGAAGCTCTTGAGCTCACTCCTGGGTCTGTACATTGAGCTGGTGCTGCTTTCGTTGAGCGGTAGAACTCTTTTATACTTCTTTGTACACCCGCTGTTGTTGTTGTTGATCTTGGTGTTGATGCTGCTTCTTCGGAAATAGTCTTCTTTTTCAACTCTCGCATTTTCTGACGGTTAACAAAAACCAAAAAGTGTCAAATGGAGCAAAAAGACCAAAAACCATATTACATATAGAGAAAGAGAGCCATTCATTACCTTCTCATGCAGGAAATGTTCTGTTTCATCAGGGAAAGCAGACTGAACAAGTCCTATGCATTCATCAGTTAGCAAGAAGCCGTCACCGTTATCATTATCAACGTGTGGTTCATTTAATCCATCTAATGGATCAACAGACTCTTCGTCTTCGACAACTTCTTCTTCTTCCCATACAATTGGTTCTTCTGGCTCGCAGTGACTACAACCACTACTAGATATGGGTTTTCTCCACCTTACCACAAAGGACTGATGCCCGTATCTAGTTTTTACGCACTTGATTGAATGAAATTCGAATTGGTCATATAACAATGACTTTCCCGCGTTGTTTATCGGCCTTTCTCTTAGATAAATGGTCGACAACATCGGAAGCAACATTTTTCTAACATAAGATGGGTCCCAACGCAGATTGTAAACCAGGAAATCCCTTAGCATTCCGGTATCAGGAGTTCCCCAAGACATTAAAGAGCAATCTTCTGCTTCACAAAAAGACAAAGATTACGCTTCAGAACAAGAATCAGGCAATGCGGACAAGAAGTTATTATTAAGTCATTTCATACCTGTGAAGCTATCGGATAGATAGAGTTCGATAATCTTTCTGTTGGGAAATTCTGGCCCTAGGGCAATCTTATCGCAGACTTTAATCCACCAATTCTCGGTTTTCTTCTGTTCTTTTAAATCTAGATCCTTGACACAAAAGGAGCATTCACATCTAAACCCTACTGGTTTTTTAATGCAACCACTATCACAACTGCAATGCTCACAAGAGGACTTCAAATGAGTACTCTTGCTTCCCGGATGTCCACAACGAGAACAGTGAGGAGATCTTCTTTTCGTTTCGGAGCAGGATTCTTCACCATCATCTACTAATTTGATACCCCCATTAACTTCAGGTTTCAACCCTTTTCCAATGTCCTCTAGTCTACACGAAATATCTCAACACGTTCAAGAAATGACCAGTCACAAAGAAAAGTAGAGACAATAAGCTTTATGGATTATACCTTTCGAGTATCTCGTCTTCAGAGAAAGCACGGACAATGCGAAGTGCTTTTTCCACACCAATCCCAAGAACACCACCTGAATCAAAGTCGTTTCCAACCAATAGAGACATGGCTATCAGGTGTTTCCGCTTCAAACCGAGGCCAGCTTCAATATCTGACATATGGTAGCACTCAAATGGCTCCTACACACAATGCGATTTCATCGTTAAACAAGGCCATTAGCGGGTGAGACTAATACTGAATCACGGAAGAAGAAGACTTACTCTTGAGTTAGGCTTGATGCCTTTAATGACACATTTAGCACCAAAGAGGAAAGCATCACTATCAGGAGTAATGCAAGCATCCACATAACCTTCACTGTTTAACTGTGCACAGAGAGCTTCAGCCTCACCTTTTGCTTTCAAAACCGGGATACCGAGCAATTCAAGTAGCTCCTACAGAAACAAAAACTTCATAAAGAAAACAATGTAAAACAAAACTAGCCTCAAGACTTGAAAAGGGAACCCAACTTACCACACATTCCCTAACCCATTCACAAAATTGCTTATTTCTCTCAACCGAGACACCTTCTTTGATTACAGGTAGATTCGAAGTATCAATTCCAGAAGATCGGAAAAACCTAGAGATTCTGGCCTGAGATTTCAAGGGTGAAGGTGTTCCATCAACCACAAAAACCGGATACGCTCCAAACTGCAAAACCCTAAACCGCATTATGACCATTTCGACAACCAAAAAGAAGTACAATCAAGCAAAACCTAAAATTAGAAGAACCGACATCCCCAAAAAGAGTAAAAGAAGCCTAAAAAGACTAGTGAGAGACGAAATTCGGAAATTCAATCGAAGCATAACAAGAAACCGAACCAGAAATTCGAATAAAAATGTAACCTTTGAGAAGAGATTGATTGTGCGGAAGAAAGTGAGCCTGAGATGAGGTTTTAGGGCAAAACCCTTGAGAGCAGTCTCATGCTGAACGATCCAGAAGGAAAGATCGACAGCGACACGTTTATCTCTGAGAAAATCAAACCCTTGTTGTGTAGCATAAGGTCTGAGCAAATCCCAGAACTTTCCTCCCACACCCATCAATTAACAAGCGGAAACACCACACTGAACACTGAATCGACGAACCCAGAACAAAAAGGAGAAGAAGAAGAGCGTATGAAAAGGAATTCGAAGGAAAATCCAATAATTTTCTTACCGTTATGGAGTGGATTTGGCTTGTACCTATCCTATATAAGGAATCATCACCCGCCACGTTTATGGGCTCATTTTACGTGGGCCTAAAATATATGGGTAGCCCATTTAGTCTTTTGAACAAAAAATTTGTACTAAAACAAAAATTAAAGCGCCCACCGTGGGGTTCGAACCCACGACCACAAGGTTAAGAGCCTTGCGCTCTACCAACTGAGCTAGACGGGCTTTGTAGTTGATGGTTAGCGTGTTAGATAGTTATTTTTACAGTTCATAAGGCATGCATACAAATACAAAAAGAATAATTATCCCCAATGTACAATTGTATTAGATCTCGATGTGTCGAAAATAAATAATAAGATTTTGTTAAGAGTCAAAACAATGTTAACCAATTATATGGTGTATAACAATTGTTTTAATGCATCCAATTAAATGGGAAGATACGGTGAATAAATATATTCTCGGACTTTATTCCATAAGAGTGAAGAAACTAAAAGAAAATGGTATTCGTCGACTTACGTGTTCCAACTTGGATTCAAAGCCAAGATTCTGTGAGAAAGTGTGAGTGTGAACAAGCAATGATTTGAATTTTGAAGGATATGAGAATATTGAAGGTAAGAAAACTTAGAAATGAGTAATATTAAGTCACGCCCCAATTATTATTGCATTGTCCCCCTCATTTAATGTCACTACCTACCGGCGGTGGAAGCTGCATCTCCCTCCTCCTTCAAAACCACTACCTGTTTTCTTTCTTTCTCTATTACCAATTATTATTTTTTTAAACACGAAACGAGAGATTATTAGATGTTATCTACATTTACAACTAATTATAAGACGTCGTTATTAGTTTACAGCTATTAATGTTTCATTACTTTTGTATACGATTGAATTAGTGACATTGTGTTTCGCATGCAAATTTAGTGTGTTTAGTGGAAGAGTGACCAATCGTATAACCACATTGAGTTGTGGAATTATAAGTCACGATTACGCGATGGATATAAAATTAAAACTTTCACGACTTGTGTTTTTTTAAGAGAAAGTCATTTTACCGACTGTTTTGTTTTATTGTCCATAATAACTGAAACGACGAGTGCGAGATATATAGAAAATCATAACTTACACGACTTGTGTTTTTTAGAGTAAAAGTCATTTCATCGACTGTTTTGTTTCATTGTCCAAATTTACTTAAATTGGTAACATTTTAGAATCATGAAATGTGAAATGATATGAAATGGAAAGATGAAATTATTAAACAAATTGGTCAGTTTAATTATGAAATCATGCATATAGATTAATTATAAATCACGATTCTGCACACACAAAATGACGTGTGAAAGATGCAGAATCTCCTCAGCTACTTTATGTTAGGCAAATATTTCATTATCCCAAACTCTTCTAAAGTGATAAGTATTAATCAAAACTTGTAAAATTTATTTGTTTGTTTTTATTGGTAAGTATAAATGAACCCACGACTCACTCGTAAAGCAACATTTAAGTAACAGACGGACCCGCATGGAACCACACAATAGCGACAGTTACAAACATATCACATATATTTCATAAATAAAACCAAACCTTTTTCCTTTTTTATTGCACTTTCTAGTCACATTTTCCTCAGCTCACATCACAGTATTCACACGTCACGCAAATCTTTATCTGTTATATACAAACAGAGACGAGTCGTAAGAATCATATGCAATACATCGACTTCTTAATTCTTTAATGCTCTTTTTCCCCTTTTAACGACAACAGTCCCATGATGTTCTTCAGATCCTTAATCTTCTTCTTCTCCTTTCTCTTATTCTTCGCATCAATAAATAATGCCAAACAAACCTACGTGATCCACACTACCAAAACCAATACCAAACACATCGTAACTTCGCTTTTTGATTCACTCAAAACAGAGAATCTTCAAGATGATGATTTTTCTCTCCCCGAGATTCACTATATTTACGAAAATGCCATGTACGGATTCTCCGCGACTCTCACCGACGACCAGCTTGAGACGGTCAAGAACACAAAAGGGTTTATCACGGCTTATCCAGAGGAGCTTTTGTCTTTACACACGACATATTCTCCTAAGTTTCTTGGTCTCGAGTTTGGGGTCGGAGTTTGGAACGAGACGAGCCTAGCCGCGGACGTTATCATTGGCCTTGTGGACACCGGGATCTCGCCTGAGCACGTGAGCTTTCAAGACACGCACATGACTCCCGTCCCGTCTAGATGGAAAGGTTCGTGCGATGAAGGCACAAACTTCTCTTCTTCTTCGTGTAACAAGAAAATCATTGGAGCTGGTGCATTCTACAAAGGCTACGAATCCATCATTGGAAAAATCAATGAAACCACCGATTTCAGGTTAGACATTCAAAAATTAATATAACACTCTCGTTTCAAATTCCATACAATATTTAAGATCATTTAGATAATTAAAATGTAACTTATATTTCCATATTATTGGTATTAGAATGATTCTAATTAATCATTCTTATAACAAAATAGCGTGATTCTTGATTTGGTAGGTCGGCTCGAGACTCGCAAGGACACGGGACGCATACTGCCTCAACAGCTGCGGGAGCCATTGTCCCTAAAGCGAATTATTATGGTCAAGCGAAAGGCTTTGCGTCCGGGATGAGGTTTAGTTCAAGAATTGCTGCTTACAAAGCTTGTTGGGAGTTAGGCTGTGCAAGCAGCGACGTAATAGCCGCCATTGACCGAGCCATTTCAGACCGTGTCGACGTGATATCTCTCTCGCTAGGTGGATCTTCGCGTCCGTTTTACGTCGACCCGATCGCTATCTCCGGATTCGGAGCAATGCAAAAGAACATTTTCGTTTCTTGCTCTGCAGGTAACTCCGGTCCATTCGAATCGTCGGTGAGTAATGGAGCTCCGTGGCTAACGACTGTTGCCGCGAGTTATACGGACAGAACGTTTCCGGCGATTGTCCGAATCCGTGGTAAAAACTTGGTCGGATCGTCATTGTATAAAGGAAAAAGTTTCAAGAATGTGCCTATAGTGTATAACAGAACGGCCGGAGGAGGAAGGGGAGCAGAGTTTTGTGTTCGGAACTCCCTCACGAAAGAGCTCGTCGAGGGTAAAATCGTCATTTGTTTAAGAGGAGCAAACGGCAGAACGGCTAAAGGAGCAGAGGTTAAACGTAACGGCGGAGTAGCGATGCTTCTGGTGAGCAGAGTGACGGAAGGAGAAGAGCTTTTAGCTGATCCTCACGTTTTACCGGCGGTTTCGATCGGATTCACCGACGGCTTTACCTTGCTTGAGTATGTCGCAAGCGGTGGTGGTGCGGCTAACGCCACCGTCGCTTCGATTCGATTCAGAGGAACCGTGTACGGTGCAACCGCTCCGATCGTCGCTGCGTTTTCATCTAGAGGACCTTGTGTCGCCGGACCGGAAATTGTTAAACCGGACATTACGGCTCCCGGTTTGAATATCCTCGCCGGTTGGTCTCCGTTATCGAGTCCTAGTCTTCTCGAGTCAGATCCGAGACGCGTCGTATTCAACATCATTTCTGGAACTTCCATGGCTTGTCCACATGTCAGTGGAATCGCCGCTCTAATCAAATCCGTTCACGGCGATTGGTCACCGGCGATGATCAAATCGGCGCTCATGACGACGGCGAGTATCACCAATAACCGGAATCAACCAATCAGCGATATGGGCGCGGGACCCGACTCGGTGGCTACAGCGTTTGATTTTGGTTCGGGACACGTGGAACCTACACATGCCGTAGATCCGGGATTGGTATATGATATCTCAACCGTTGATTATCTTGACTATCTCTGCAACTTGAATTACACCGCCGAGAGAATACTCTTGTTCTCCGGCACGAAGTACGCGTGTCCTACTAACGGCGTCGTTTTGAGTCCCGGTGATTTGAATTACCCGTCGTTCGCTGTAAACTTTGTCGATGGGGTGAATTTGAAAACGGTGAGGTATAAGAGGACTGTGACGAATGTTGGGTCACCGGCGTGTGAGTATATGGCTCATGTTGTGGAACCGAAAGGTGTGAAGGTGAAGGTGGAGCCGAATGTTCTCAAGTTCGAAAAGGTTCGAGAGAGGTTGAGTTATACGGTGACGATTACTGCAGAAGGTTCTATAAACTCATCTTCATTTGGAGCTTTGGTTTGGATTTGTGACGAGTATAAGGTCAGAAGCCCAATCGCCGTGACGTGGGAGTAAGCATTTCGTTATTACTAGCACCAAAGAAACATAAATCATGAATATCATTGTCTTATTGTCTGGTTTATAAAATTTGATGAACAAAAGCTTACCGTAAATTGTAAGATTTTGAAGATAAATCAATATATCTAATTTTTTTCAAGTATTGATATTGTGTTTTGAATTGCCATTCCAATTGGGAAACATTTTAATTTTTCTTTCCCTAAGAACGTTACTGATATGGTGTAATTTAAGATCTGATCAGATTGCAGATAACAATCATTCACCCCCTCTTAATAAACCAATTAAAATTTGACATGTGTCTCTTAATTGAACAATTTAGTTTAATCATTAAAAAAATCAAAACTTAATAATAAGAGTAGGGACCACCAAAAATTGTTCCACCGTAACACCCAATTTTTTTGTAAATTTTTTTATTGACTTAAAAATTTAAAAATCAATTAGAGAAAAAAGAACCTAACAAGTTAATAAAAATCTGAATTTTAAAGTTATTAATCCTAAGCCAAAAATCAAACCCTAAACCCAAAACCTTAAAACTATACTCTAATTTGGAAATAATTAACCCAAAATAAATCATAATCTAAATTCAAACCCTAAACCCCAAAGCTATACTATAATTTGAGAATAATTAATCCAAAATAAATCATAAATCCCAAACTCAAACTCTAAATCCTAAAACTATATCCTAATTTGGGAATGGTTAACCCAAACCCAAAAATTTTAACTATAAAAATTAATTTTCAATGGATTTGTAGTTTAAATATTTAGGTTTGGGTTAACAATTCCCAAATTAGGGTATAATTTTGGGGTTTAGGGTTTGAGTTTGGGGTTTAGGATTTATTTTGGGTTAACTATTCCCAAATTAGAGTATAGCTTTGAGTTTTAGGGTTTGAGTTTGGGTTGAAGATTTATTTAAGTTAACTATTCCCAAATTAGGGTATAGCTTTGGCGTTTAGGATTTGAATTTGGGGTTTAGGATATATCTATTTTGTTTTGTTAGACCATTATTATTTATTTTTTGATAAATTCGTTTTTGTTAATGGTCTCATATTTAATCTAATTAAAAAATGATTTAATTAGATGTGTGACCCCACAACTATAATTTGATTGGTTAATCAAAAGGGGGTGAATGAGATATGTTCATTACTAGGGGTGAACCTAAGAATTGTTCAATCCGGCATAAGAAGATATATTGTGGATCAGGTGAACTAATTAATTTATATGGACCAAAGGGAGAAGAACACGTGGCATAGCGGGAAATATGCAACCGGCTATATTAGGTATCTTCCAAACCAAAAAGCAACATTAGGAACCTGGAATAGCCCGTCCCTGGATCAACGTCGTTTAGGAGTTAAGGCACAAAGAAGAAGAAAAGATTTCGTACGTACGCGTCTATTCCTTCTAATCCTCCGAACGCGTTTCTTCTCCGACGGATCCGTTAGGTACAATCACATTTTGTCAGCTCCGGTAAGGTAATTTCATCGGAATCTATACAATTACTGAGAAAATCGCAAACCCCGTGTTGTTAGTTTCGCATCGCTCTTGATAATTCGCGGTTTCTGCGTTATATGTTTGTATTTTCCCATATAAACCTTGATTCTGGGGTGATTTTGTGTCGTGGTGATTTTCCAGTTTCGGTGTTCTTTGATTCGGAAGAAGAGAATTTTGACTCGTGCGTGTTTATGATTTGTTGTTAATAGGTGATTGATATTACTTTGTTTTGAATTGTTCTTCAGAGGAATTAGCTGGAGAACCTTATGTGCTTGATTGAAAATGGAGAATCATGGATCTCGTTATCCATACCCTTATGGTCAGTACCCATACCCTTACCCATATCCAGCTCCTTATAGACCACCTCCTAGCTCAAAGCCATACCCACCACCACCAAACACTCAATATAATGCTCCTTATTACCCATACCCACCACCACCATATGCAACACCACCTCCATATGCATCACCACCTCCTCATCAACACCCTTCAGGCACACATTCAGGACCATTAGACTATAGCCACCACAACCCCCAACCATCAGCTCTCTCGGGTCCTCCGGATTATCAACGCCATTCTTTCGACTACCAACCTTCTCCTTACCCTTATCCTGGTCATCAGCTAACACCTCAACCTCAAGGTAACTTTGGCAACTATGGTCCACGTCCTCACTATCCGTATCAAGAGCCAGGACAATACCAAGCTCCCCCGCCTGAAAGTAAGCCGCAAGAGCCTCCTCCTCCATCGAAAACTCAAGGGTATCCAGAATATCAGAGGCAAGACTGTCTCGGTTCTGTAGCAGGAACTGCTCCTGATAATGTAAGCAATTCTGGATCTTCTTATCCTCCTGTGGATGAAGTTCTAGGTGGTTTGCACATTTCTGATAACCACCCAGCTCCCTCGGGTCCACAGTTATCTTCCTACCCTTCTAACTCTTGGCAGAGTCGTCCAGGGGAATTGTATGGTTACCCTAACTGCTCATTTCCTAATAACTCTCATTTGCCCATCTTAGACCGAATAGATTCGTCAAGTTCTTATACTCCTGGCTATGCATCTTCTGAATCGCCACATAGTGCGGATATGCAGATGACACTCTTTAGTAAAGGGTCCTTGAAGGTCTTATTGTTGCATGGGAATTTGGATATCTGGATCTATCATGCCCAAAATCTCCCAAACATGGATATGTTCCATAAGACCCTGGGTGACATGTTTGGAAAAGGGCAGCTTAACAGGAAGATTACAAGTGATCCTTACGTTTCTGTATCAGTTGCAGGCGCTGTAATTGGAAGAACATATGTCATGAGCAACAGCGAAAATCCCGTTTGGATGCAACATTTTTATGTACCCGTTGCTCATCATGCTGCAGAAGTTCATTTTGTTGTTAAAGACAGTGATGTTGTGGGTTCACAGCTTATAGGATTGGTTACAATCCCGGTGGAACAGATATACTCAGGTGCCAAAATTGAAGGAAGTTATCCGATTCTGAACAGTAATGGGAAGCCTTGTAAACCAGGGGCAAATTTATCATTATCGATCCAGTATACTCCTATGGAGAAACTCAGTGTTTATCATCATGGAGTTGGGGCAGGTCCTGATTACCAAGGGGTACCTGGAACATATTTTCCGCTTAGAAAAGGTGGAACTGTGACACTGTACCAGGATGCACATGTCCCAGATGGGCTGCTGCCGAGTATAAGACTAGACAATGGGATGTCTTATGAACATGGGAAGTGTTGGCATGATATGTTTGATGCCATACGCCAAGCGAGGCGTTTAATTTATATCACAGGTTGGTCAGTGTGGCACAAAGTTAAGCTGGTTCGGGATAAAGCAGGTCCGGCATCAGAATGTACCCTTGGTGAGCTCCTAAGATCAAAGTCCCAAGAAGGCGTGAGAGTCCTGCTTTTGATTTGGGATGACCCAACTTCACGTAGCATCTTAGGTTATAAAACAGTACGTTACACACCCTTGGCTGTCATTTCTATTCGTTTTTGTTCTTTACTTTCTGATTAATATTTCGTTTTCTATATGATATCTAGCGTGTAGAAGTCTGAATATGTTTAGAATTTCATTAACCGAGATAGCTCTGGTTTATTATTTACCTTCCTGTTTATATTAACAATTTTCATGTACTAACTACTACATTTCAAGATATGTGCCTTATATTTTTGGCATGGCTTGTCAAATTTCTTGTGTTATCTTTTGACTCAACTTGGTAAATGTACAGGATGGCGTTATGGCAACCCATGATGAGGAGACACGCCGTTTTTTCAAGCACTCCTCAGTTCAAGTCCTGCTCTGCCCTCGAAATGCTGGAAAGCGACATAGCTGGGTCAAGCAGAGGGTAGAGTCTCACTTTCTTTTTCCTTTTTTTTGGGTAAACTAGGTGTCCAACTTCTAATTAAATTTTAGTCTATCAGGAAGTTGGGACAATCTATACGCATCACCAGAAAAATGTAATTGTAGATGCCGATGCTGGTAGTAACAGAAGGAAAATTGTAGCTTTTGTCGGTGGGCTTGATTTGTGTGATGGCCGATATGACACTCCTCAACATCCATTGTTCAGGACACTACTGACAGCTCATAAAGATGATTTTCACAACCCCACTTTTACGGTACAGTTTCTTAATAACCTTTTCCATTTTAGATTCTTGCATAGCTTTCTTGGAAATTACTTAGTAATCTATTACCTTGAACGGTAGCTATTTTTATGGAAGTATGATCTTGAACTTGTTTTAACGGTATTGTTTGACATTATTTCTTTAGTTTTTGTTCTGGCTTCATTGCTTTTTTTTAAAAAACTAGATTCTGCAAGCAATTCCCTGATTTCTAACAATTTCAATAGACATGCTTTTGTTGTATCATATAAAACTAGATTGCGGATTTCTGATTCTGAATGGGATAACATTTACTTTTTGTACTTATTAATGTCTCGTTTCATCAGGGAAACCTTTCGGGGTGTCCAAGAGAGCCGTGGCATGACCTACACAGTAAGATCGATGGCCCGGCTGCGTATGATGTGCTGACCAATTTCGAGGAGAGATGGTTGAAGGCTGCAAAGCCTAGTGGGATCAAGAAGTTTAAGACTTCCTATGACGATGCGTTGTTAAGGATTGACAGGATTCCAGATATATTAGGAGTTTCTGATCCCCCTACTGTTAGTGAGAACGATCCTGAGGCTTGGCATGTTCAGGTAAGAATATCAAAACTGTCAATGTCTAGAAGAAGATGTGAGAGGTTGAGTATTTTACGAAGCCATGATTTAGATCTTACGTCAGTCTATAGCATTGCATTGGCATTAAGATGGAACCAACCAATATTCAGTTTTTCCTAGTCCGATGAAGATTTCATATATAGATCATTTAAATTTTTAAATTTGGTCCAAACACATTGTCCAGGAAATTTGTTTCTTTTTATAGTGGAAATATAATCGTTGTTCATATTATGCAGGCTAAACTGATGTTTTTCTGGTTTGATACAGATATTCCGTTCAATCGATTCAAACTCAGTGAAAGGTTTTCCAAAAGATCCAAAAGAGGCTACATGCAAGGTGACTTGAAAAAGAAATCTATAGCTATCATAATGTTTTGGTGTCCAAACATTTCGAAAAACTAATCCATGAAAAGGTTATTGTTTTGGATAGAATTTGGTGTGTGGAAAGAACGTGCTCATTGATATGAGCATTCACACAGCGTATGTCAAGGCCATTCGTGCAGCCCAACACTTCATTTATGTCGAGAATCAGTATTTCATTGGATCTTCCTACAACTGGAATGCGCACAAGGACATAGGTTTGTTGGTTATATGTCTCCGCTTGTTAATTTCCTTATATACAAGAAACTTAAGTTTGTTCATACAATTATGAATCTTGTCCTAGGATACACATCAGGCGGTCTTGTCTATGTATCCTAAACTGTGTCACATATTACAACATCTATGAAATTATGACATCTACTCTTTAAACTTTGTACATTGTATATCAATGTAAGCTTTAGGTTACTTTATTAACTGTGTCGCTCTCTGATTTTGACATTCAAGTTTTATTTTGCCTCTTTTTGTGAGTTGCATTGGCTCTCAACATTACATTGCTATACATTGTTGGTGTGTAGGTGCGAATAATTTGATTCCTATGGAAATTGCATTGAAGATAGCTGAAAAGATCAGGGCAAATGAACGCTTTGCTGCATATATTGTCATTCCCATGTGGCCAGAAGGTGTTCCAAACGGCGCTGCTACCCAGAGGATTCTATATTGGCAGGTAATTCTGAGTAAGACCTTAGATAGATTTTGGACTAGATATATTCCTGATGTTATATGTTCTTAACGCATGATGGATCTATATATAATTAATAAGGTTGAACGAATTAGTCATTTAGAAGTGGGATATATGCATCTAAGACTCATGTTTCTTACATAAGTTCTGTAGACTCATGTTTCTTACATAAGTTCTGTCCGAGTATTAGGAAGATTATGAAACTGAAATCCGTGTTATCCTTGTTACAGCACAAGACAATGCAGATGATGTATGAGACTGTCTACAAGGCGCTAGTGGAGACCGGGCTTGAAGGAGCATTCTCCCCACAAGATTATCTCAATTTCTTCTGTCTTGGCAACAGAGAAATGGTGGAAGGAATCGATAACTCGGGAACAGGAAGTCCAAGTAACGCTAACACTCCTCAGGTAACTAAACCCAAGATTGCCTCTGCTTAACTTGCTTTTGTTGTTGAAACAATGGAAACCTGATGGTGTTGCAGGCATTGAGTCGGAAAAGCAGAAGATTTATGATCTATGTTCACTCCAAAGGAATGGTAGTAGATGATGAATACGTAGTAGTTGGAACTGCAAACATAAACCAACGATCAATGGAAGGCACAAGAGATACAGAGATTGCAATGGGAGCTTACCAGCCTCAACACACATGGGCAAGGAAATATTCTGGTCCTCGGGGTCAGGTAAATCCCAACAACCACATAAAGATAAACCAATTACGAGTTCCTTTTCCAGTTGCAGAGATTGGATCATTGCCTTTTTTCTTGTTTTTGTGCAGATATATGGATACAGAATGTCCCTTTGGGCAGAGCATATGGCAACATTAGACGACTGTTTCATGCAACCGGAGAGTATAGAATGTGTAAGGAAAGTGAGAACAATGGGGGAGATGAATTGGAAACAATTTGCAGCTGAAGAAGTCTCAGAAATGAGAGGACATCTGTTAAAGTATCCAGTGGAAGTTGATCGGAAAGGTAAAGTCCGACCACTTCCCGGGAGTGAGGCGTTCCCAGACGTCGGAGGTAACATTGTTGGATCGTTCATAGCTATACAAGAGAATCTAACTATCTGATACATAAATTGTGAAGCAGTGATACTTTTTAAGTTTTCGTGGATATATATATTATTATATCTTAGAGAGTTGACAACTGGATGGAGGAAGATTTGTTAGCATGATAAACTTTGCACATAATACTAAGGGTATATAATTAATAATTAACGATTCATGATTTGTTGTGGTGTACACACTGGTTTTTACTCTTAATCTGTATATAATTTCTTCTACCATGTAGAGTTCATATATCTTTGGAATAAACGGGTGAATTTTATTTACCCGATTTTTGTTTTGTTTCGTATGATGCAAGTATTTATACTGTCAAATACGATTTGTTGGTAGAGGCTAGTAGAGAGTATGATTTACAATTCGTAGTCTTCATTATTACAACTGAAAAATAAACCCACTGCATAACAATTAAAGAAGACACAAGATTATTCTGTTTGATCCCTGTCCTATAAATTGTTTTTGCAAGATGAAGTATAATATCCACCTATAAAATAGCTCAAAATGAAAACATGAAGAAACTCAATAAAAAAATCAAAATACATAAGACGCCATGTAGAAATCAAGTAAATCTAGCTGGGAAAGAAACTCAGGATCAAAGGGAAGACGAAAGCCACATCTTTAGCCACTCTTCATCCGTCCGAGTTCTTCTTCAGCTGTTTTCAACTGCAAACGCAATGTGTGTACTTTCCGCTCCATCTCCTCTATACTGCTTCTGCTCGTGGGTGGATGGTATGGCGTCAAGAACTTATGTGAGAAGGCCTTCAAGGCTTCAACCCCCGTGACCTGTCATTCAAACATACGACAACAAGAGCAAATCTCAGGACGTATGTTATATCGTCGAGTATTAAATGAGTTTGCAATGAGTGTCATGCATTCTTACCTCTTCCGGAAGCAGAGGAAGTTTTGTGATATTGAAGTCATCGTATAGCATATAAAACTGATCAAGATACTTTTGTTGCATCCGCATCCTTGCTCTAAGCAACTTGGATTCCACATCTAGAGAAGAGGCAAGTGAGAACAACCGTTAACAAAAGTTTTGCTATTCAGAAGATAGACAAGAGAGAATGATCTACAAAATATAGGCACCTTCGTCGTCGTATAGTACTTGGTTGATGATAATGTTATGTGTGTCAATCTCAAATTTGGCGAGTTCCTGAACGAGTCTCTCTGTTTCGTAGAGAGACAAGAACTCGGGGATGCAGACACAAACAAACGTTGTCAAATCCTGCAAAAATGGAGCCAAATGTTTCAATTCCTTATCCTAAAAAGCAGAGTTTGTTAGAAATGTGTAGATGAATGCTGCCAAATCTGATAGGTATTGCACAGTAATATAAAGCTAAAATCATGAACAGAGATGAGAAAACAGTCAATAACTACTGAAAATAGCATAGAGCTTAAACAAATGAGAAAATGTTACCGGGTCTTTGAATTGCCGATTTACTTGTTCAATCACATCTTTCAAACCCTCAAGTCTGCCCAACAGAGCATCCTCCCCAAACTCATCCTCCATGCCAAACATACGGCTCATCTGCAACACAAACCAGTTCCGAAAAAAATCAGCCAAAAGATACCATCAATTGCCAAGCAAATTGAGTTTCACAAGGTTAAGACATGCCTGGTTCATCAAGCCACCAAATCTACTCTTCAAAGACATCAACTTTGAAAGTCCCTTCTCTAGCGTGGCAGGGAACTGTAACAGGCGGAGAGTATGTCCAGTTGGAGCTGTGTCAAACACAATAGTTGCATAGTCCATTGTTTGCACCAACCTAAGGAAACATAAGCATGTAAAAAACCATGACTGTGATAATATCAGACAATTATTAGAAGAAGCAAATGGCTTGGAGTGTAATTACTTACTTCAACATTTCAGCAAAGCTCATCGCCTCATCGATTCCAGGAATCGCATTTGCTAAATCGGAGAATAAACTATCCATCCCTTCTGGACCGCCTATGTCATCAGTTTCAACGGAAGGATCCACCTCCTGAGAAAACCAAACAAGATTCAATATCAAGAGGTGAAGGAATAAGAATCGTACTCCAATAAGCATTTGCTTGTACTATGACACATCTAACAGTTTCAAGCTTAGAAAATTAGCCATAAACACATCTACTAGAGGTGATCCAGTACCACAGAAAACAACAAACTTTCGAAAAACCCTTTTCGAACTGACATTGAAATTGACAGAATCAACCTTGAATTTTAGCTATCATGGCCAAAATTCAATCTGAGGACTTTCGAAAATCTTCCTTACAAACGTCTTCAGCCAAAAAGAAGCCATGCCACAGATACGTCATATGAAGAATACAAATAGGCTTACGATTTCCTAAATCCAAATTCCCCAAAAACTGATATTTGCTGAATCATCCCGAATTAATAGAAATTGATCTAACAATCAAGCGAATTTAGCTAAGAACACGCAGATTGAGACTGAAATTCGAATCAGAGAAGCCTATTTTCCGATCAAAATACCAAATTCCCTCAATAAAGTCACCACGATCTAGAAACGAAAGCGTACCATGGCAAAGAGATTGGAGAAGCCTTGAACCAAAGTGGGCGATTTAGTGAAGCGTTGCTGAAACGCATCGCTGAGATTGTGAGCAGGGTCGGTGGAGATGATGAGAACGGAGGATCGAACACTGGCGAGGCAAATTGCGAGGATTGAACTGCATGTCGTCTTCCCTACACCTCCTTTTCCTCCGACGAAAACCCATTTAAGAGACTCTTGGTCTAGAATGTTCTGCACTGTTGCCTCCGGCATATCCGCCGCCATTGTTACTGCTTCCTCCTTCGTCCTTGTCTCTCTTTCTCTGCCAAATCTCAAAACTTTTGGGAACCTTCGGATTTGCGTGTGACGAGAGTTTAACGACGCACTTAACCCCGGTTTGGTTCAATTTGTTGTAGGTAATGTCAAAATCGATCTGATTTGATTTTTGGTATAAATCGAAATGGTTTAGTTCAATCGAATGCATTTGTTGGTCGAAGCTCAACGACATCGTTTTGGAGATAGTCCTTTAACGCAGGCCTAGTTAAACCCGTCGCCGGCGATTTGGTCTTCGCCAGAGGATTGATGGCGATTTCTGAAGAAGAAGCGAAACTCGAATTGTTCCTAGATTGGCTTCAGGTTAGAAGATCTCTCTGTTTTACAGTGATTCGTCAATTCGCACTCCTTATTTGCTCATGGGTTTCGATCTTTGTTTGATGAATTTCAGGTGAATGGAGCTGAATTACGAGGCTGCAACATCAAATATTCTGACTCGAGAAAAGGATTTGGCATATTCGCCACTCAAGCTTCCGATGGTAAATTGTACCAAATTGCGAATTCAAAAACTTATGATAGATCATTTCCTCTTGTTTTTTTGTGTGGAAAAATTCAGATGTTTTGCTCGTTGTTCCGCTTGATTTGGCCATTACTCCTATGAGAGTTCTTCAGGATCCTCTTCTGGGTCCAGAGTGTCAGAAAATGTTCGAACAAGGAGAAGTTGATGACCGGTTTCTGATGATTTTGTTCCTCACTTTGGAGCATCTTCGTAAAAACTCTACTTGGAAGCCGTAAGTTAGGAGAGATTTAGTTTGAATCATTGATTGATTGATAATTAAGCCGTAAGTTCAAGAGGATTCATATGTCTAGAAATGATGTGGTAGGTATCTTGATATGCTTCCTACTCGTTTTGGCAATCCTCTTTGGTTTTCCGATGATGAGATCCTTGAGCTGAAAGGGACTAACTTGTATCACGCTACCGAGTTACAGGTGAATCTTGTACATTTATTCCAATATGTTGTTTACCTTATGATGCAACAAGAATTTGGAAGATGACCATCGTGAATTCATTCTCTGCCTCTTCAGAAGAAGAAGCTACTTTCACTTTACCATGAGAAAGTGGAGGCTTTGGTGAAAAAGCTTCTTATTTTGGATGGCGATTCCGAAAGGTTGATAAACTGAACATGTTTATGCTACTTTAGATAAAATTGTTGCTCATTGATGGAGAGCCAACTATTTTTTGTTTTGTCTTTTCGTGCAGCGAGGTCTCCTTTGAACACTTCCTCTGGTATGTTGGCTAGTTGTGGTAATTTGTATTAGTAGAAAACTAGAGTTTTGTGTGTTGCTGAGTGATCTTGAGACCTTTTCCATTACGCCAGGGCAAATTCTGTATTCTGGAGTCGTGCCTTGAACATTCCTCTTCCACATTCTTTTGTGTTTCCACAAAGCCAGGAAGATGTTGAAGGATGCCCATCAACAACTCATGCACCTGAAACGAATCCAGTTATTTTGAATGGGGAAAAAGGCAAGTCATTAATGTCGGTTTGCTGAGTTCTATGTGAAATGCCTTTTTAATCTCTCTTGCCAGTGACCAAAACTTCATAAGTTTCTTCATTTTCTGATGGGTAGATACTCAGGCTCCAGTCTCTGGCGCGACATCTGTAGGGCCCGGAGATACTGTGTGGGTTGAGGGGCTTGTTCCCGGCATTGACTTTTGCAACCATGGTATGCCAGTTTTTTTTTTTCAAATAAAAACACTCTATTTTCAGTTTCACTCTGTCCCATAATGTTAATAGGGATAACAAGTGTTTCGGATGTGATATGATGTACTGTGGTTATGGTAGTATAGATTTGAAGCCTGTGGCGACTTGGGAAGTTGATGGTACGGGATCAGTATCTAGAGTTCCTTTCTCCATGTACCTTCTCTCAGGTTGGCAAATATTTATTTTGTGTTCATCTCACTTTCTACATATATTTTTGTGTTCCTCTCTTCTTATGATTTGTATATGAAAAACTAAGTGCCACAATTCTGTTAATTGAACAGTTGCACAAAATCCTATTCCAAACAAGGAGATTTCGATCAGTTATGGTAACAAAGGAAATGAGGTAAGACATTTTGCAATTCCTGGCAGCTTCAATGGAAAATCATATTCAATGATTTTGTTTGCTTGAGTGTCTTGTATAAGGATATAGGAATTTTGAGTCACAGTTAGTCCTTTGTTCGAGTGATGTGCTTTCTTGCTTTATACAGGAGCTTCTTTACCTGTACGGATTTGTGATAGAGAACAATCCAGATGATTACCTCATGGTAATATTTCCTTACTTTCTTCAACTAGTGATTTATTATGAGTCTTGAGGATGTTGATGAACTTTGAAGATGAAGAAGATACTCGTCAATTTAGTTTTCACCTGTAACATTGGTTTTATGCAGGTACATTATCCTGTTGAGGCGATTCCGAGTATCCCTTTTTCTGATTTCAAGGGACAGCTTCTTGAAGCTCAGGTTAGCTGTACAAATCTTCGCACTATCTTACCCAAAATTTTGATTTTATTTCCCCTCCATATAGACCAGAAATGACGATGTATCCTACTCTCTAATACATTTTATTTTGATTTAATATGTAACTGTTGAACTCTAAAAAACCTCATTGCAGAAAGCTCAACTCCGGATTCTACTGCCAAAATCGGTCCTGGATCATGGGTTTTTCCCACAAACCACATCAAAAGTCAGAGAAAGCGATGAGAAAGAAACTGTCAGATCCTGTAATTTCAGTTGGTCTGGGCAGCGTAAGATGCCCTCGTATATGAACAAACTAGTCTTCCCAGAAGATTTTATGACTGGCTTGAGGACCATTGCCATGCAAGAAGATGAGATTTATAAGGTCTCAGCTATGCTTGAAGAAGTATAATTACTCACCCTTTTTCTTCTTCTTACGTCATCTGTTCAACTTAAACCCAAATCCTACAGGATATTCCACAGTTTGTCTTCCAGCTGTTCATTCAATATTACTTCCATTGAGACAAGTGTTTTTTTTTTCTTTCTGAAAGCTTGTAGAGTCAAGACCAGATGAACAACCTTCTGAAACTGAGGTCAGGATGGCGGTATGGGAAGCATGCGGGGATTCTGGAGCTTTGCAGTTACTTGTGGACCTCCTTAACACAAAGTAAGCAAATGGATTCTTTACATGTGCCACGGTATTAAGAGCTAACTAAATATGTTTGTTTGTGGGATTAGAGTAAAAAGATGGCCAAGTTACCTCTGATTGCTTTTTTCTTAAGATACTTGTACGTGCTTTTGAGTTGTAACAGTATCGAGTGATGTTTAAACCTATGCGTTCTTTTTTCTGACAGGATGATGAAGCTGGAGGAGAATTCCGGCAGTGAAGAGCAAGATGCTCGTCTCCTTGAGGAGGCATACGTTTTAGAGAGCCATAAACAACCAAGGTACAATGTCGATAATCTTATATAGACAGTTTAAGAGTGGAATAGAATCTAAACATATATATAACTTATATGCATCAAATAGACAATCTCTGGACACGGTTAGTTTGGACTGAATATTTTTTGAAATATATGATCTAGGGAGTTGGAGGATGGGAGAAGGATGAGCAGAAACAAGTGGTCAAGTGTAGTGTACCGTAGAGGACAGAAGCAACTCACAAGACTGTTGTTGAAGGAAGCAGAGCATGCCCTACAATTGGCCCTCTCCTCTGACCATTGACTCTATCTTATTACTATTAAGATATAAAAAGGTTTTAACTGTTTGTAACTATCGCATTATATAAAAGGACTTTGCTTCTCTTAGTCCGTCTAACTATGCTTCTCTTTCCTTCCGTTTTCATATTGGTCTCTTGAATCTTTATCTTTATACAACTGATCTTTAGACCTCTCTAGAACTCGATGTTGTGGTGGTGGATCGGTTGAGGTTGGAATGATATCGTAAATCTGTAAATTTGTAGAGATTACGGATTTACTTTTTTCTTTCATTCTAAACAAAGGTAATGTAAGTGTGACAATTTCAACGTCGGTCCTAATGTCTTGTTTGGAGTGAATTTTTAGAAAACTCAAGCCAAAGAGCTTTAAATTAGGTGGTTTTGATTTTGATTATGATGTCAATTAAGAAAAAGTGTTGTCAAAGGTACTTTAGTTAGTTTTGAAAATATTGATGTACATTTATATTTGTTACCAACGCAAGGATCATATACAATTTTACGATGTTTGGTATACAAATAGTGAAGAGAGGAGAACATGAATATTAACAAGGAGAAAAGCCACAATAAAAAAATGTTTACAAAAACCTTAAGTTTTTCGACCAAAAAACAAAAAACTTTAACTTCTTGTCAACATTTGTCTAAAACTATTGCACAGACGACACAAATATTTGCGAGACAATTTTTTCTTCTATTAAGCGGAAAACCACCAAAAGAAGGGAAAACCAACTAGCTCATGATGGAATACAAATTGTTTGGTTCAAATACAAGCAACAACATGATATGTTTATGCTTTTATGTTTGTTTTGGTTATCGTAAATGACAAGCTAGAAACTCAAGCTTAAATAATTGATAAATGCATATATTTATAATTTTGTTACACAATTTGACTTTCATTATAACTAATTCTTTCCCATCACTGAGTATTCCCTCGATTCCGGTTCTACAACCCGGTCTATACTCTCATTATAACTACTTTTCAAAGAAACAAATACAAGTAAATTCGAGAAATACATGTGAAAATACTGTACAAAAACAAATTTTATTTTAGTTTAATAGTCATTTTCAAAATTTGCAGTGAAAGTTGATTTGAGAAAGAAGCTTGGTAAGATGACTAGAATAGAGGTGGGGAAACCTAGTGATTTGAGGTGGAGTATGACTATGGAGAGAGAGTTGGAAGAAGCGGTGCTTTCCTTGAACAAGGACGACCGGACAAGTGAAAACATTCGTGCTGAGCTCGCTAAAGTCAACCCAGCACTGACTCTGGATAAAGTAAAGCAGAAGCTAAAGACCTGGAAGCCGAAGCACGTCGATTTGTTCGAGTGACAGTAAACGAATACTAGAGTGTTGAGCTACCAATCCCTACTTGTGTTAATTTTTTTTTTTTTTTTTGATGTTTATTTTGCTTTAACAACCAAGGTATGTGTTTGGGTCAAATACGATCACTAGTAATATGGTATGTGTTTGTTTTAGGTTGCTTTGCGTTTTAGTAATGTTGTATAATGCCTTATTCGTTTTATGTTATGATATGTATCTAGATGGAAGTCGATTCAAACATAAGCAGCGAGGTAAGCAACGTAAAAGAGCAAACGGTATGTGTATAGGTATATCTGATTTTTGGTAATTGGAATGTATGTATGTTAAGCCCTGATTTCGTTTTGTATTGTTGCTTTGACAGATGGATTATGTACTCTCGAAGATTTACCACAATTCGGGTCCTGTTGAAAACTACAAGGAAGATTATGCGGGTTTCGTCAAGGAACATCAAGAATATGTCATCAAGGACGAGAACATGTGGAAAAAATTACAGTCCAGTAATGAAGAGCTTTTCTCGAAGAAAATCCATTCTTAGACTCGTAAGTGTATTTGCTATTAGTTCGTTTATATGCGTGTTTTATGCATATTCATTTGTCTCTCTATTGTGCAGGTGGGGTTTGGTTTTGCGGCTGCGAGTACACCCTTTCATACTCATTTAGAAATTTTGTAGAGATTTTGTCCTTGAGACTGTTTCATAGTTTAGATTGTTGGAAAATTCGCTCATGTATAATACTCTCTAGTACATATACTCTCCAATATATGCCTCGGTAAAGTAAAACAGTGTCATTTTACAGTCGATTTGCACATCTTTATTGGTTTTAAAAATCAAAACCGCCGGTTTATAGTAAATTCACAGTAACTAATGCTGGATTTGTATCTAACTCGATCAAGGTTGGGAATCCTGAGGCCAAATTGGCTGGATGGAGCAAAGCTTTTGGGTCAATAACATTTCAAAGGGTTTCTTTGCGCTGTATGGTAGAAGGTTAAGTACTATGAGTAAGTTGTCACCAAGAGACCCGTTCAATGGGTCTTCTATACAGGGGAATGAATGGACCCTATACTACTAATAGTATTGACGTTTCAGTCATCTTTGGCTGTGTAGAGACATAATACACCCGCCATCTGCCTGATAAAGTTGGCCAGAGGACTCAGGATTGCACTTCTTGGGGCAGAGTGGATTTTTTTGGTCATGTTGAAGCATCATGTTAAGTACATTTAATTCTGTCTTTTTGTTGATGGTCAGCATTTAAGTACATATTCGTTCCAGACTGACAGTATACTCAAATGGAGAAGGGGAGAACAGTCAGCTGCTTCACCAGGAGGTATGAAATATTGCTCTAGTTTTTTGTCAAAAGTCCCAAGCAAATTGTATGGAATGTACTTTGCAATTTTAGGTTATATTTGTGCATCTCTATTGTGTTTTCCCTTTCCCTCAAAAGAATATTCCATGCTCTCATCAAGCATTTTCAGTTCTGGTCTAGCAAACATGTTGCATAGAGAGCTTCTGCTGTCTTGATGGTTTCATCCTCTGCAATTGTATAGGCTGCCCTGTACTCAACGTTGGCCTGTAAATCCTTGTGCTTTTGCTATTGAACTGTGTTTTTAGTATTAGAGCCAATTTTTTGTTTTTAATTGTTGTAATCTAGGTTCTGGTGACAGCAGCAGTTGTTGGATTGAATGCCCGTTATGTTGCTGGTCAGGCTGGTCCAGTATCAATAGTTATTGGAAATGGCCTGCAACTTTTCTCCCCTGCAGCTGTTCTTTAGGTGACATTTTTGGCTGTATTCGGTTCTGTTTTTTATATGGGTTTTGATGCAATTAAGCTGCCAAATCGTTGAACAGGCACAATGTACTTGGTTTTCAGGGTCTACAAGAACGGAGTGAGAGTAAACCTAGACATGGACAGGCATCATTTTCCGTCTTGCTTTTTTAGGTCGGTTCAGAACAGAGTTCATTCTGCACTTGTATAAATACAACTATGCTGGGAATTTCTCATCATCTTTGTTATTTTTTTCTTCACAGGATATAGCTGACTGTTTCTCATCCCACTTATTTCACTCGAAAGCAGCATTGCTACTACTGCCATTTGCTGGTAGCCGTCATGCAGTGTCTTAGTTACTTTAACTTTTGAGGCGCCAAATATCAAAAGAGTATAGTACCAAAGTTGCAAGGAGGACGCATCTTTTCACTTTTCATGAACACTATTCTCATGAATGTTTATTGTTCTTTCAGGTACTAGTTGATGTGTTCCAATGGAGTTTCTAAGGGATTGATGACATCTTGTATCAAGGATTTAAAAAAGTATCAAGGATTTAGAAAATCCTAACCAAGCCAAACGTCAGTGTGACATATTGATGACATCTTGTATCAAAGGTAAGGGCTAAGCCAGTGTGACAATCCACGCCAATCCACTTGCTGGTTAAGTCAAATGTTACAAAACCGAACCAAGCTATGTCCGAAGAAGAAAATATAATATGTACTAAGACGGAATTCGTTATTTAGAACTTGAAAGTAATTGTGAAGGATTGTTACATAATGAAAAAATTACTTTTGTCTTTGCTCCCACTATGATGCTCATGATGATGTTGTCGTTGAACTGCTTTGAATGTTAAGTGATGCCATTCGTCTTTCTGCAGCCGCTGCTCTCTTTTCTCTCTCGGCCGCCATTGCTCTCCTCACTTGCTCCTATTTACAAACAAACACCACAAATGTTGAAGTCACTTCTCCTTAGATATCATACTCAGATCATACTTTACATCTTGGGGTTTGTGAAGCTCACCACTTTAGAGATCGGTTTCTCCTTCTCAGCCTTCGCAGCTTCCTCCTGCAAACAGAAAGAGGGTTAGGTAACAAGTTAACTGTCTCGACTAGTATGAGTTTTTGTTTTGAATTAAAACGTTACCTGAGCCTTCTTTTCTCGTGCTTTACGTAGTTTCTTCAATTCTTTTGCTTTTGCTTTCTGCTTGGCATCTTTCTCTGCCTGAACAATCATCACCGTCACAAATCAAGTTAGTCAGATCCATATGAATCCAGATGTCTCTCAACACAAAATCATGAGAGAATGAGTGCATAACTCTCTATTCAATGCATTTGGCAGACATAAGACCCTAACACACCACCACCACATATATGATATATCCATAAACTCTTGGATAGAGCTTAACCTAAATAACCAGTGCATAAGGAAAGAAGTTCTGCTCTCAAGTCAATGCAAAGTACCTGCTTGGCAGCTTGAGATTCTTCCATCTCTTTGGTGAGCGGGCTGGGTACTTTAGCATCATGCCAATCCCATTTTTCAAGGTTTGACGCCATAAATCGTCTGAAAGTGTTTCTCACTTCCTTCTCATTTGCAAGCACGTATGGCGTTCTGCCTCTTTCATCCTTAGCACAAGGATCCATACCCTCCTCTAATAACTCCAGAACTCTCTGACAATCACCAGATTTGGCAGCTTCATGTAATGGAGTTGACGTACCAGTAACTTCATCCCCCAGATCCTCTTCTATGTTAATTGGTTCCTCTAAGATTATGCTAGTAGAAGAAGTTTCATCAGGCTTTTCATGTCTTGAGATTTCACCAGTGTGGGTGTGCACCACGGTACTAGCTTTGGCTTCTTCTGGTGGACTTACATAAATCTCCTCAGTTACATATGATACCTGAGTCAACTGACCATATATACGCTGTGATTCCTTGAATGTTGGCCGCCGGATAGTAAATGGCACATTTCGTACAGCACAGTTCTGGCTGCTAAAATATGGTTTGCCTCCACTGAAGATCAATTGCCTACTGCTTGAAGGAGCATGGATAAAAACACAAGAAGCACCATCGAAATAAGGCTTCCAACTAGCAAGTAGCTCTTGAATATCCTAACAAAGTTGAGAAACCATGATTAGAGTTGCAAATCAAGCCAATATGACCAACATGTTTTCCACTAGGAAAATCATAAACTGAAAACCATGTCAAGAGAAAACAGTAACAGGAGCAAGTTGAGACAACTAACATATCCTCCCTAAGCACTTATAGTCAGAGTTAATAACCAAAACTAAAGATCGTTTGTAATCTCTGGCGGACAATAGAGAGTCATGGGAGCATGTTGAGAGAAGAACCTTTTTCAAAGCAAGTTCATTATAACGACGCAGTGAGGCTCCGGCCGAGTGAATAGTTCTCCCGCCACCTCCATCTTTCGTGGACTGCTTTTTACCAGCCTTAGCTCTTACAACATATCTATACATGGGAAAGGGATTCAAAGGACAAGAAGACATTAGGGAAGACCCATTTGCACAAGATACAGAGAATCTAAATGCTGCAGAGAAGACACGAACATGAATTTGAAAGACATATACCTGTGGAATGTCTTGTGAGCCACAACAGATTTTCCATTAAAGACAGTTCCAGCAAAGTGGCCACCACTAGCAAGCAACATGACACACATTTTCCTATCATCCTTGGCATTCTCTCTAATCAAATTTCTCAACCTCTCAGTCACTTCATTCTCCCCCAGGAAGCTCCCACAATCATCAAAAGAAACCCCTCCTCTTTCATTCCCGTATAAAACCTTTTCTGCCTCGTCCACGATTAAACTTCTCCATATAGAAACTTTATCACCACTTTGAAGACGGAAAAATAACTTCTTTTTATCAATACCCTTTTGAGGATCAACGTGGAAAGAGGCTCTAGCCTCAGCTTCGTCCTCTGATCCTGAGATACTAGACACATCATAGTCTTGGACCTTGTCAGATGTCAACTCATCAACATCTTCCTCTTTCAAAATTGCCTTTCCAGCAACACTCAGCTTAATCTATAAATCACACAAGAGCCAAATTAAGTCGAATTTTCCAACAAGTAATTCGGAAAATGAGAAGATTTACTTACGTTGAGGCGATGAAAATCGGATTTGAAATGCGAGCGTTGATCTTGAAGAGAAAGGAACTCGATTTGACAAGTATGACAGGTCCATCTATCCAAAATCACGCCGTCCTTGGAATCCTTCTCCTCCACCTCCGGATCGAAAGCGGGTGAAATCACAGGTTCTAACCGGACCGAAGGATCCAACAACCGACAAGAGTCAACGAAATCCGCCGTCAAGTCAAATATCGACCGAGGCAGTTTATATTCACCGGCGGTAGAGGGCGCGTCGGTCGCCATGGATTATCGAATTAGAGATTCTAACACCAAGCAACCTATTGGATTTTGAAAGCTTACTTAAACGACATCGTTTTGTTATTTTGTTAAATGTATACAATATTGTTTAAGCGGCCCATATGAGGCCCATTACTACAAGCCACCGACGTCGTTTTAACTCATAAGAGACGAACAGCATCATCACTGCGGAAAAATCTGGAACGAACCAGAAGCGCCAAATCAAGCGACTGAAAAAAAGAGGAACTGGGAAGCTCTGCTCTGCGAGTTTCGAATTCGTTGTGTTTCCAAGAATCGTCGCATCAATGGTTCCATCTTACTAATTTAGCTTTTCCTTGGAAATCTTCTGAGTTTCGTGGTTTTTATGATTCGTCTTCGTCTTCTGTGCGCAGTCAGTAACTTTGCACACGAATCTGGGCGATATCAAGTGCGAGATCTTCTGTGACGAGGTTCCCAAGAGTGCTGAGGTTTCTTCTTCTCCCACCTTGTGTTTCGATTTGGCGAATTTGTGTCTCTTCTTGATCCATATAACAATATTCCGATGGTTTTTTATTCCTGGATTGTTTAATTAGCTGGGGTTTTTGTATTGAACATTTTTCTGCTCCATCTCTTGATTTCATGAATCCGTTAGGCGAAATTAGGGTTGTGTGAATGCTATGATGCGGTGAAATCCATTCTTAATTGTGTGTGCCTATATTTATTTATTGATGCTAATTTTTGATGAAGCAACTTAACCCTTTAGCTTTGATTTCTGTTTTGGTGCAGAACTTTTTGGCTCTATGTGCTAGTGGCTACTACGATGGTACTATATTTCATAGAAATATCAAAGGGTTCATGATTCAGGGAGGTGACCCGAACGGGACGGGTAAAGGTGGAACTAGCATCTGGGGCAAGAAATTCAATGATGAGATTCGGGAGTCCCTTAAGGTACCTGATACTTTCTGTTTATCCTCCCAACTGTGGTTTATTCATTGCTGTGTCATGGCTTGTTGATAGCTCTTTTTCAGTGACTTGCTATGCTAATCCATGTTTGTAGCCATAAATATATGATTCTCTTTTCTCCAAACCCATTAGACTTAGAAAGACCTATAAGGTTACAACTCCTTTAAAGTAGCTGAGTGCATCTTCATATTGACTGTAAGATAAGTATCAATGTGTTTTGGCCACATAGTCATTTGCATGCCATAACTATACTCACAACCGCTAGTGCAAGGAACTATTTACTTTCATGGAACTAGAGGACGGATATATGACTCTGTTGCCGATGGCCATATATATATCTCTAGCTGAATACTGTTTTGAACTTGATAATATGACTGATGCCATTCTCTATATGTGCAGCACAATGCTAGAGGGATGCTGTCAATGGCAAACAGTGGCCCAAACACCAATGGAAGCCAGTTCTTCATAACCTATGCAAAACAGCCACATCTCAATGGAGGATACACCATCTTTGGCAAAGTCATTCATGGCTTCGAAGTGCTTGACATTATGGAGAAGGTAAACAAAACGTTTTTCCCTCCTATTCCCCCAAAAATCTACCTCATCTCCAAATTTAGTTATGTTTTCTTCCCTACTCACTGCAAGTGTTGTAAGGTTAGGCTGAATGGAGTGCTAAAGTTATTGATCTGAATTTGTTTAATGAAACTCGTCTAATGATGTGAATGTGTGCTCTTGCAGACTCAAACAGGAGCCAGAGATAGGCCGCTTGCTGAGATAAGGCTAAACCGTGTGACGATCCACGCCAATCCACTTGCTGGTTAAGGCTAAAATGTTGTTGAACAGAATCAAGCTCTAATGTTCTCTTCATTTGTTTTCGGTAAAGCTGACATGCTCACTCATGAACTAAAACCACTGTTTCACCCTTCTATAAAAGACAAAAGGTGTATGTGCTGCTGGATTTTACCAATCATTGTACTTTGAAAGGGTTTTTTGTGTTTTTACTTCCACAATATCTTTCTTGTCTGGTAGATTTAGTTAGTTGAGGCTTTATTACATGATTTCAGCTGCAGCATCATCATCACAGTTTCATATACACAAAAATGTCAAAAGAAAATCACCACTGGAGTTCCAAATTTTACAAGTAAAAATGCCTAATTATAAGTGATTAGAGGAGAGGTCTCGTGGTAAAATGGTACATAATCTTCTGAAATGGCTATACTAACTCTTACCAATGAATGGGATCAACCAAACCCGACCCGGATCCAATATAGATGGATCATGTCCAGGGTACTTGAGTCTTTTCCACTAATCACCAAGCAAACCCGTTCGGCGCAATTAAAGCGATCTTACGGCCTTTACCTGGACTGAACCACCCTGGTAAGGGTAAAACGGTAAATAAATGTACTCAATTGACATTAGTAGGACCCATTTAACCCAACGACTGTCTCTGTCCTCATTCAAATTCTAAAACGCGTGTGGGGTCCGCCACACTCCACCTCCATCACTGTAAAAAACAAAAAAAAAGAGAGTAAAAATGAAAGAAAATCCCCAAAATTGAAGAAACAAAAAGCAGTCTCCTTCAATCTCTTTCTTCGTTTTTGAATTTTTATTTCTTCTGTTTTGCACAAACCGCCGTCTCTACTCTGGAGGAAGAAGAAGACCTCTCGACCTCTCTCTGGGGACTAATAATAAGCATATATGGCTATGGCTTCTTCCAGAAATGGTGCGATTAGAGGATCCTTGAGACCTGTCGCCGGAGCTAATTCCTCCAATCTCAGATCGTCTTCTTTCAAATCCAGGATTCCTTCGTCCGCTCCTGCTCCCCGTCGTAACTCTTCCGCTGCTTCTCTCGGAGGAGCTTCCTCCGGCGACAATGGAGGTCCGTTTTATTATTACTTACTCAGATTCGATTTCAAATGGCTGTTTTGTGTTTACTCACTATCGTTTCCATGAGCTGTGTTAGTGAGAGCGACTCTATTACCGTTGTTGTGATGCTGATCCCTTGACTTTTAATTGCTATTTAGGATAGGATTGTTCTGGATTCGATGAGTTCTTCTACTGGAACACAAAATGAGCAAATAGAGTTTTTTTTATTTTTGTTTTACAGTGCCTGGGAGGGTTCGAGTGGCTGTAAGATTACGACCTCGAAATGCAGATGAGTCGGTAGCAGATGCTGATTTTGCTGATTGTGTTGAGCTGCAGCCTGAGGTTGACTCGAATTCCTTGTTAATTGAGTGAGGGGTTTAATCTATATCACTCATTGTTTCTATTCTTGCTTTGTGTTAGCTTAAAAGGTTGAAACTCAGGAAAAATAATTGGGATACAGAGACTTATGAGTTTGATGAGGTGCTTACTGAAGCTGCTTCACAGAAACGAGTATACGAAGTGGTTGCCAAGCCAGTTGTAGAGGTCTGTATTATCTCCATTTCATCATTATGTGGTTTTCTTTGGTTTCTTTATTTACCTTCACAGTGTGTAACTTTTGGTTTGTAGAGTGTTCTTGAGGGTTACAATGGAACTGTGATGGCTTATGGTCAGACGGGTACCGGTAAGACTTTTACCCTTGGAAGATTAGGAGATGAAGATACTGCTGCTCGTGGTATCATGGTTCGATCGATGGAAGATATCATTGGAGGCACTTCTCTAGAGACTGATTCTGTCACTGTCTCATATTTACAGGTTTCCTGCGTTTGGAAACTATTTCTTGATTTATCAGTAACTACTTTGCATTCTTGAGTTTGTTTTGATTCATATTACTTTCATATTTTCAAAATGTTTGTCCAGCTTTATATGGAGACCATCCAAGATCTCCTTGACCCAACTAATGACAATATTGCAATTGTCGAAGACCCCAGAACTGGAGATGTCTCCTTGCCAGGGGCGACCCATGTAGAGATAAGGAACCAGCAAAATTTCCTTGAGCTACTTCAACTTGGGGAAACACATAGAGTTGCAGCCAACACAAAATTGAATACTGAATCTTCTCGAAGTCATGCAATTCTCATGGTAATTAACCTCAGTTTAGTCTTCTGAACTTTCTCTGAAACTTCATAGGCATTAGATAGAACCTTCTTGTTCATCTCTATTGTTATTTTGAGTTGATGCGTGACCAATAGTTCAGGTACATGTCAAGAGGTCGGTGGTGGAAAACGAGGATCCAGTCTCAAATGAAATGGAGAACTCATCTCACTTTGTCAGACCATCAAAGCCATTGGTTAGGAGAAGCAAGCTAGTTCTAGTAGATCTCGCTGGATCTGAACGTGTTCACAAGTCTGGTAGAAACCACTAGCTTGTCAAAGCTCTTGAAAATACAGTTTTACTCATTTCTTTGTTTCCTCCTTATGGGATTCCTCACTTTTCACCTTCTTACTTGCAATGCAGGCAGTGAAGGGCACATGCTGGAGGAAGCTAAATCCATTAATCTCTCACTTAGTGCCTTAGGGAAATGTATAAATGCAATAGCTGAGAATAGCCCTCATGTTCCGCTTCGTGATTCAAAACTTACTCGCCTGCTGAGAGATTCATTTGGAGGTTAGATATCTTTCATAAGCTGAATCCTACTATCTTGAATCAGGAATTCCCTACTTAACTGACTTGTCTGTATTATCATTCGCGTATATATGTGTTGTTTGCATTTCAGGCACAGCGAGAACGTCCCTGATTGTGACCATTGGTCCCTCTCCACGTCATAGAGGAGAGACAACAAGTACCATATTATTTGGTCAAAGGGTGAGTTTTCACTAACTTTTCCCAACCTATAATGTAGAAGTCTATTGAGCCATTTCAAACCCATAAGTCTTTTTTATCCTGGGCAGGCAATGAAGGTAGAAAATATGTTAAAGATAAAAGAAGAATTTGATTACAAGAGTTTATCCAAGAAACTTGAGTTCCAACTGGATAAGGTGATTGCTGAAAATGAAAGGCAGCTGAAAGCATTTGATGATGATGTGGAGAGAATAAATCGACAAGCAGAAAATCGTGTATCAGAAGTTGAAAAGAACTTTGCAGAGGCCTTAGAGGTAAGTCCATTCAAAATCTCACCAAAAATATTTTGAAAAGGAAAATCTGAAAAGAGGTTTCATGCGTGATTTATTATCTTTTGAAATAAGCATAAAACAATTAGTATTCTATTTACAGAAGGAGAAACTAAAGTGTCAAATGGAGTATATGGAATCGGTTAAGAAGCTTGAAGAGAAGCTAATATCGAACCAGCGGAACCATGAGAATGGTAAACGCAACGGAGAGGTACCTGCCCACATAATTCTTATTTGCTTTCAGGTGATGGGAGTGCGCATCTTTAACCAATATAAATCACTTTGCAGGTCAATGGGGTTGTTACAGCTAGTGAACTCACTAGGCTAAAAGAATCACTTGAAAATGAAATGAAATTAAGGAAGGCAGCAGAAGAGGAAGTTAACAGATTAAAGAGCCAGTCAACACTAAAGACAAGACCAGGGGTACTCAGCCTTTAACTTCTCTCTCGCTCATCTCTCTCCCCTCTTGATAATTCTACATCTTAGATAATATTTAACCAAGCTCTCTGGTGTTTTAGGAAGGCGAAGATGCCGGGATATCAAGACTACAAAAACTGCTGGAGGATGAAGCTCTTCAGAAAAAGAAACTTGAAGAAGAGGTCACCATATTACGAAGTCAACTTGTGCAGCTTACTTTTGAAGCTGACCAGGTACAATTTTACAAACTCAGTGTGTGTGTGTAAAGGTCTCTCTACTTAAATTGCTGTTAAACAGCTGTCTTTATACATCAGATTTAGGATTAGTCTTCATCATATGCCCTGTAACACTTACGGAATATTTTGATCTAGCTATTGTAAATATGAGGCACATTTTCACAGATCACCTGTTAATCTGCTTCTTGTACTTGATAACAACATGTTGCTAATCATTTTGGTCAAACCGTGAGTCTTATGCCTTTGTAGTCTAACAGTAGAATCTTGTGATTCCAGGTGCGAAGATCCTTGGACAGAGGCTCCCCGGGGAATTCATACTCTGGTACGGACTCATTACCATCACGGCATTCTCAGGCAAGAGAATCTGTGAATGGACAGAAGGCACCGTTTGCAACACTATGTGAGCAAGGTAATAGAAACCTCTTCGAAAATGTTTGAACCAGAATGTGTACAGCTGCTGTCTTTGCGGTTCTTAGAATTTTCCATCCTCTTTGAAACAGTGGGACTACAAAAGATCTTGCAGTTGCTCGAGTCAGATGATGCAAACATCCGAATTCATGCTGTAAAAGTTGTGGCCAATCTAGCAGCCGAAGGTAACTTTTGCTCAATCCCAAACAGATATGCATCAATTTTGTTTGCTCACTCCCAAATATATAGGTTCTCACAGTTTTTCGTATTTTCTTGGGGTTTGATAAGCAGAGGCAAATCAGGAAAAGATCGTTGAAGCTGGAGGTCTTACATCATTGCTGATGCTTCTCAGAAGTTATGAAGATGAAACTGTCCGAAGAGTTGCCGCTGGTGCAATTGCCAATCTCGCAATGAACGGTAAACTCTCAATAGTAATTGGACAGACAGTGAAAGCAGAAACACAGTAATTAGTTTAGTTGGCTTGTGGCCTCTTGGTGGGACAATTTGTGCTCATATGTTTAAGTGTTTTTGTTTTGTGGGGTAACAGAAGTGAGTCAACAACTGATTGTGGACCAAGGTGGAATCAGCTTGCTATCTTTAACAGCTGCAGATGCAGAGGATCCACAGACCTTACGCATGGTCGCTGGAGCTATTGCTAATCTCTGTGGCAACGGTAAAAAACAACATCCAACATGGTTTTGTTTTTAAAAGACGAATAGATGTCTGAAAAATCATCACGTATGTTTGGCAGACAAACTACAAGCAAGGCTATGGTCGGATGGTGGAATAAAAGCGTTGTTAGGAATGGTTAGATGCGGCCATCCGGATGTTCTTGCTCAGGTGGCTCGCGGAATTGCAAACTTTGCAAAATGCGAGTCTCGAGCAACCTCTCAAGGTAAAAAGCTCCTCCTCCAGTATATATTCCTTTAAGGTCATCTAAGTCTTTAGAGATATATATTGGTTAATGTGAAGAGTGTAATGCAGGTGTGAAGAGTGGAAGATCATTACTAATAGAAGACGGAGCTCTTCCATGGATTGTACAACATGCTAACGATGAAGCAGCACCAATCAGGCGCCATATAGAGCTCGCTTTATGCCATTTGGCCCAGCATGGTTAGTTTGATGCGATCCTTCTTCTTGTCTCTTGTTCTTAATTATCATTTTGTGGGTCCATTGACATGTGTACACACCGACACAGACATTATTTGTTTTGTGGGTACAAAAAGACACAAGTGAGTCTGCATGTGCTAAATGGATCATTAATATGTTATGTTTTGGGGTTTTGTTTGGTGACAGAGGTGAATGCGAAGGAGATGATAAGCGGAGGAGCATTATGGGAGTTGGTGAGAATATCAAAGGAATGTTCGAGAGAAGACATTCGAAGTTTGGCTCATCGTACTCTCTCTTCCAGTCCCGTCTTCCGTTCTGAGATCCGTCGCCTCGGCATCCACTTTTGACTTTACTTTCCCAAATGTATGTAAAATAGCCATCTCTCAAATACATCCAGGCATCTTCTTTTCCAATGATGTATTCATTCTATTTGTTTTTATCATGTACTATTAACTTATTTCATCTTTCTTTAGATTTTGTCGTTGCTTCTTTTTTTTTTTTTTTTTTTTGTCATCTGAATTTTTTTATAAAATGTAATCAATTACAAGATCGAATAAGGGTTTATAAACACTAACCCCATAAGCTAACACAACGAAAAACATCAATTTTCGTAGCGAAGCACATCTTACACAAAAGATTAGAGGAATCCAAATCCAGAGGCTAAACAAATAGTCATCCACTTAAGCTTGAGATATAAAAGACCATAAACCATATTGTCGTTGCTTCTAATTCTTTACTTTTTGGGTGTAAAATGGCACTATCATGTTGTGTTGGTTCATTCAACCTCAAATCAAAATAAAGAAGACTTATTTTGCAATGTGTCAAAAACATAGACTGTCTAATATTACAATTTACAAACATGAAAAAAAAAACACCTCAGACCACAACTCGTGAACGCTAATCTCTTCCCATGGCTACCAAACAATGAAGAAAAAAAAAAAGGAAGCGAATATGATTGTGATTTAAAAAAAAAACTCGAGAGAAGAACCAATCAAAACTAAGAAGAAATGATAATATGAAATGAAAGAAGACGAAGAGGATACATCTTACACACACAGAGAGAGAGAGAGAGAGATAC
The DNA here is from genome assembly GCA_963576765.1 of Draba incana. Taxonomy (NCBI): domain Eukaryota; kingdom Viridiplantae; phylum Streptophyta; class Magnoliopsida; order Brassicales; family Brassicaceae; genus Draba; species Draba incana. The sequence continues at coordinate 37,111,187 of OY755208.1, forward strand.
TAGCAGCAAGATCTGAGGAGAACAGGTCCCATTGATGTCTGAAGCATATCACTAAGAGCTACTTGTACCTCCCCTCCTGTCCCATGTTCACAGCTTATCAATGTCGCTATCAGAGGAAACAACTCCGGCAAATTTTTCTTGAACAGTGTTTCTCCCATGTTTCCTAGTGTCTGAATCGCGGCCACCACTAGGGGAGCCCGCGCGGTTAGCTCCTTCCGTTTGGCCGACCCCGACGGGACCGCCCATTTGGACGACTGTTCATTTGAACATGAAATGTCTATGTAGAACTCTAACACCACTCTGCAGAGGCTTATGAGGTGGCTTTCTGTTTCTGCCTCGTCGTAACCCAAAGGCTGGTCTGAGATGAGGTTGTCTAAGAAGGTCATACATGTTTGGAAAGATTCGTTCTCCAGACGGAGTAGAGGAGCTTCTTGGGATTCAGGAGACGACCCAAGCTCCTGGAGCTTGGCACGTAATAGTGGATCGGCATTGATTTTGTGAGCATTGGATGCTATGCCGTGCATAGCGTCAAAGAGCATCAACACGTGATTGGCTGTGAGAGATGAACGGTACATGTTGTAGATATCTGTTACCGCCTGCAAATAAAGAGCAAGTACACATACATACACAAGACTGATTATATGACTGAAATACACACACGCACACACATATATATATATATATATATATATATATATATATATATTAATGCTTCATCCAACAATGGGACTGAGGCTTGACTGACCTGAATCACAAAAATCTGAATTGAGGCTTTGGATTTGGCATCTGCTATGGCAGCATGAAGCTGCCTGTTTCTTCTTCGCAGTCTGTCAGAATTATCATTTGTTTCATCCTCCGTCAAATCTTCACTGATAACGAATGAGAAGTCAGGGGATGTCCCGTCTGCGGCTTCTTTAATACATGACACAACCTCGAGCCATTGTTGGTTGGAGAATTGATGACCAACGTCTCTCATCAAGCGTACGAGCGCAGCAATACCAGCACCAGCAAGACTTTGGTGAGGACGTATTATCAAGCTTACGAATAGCATCAGTACCTTCTTAAGGAGAGGGTTAACAGTCTTGTAGAAATTCACAAAGAGGTCTACAACTAGCTGTAGAGCCAATGAGCATGTCTCATAGAGCCAAGACTCTTGGTCGACTTCACCATTGTATCCTGTCTGATCAGTTGAATCCTCACCAGAGGGCTCATCGTCATGACGGACGTAGTCAAATATCCGAAATAAAACAGACTCGAAAACCCGTTCCCATAACGATAGACTGAAAAGGTCACCATGGTTCCGCAGAGTATCAAAAAGAACTTTCAATGCAACCTTCCTAATTTCTGCTCTTGGGTCGAAACTAAGTTCAGATAAACCTGCACAGCAAAAAAAGACCGATAATGACAGGGTATTGGAATGTTGATTTGAGAAGTAAATGCTAGAAGATGAGAAGTGCGAAAACGGCTTACCAGCTAACAAGGGAAACCAAGAATATAAATGTTCATCGCTTTCTAGAAATTTTCCACTATCTTGTCTTCCAACTTTTCCTCCTTGAGGAGAAGATGGCGGGTTCTTCCTCAATGATGAACCGACATAGCCTTCAGCAAGTTTTTTCGCACAATATTGAAGGAAAGCAATGGCTTGGAGACTTATATCTTTTTCAAATTTACTATTGGTAAACGCAACTAGGCAATTCACACAGTCTGTGAAGGTTGTTGTCTCCGTCTCCGTGATGTGTGGGAAGTAATCTCGGATAATCTTTTCAACCATTTCAAAAGACAGGAACACTATATTTTTATGTGAATCGTGAGCTGCTGTGGTGAATATCTGCAAAGATCAAACAGATTTTGGTAAGTAGAATTGTCATCAAGAACTGTGAGAGACATAAGAGTAAGAGTTGGGAGTTTCATAGAACAAATACCATGAACATACTCTTCCATCCCGACTTGACATTATTAACACGGGATAAAACCATCTGTGAGACGCATCGTATAATCAATTCCCTGATCTCAACAGCACCACTTTTGCGCATGACAACCACAAAAGGTTTCATAAATTCATTCTGGAAGTTATAATTTGCCAACTCTTCCCGCTCTAAGAACTTCATAGACAGCTGACGCAAGGAATCCATCGCAAAGATTGCAATTGAGAGGTTATCAGAACAGCCAATAGTCACAAAGAAATCAGAGAGCACATGCCAGATGCTTGACCAGACAAGTCTTATACGATTCATGTTATAATGCCTGCCATTGCAACCAAAAGAGTATTAATAAGAGAGTTTCAACCAAGATACAACAGTTATCAAGAGGAAAGGTTGATCCTTACGCAATTTCCACAATCTTTGTAAGGCTGAAGACCCGTGGATCAGAAGGAGATCGTAATTCATCCATGGAAACTTTGCAGAGGGCTTTAACAAAATCAATTATGGCTTCGCTGTTCAATCTTTGACTACGAGTAAATATCCTACTCATGTCGCCAACCTGTTCTAGCAAGTTCAGATTAGATATCAGGTTGTTCATCTGTTCAGATGTCACCGCATTAGAAGCCTTTCCAGCAACACCGGAACCATCATAGGAACCCCTTATCACAGCAGAAGCAGCATACTGGAGTTTTCCAGGTGCTCTTTCTTTAACGGCAGGTACAGAATTTGACTTTGCCCGTGGAGAGTTTCCTGACTCAGTTTGAGGAAATGCAAAGAAAGTGGCATCAGGAGGCGCTCCTTCCCCCAGTAGATGAAGATGTTCAAACCGAGAAACACAAGTCAATATATGCTCCCAAGCATCTTGCAGATAGTTACCTTCTTCCTCTGCCAGTTTGATTATTGCCTGTCAGTAAACAAAACAAAAACACTTAATCCATAAAAGCCACTTTGTAGCATCCAATGGTGTTTAATGATTTTGCAGGTTTGAAGGTGACGCAAAGTAGCCATCTCAATTCAGTAAGCAAGACAGAAGGAAATGGCTAAGCCAACACCATTTCCTAGAATCTAGAGAAACGTAATGTTTTTCCCCAATGTTTTCAAACACCAAACGTGAATGATAGTCCAGCACAGAAAATAAACTTATAATTGAATGAGATTTCTCCTAAATCGTTTTGCACCCTGAAAATGAGGAAATAAAACTAAGAAAAGGGATACCAACCTTTATGGCCTCAATGTTTTTCTGCTTGATATCAGCAGGAGAGTGGAGGGAAGTAAATTTTGCTAGTGAAGTCACAAAGGCATCTCTGTGAGTTTTTAAGGACATCACAGAAGTGACATGTATAGCATGGTGGAAACCCTCCAGACATAATGTTGTAATTACTGCATCGTCACTCTGGTCCAGTGGAACACTGAAAGCAGCCAACATAGGAGCCCAACACACCTCAACCATAAATCTGAGTATAACAACATCTGAGGCTGCATAATAAACTGACCTACAGTAGGAAACAAAAATCAGAAACCACGAAATAAACTATTTCGGGTAATCCCAAGCATATAACTTAATAAGAAATAGACATTAAAATTAGAGCTGAAGCCACCAGTGCCAATCTGACCAACTCCCAAAGAGCGACTATCAGAACATAAGATGAATGATGCCCAAAAGAGAAAAGAATGGAAGAAAAACCAACATTTGCAACAGTGTGCAGATTAAAAAGCACAACAAAGTAAGCTTCTTACTCAGATTTGCGAGCTTTCTCTTTAAACTTCTCTTGCATATGCCTGATAAGATCATCACTGGTCTCCACGTCCATATCGTCACCACGCCTAGGAACAACAATATTTAAGATTGTATCTAAGCCAAGTAATCTACTTGAGTTTGTCGGTTGCTTCTGTTGTGGACCCAAACCATCGTCCTTCATCTTTATCTCATTTCTAGATATTCTTTCATATAACGCACGTAGATAGTCCTCAGGCAAGTCTTTCCCATCATCTATACCACGATTATTCTTAATAAACCCATCAGGTGTCATCTGCAATTTATAAATGAACTTCAGAAATGAGCCACAAGCTTCATACAAGATTGGATTTAATTCTTCCTCAAGAGAAGTATTAGTAAGGTTCTAAACTGCTCAATTATGTACCTTGCTCTTCACCATAGGATTATGTGCATCTGTGTTGAGCAAAATGACAGAGTAAGCGAGGACATATGCCGTATCAGCGCTAGAAAAATCTTTTGGGTTACATTTACAGAAACGCTCCGCAAACTTCTCCATGATGCGATCGATTTTTTGAGCTTCTCCTGGCAGCCTAAAGCCCCGGAGAAAGGCTCGAATTGCCTCATCAAACTCCATGCCTTGAAAGTCGAATGAATCCACATATGCATGCATCACTTTAAGGGATAGGTCTTCTCTTTCCCCCAGATAATCCCCTACCAAAGTCTTGTTCAACCCCGATGCATCTTTGAGAAAAGCTGCTATTTCCTCTGGTGATCCCCCAACCTTGTTTGCCTTGATTAAAAATTCAATGCCTTTCTTAGGTTTCTGGTTGAAAATAGAAATACCTTCCTGCCATCAATAAAACCAAATCAGTTCTTAGCTGAAAGACTGAGACCATATTAAGTGAGCACCAAATCAAACTTTAGGTAAATTTTTACCTGAAGTTCAAGCTTGTAAGCTCGGCGCTGCTCTATTGCTAGGGATTCAGAAGTCCCACTGGCCAATTCAGACTGAGACTCTGATCTTTCAAATCCCCCATGGCCTCCATCCCCCTTACCATTTTCTACCGGATGGCTCCCTTCTTCAAGATTTCTATCATCAGTTTCTAGTGTTTTTGCTGAATAAGGGTCTGGAAGACGCAACTGCTTATTGACCCATTCTCCCATAGACCTTAAAACAGCAACTAAGCATTTCATGGCTTCAAGTTTCATGGCTGCTTCCTGAGGTGGCAACAAGGTAGTAACTGTACCAGGAGGTACTCCTTGAGCAGTCTTAAGAAGACCATTGACCATCCTACAAACAAGGTATAGAAATGGAAGATAAACACATAAATGCATGTCACATTGAATTGTTTGTAAAAGTTGTCTTATACCACAAACAAAGAACAGAATCACTATATATGAGGTTTCCAGGTCTAATGACACAGAATAAGGTCACAACAACAACATATTAAGTAATACCTCTCAAATATATTGGATGAATTGACATCGCAATCATAGTTGATGAAGATATCTACCAAAATCTGTGAATCAACACAGAGCTTATCTAGGAACCGAAGCACAATCATCTTCTGTTGAAAATCAGGCTGAGAAACATTCTCTAAGACTCTTAGAACAATCATAGGGAAGAACACCCCAATCTCTGCCTTCAGCCCAGCACGAAACCTTGAAACCAAGCTAAGTAAAATCGAGCAGGAAAGCTGGAAAATGATCATAAGATTGGAAGCACTGTTCTTCAGCAACGAGAGACACAAATACTGCTTGATGGCGCCTAAGAACCTGTTTCATCATGAATTATGCCAAATTTTCAGAAGAAACATTGATAACTATCAACTATCAAGCAGATAGATACTAATTAGCAATCTCCAATGTTTAAAAGCTGTGGAAACAAGATTGAGACTAGAAATAGCATAACAAACAACCTAATGTGGCTTGTAGTAATGGAATAAGACAAGTAAAACCAACCTATCGCTGGTTCTAAAGACAGCACCAGCATTCTCCAGAAGAATCTTCAATAACTCGAGAGCCACAATCTTGCCTCTCATCAACTCTGGATCTTCCTTGGGTGGTGTCTTCATTGACAGCTTGCAAAGTGCCCTGAATACCAAGAACGCGTCTCTTCTCAGCTTATTCCCAATCTGAACCTCAGAATCATCATCTTTCTCCACTTCTCCATCAGCCAGTTCCCCTTTTCTTCCTTCGAGGGCCGACTTATACATACTGATCTCCCAGTACTTGGCATCCAACATATCCTTATCTGTAGAATCCAACAAGTCTGTAGGATTAGCAGTCCCAGGCAATGAAGTCTCAAAGGCCCCGTCATGTCCACCAAATGTACCCTTTGCGTTAGCTGAATTGAACACTCCATCAAAATCCTGCATAATTTTGGTAATGAAACCTTGAACGGACTGCGTCGTTGATGGGTCTGATTCAGATTTATCCATCGGCTCCATAAGCTCCGCCACAACAATGGGCTGAATCGGAACTGTAGATGAATCTGCCTCCATTCTTCTGAAGACGATAACAGACATCTGAACCAGCGAGGCTTTAGCCGTCGCTTGATTAACCACATTTCTGCTACCTAAGTAGATACCATAACAAGTCCTCACGATCTGTAGCAAAGAATCTCCATGGATCCTCAGCGAAATCGAAGTTACAGCAGTTAATAGCGTCTTCAAGACGAGCAACTCGAGTCCTTCATCATCCAACTCGTGACATTTGCAAATGGTTTCAATAAGCTTGGAAAGGAGTTGCGCCTCAGGTCCACCGGTAGGATCCGCCTCACCGCGAACGTAGCCATGTGCAATCAGCTTCTGGATGCAATCAACGGCCGGATCGACAATTTTGAGAGCGCCGGTGCCGGAAGCGTTAATGAGAGGGCTGAGGATGATCTCAGACTCGGCGAGAGAGTATTCCGCTGCTCCGCCGTCGTGAAGAGGTCCGGGAATAGAGGATCCAGATTCAGAGTCGGCAACAGGAGAAGAATCATCAGGCGATCTGAGACGTTCGATAACGGATTTGCACTCGTGAGCGAGCTTGGAGTGCTTTCGCCATGAGGCGTTCTTAATGATCTTATCCAGAGCAGGGATCACAACTCGACCTAAACGGGAATCGACTTCCGTAGAAGCCATTCCAGATTCGTGGAGACTTCACCAAATTCAGATCTACAAAAGCTTCTCCTCCGTAAAGCGATCGAACGGAATCAATCTAACAAGCAGGTACAGCGAGTCGTCGACTCAGTGAGTTACAACATCTACAGAGATAGAGAAACCCAGAAATGGAAGAAGGAAGAAGAGACAAACGAAAAGAAAAAGTGAGCTAGAGTGTAGTACTATCAAAAACATAAAACCCGAGGAGAAAGAACCAGATTCGGATTTGGATCGCCGTTCCTCTCCTATTATTTTATTAAAAGACTAACCTATCCTTGGAGAGAGACGAGGAATGCCGTCGAATTGGAGGGTATATATGGTATTTACGAAATGAGGAAATCTGTATCTGTTGACCGTCCCGGCCACTTCCTTTTTCTTACTTTTTGTCCTATCAACAGAGGAAGATATCTATGCCATATGATTATGAGATCTCAAAACTAAAAGTGATATCAAAAGTAGATCTTCCTCCTCCCTATGGAAAAACTATATAAAAAATGTAATCTAGTTAGTGATTTGTGTAATTTGTTAGTGTTATCATATGTAGCTATTCATTTCATTACAAAATAAAAATAATGCACTACACATAATCTCATGGAAAATTCCATAATAACATTATAGAGAAAGAGTATATTATGGATCAACTATATCATGTAGTGTTAGTTATTAAATTTCGTGGTAGCTATAATAAGACTTCAATAACTTTTTTTGTTTTTTTGTTAGAACTTTTGAATGTGTAACATATATTTTCTGCTTTAAACGGGCCACAATGAAAGCGTCGGCCCAATAAAAGCCCATAATGACGCAACCATTGCCTATCCGCCCGATGCAAGAGCAGAGCAAAGCTTCCACACTGGTCTTGAATTTATCTATCCACCAATATCTCTTCTTGGTGTATGAACTTAGCTTCGCTCGTCTCTCTCACTCTCCAATTTCTCTTCACCTTGACCTCTTCTGAGAAGCCCAATTCTGTATTTGTATGATCCTTCGAATCCCTGAGGTAGTACATGAATTATACACTTGTTTGCGTTTCTGAGTTTCATTTATTTCTTCGAGGTCTATAATGGGGATTTGTAGCTGCAACGCAGTGTTGTTGAGCTTCGGATTGAAATTTCCATTTCTTATTGGAAGCCATAAGCTATTTCCATTTCGCATGCTTAGAAGAAACCCATTATTTGTAGACTCGGGTCAAAATAGGCGTTTTGGTTGCAAATGTAGTGCGAGTGTGACGATTGGTAAGGTTGTAGAGAAGGAAGGAGTAGAGGAAGTTGAAATCCCTAGGTTTAATTGGGTTGATGTTGGTCTGAATCCGACTGAAGAACAAGATGAGGCACTAACTCGGATTCCTATTAAAATGTCCAAACGTTGTCAAGCGCTTATGCGGCAGATTCTTTGCTTCTCCAGCGAAAAGGGTAGTTTTTGTGATTTGTTGAGTGTTTGGGTTAGGAGAATGAACCCCATTAGAGCTGATTGGCTTTCTGTTCTTAAAGAGTTGAAGAATCTTGACTCTCCGTTTTATATCAAGGTACTTGCATAAATTTCATGCTAGTTTTGCTATTCAAGAAGATCTTGTTTTATATCATTTATAAGGTTTCTTGTGTTCATCTTCTTATTAGGTGGCTGAATTTTCGCTGCTCGAGGACTCATTTGAAGCGAATGCCCGTGATTATACCAAGATTATTCATTACTATTGGAAGCTAAACCAAGTAGAAGACGCTGAAAGAATGCTTCTTGCTATGAAAAATCGAGGCTTTATCATTGATCAAGTGACCCTAACAGCAATGGTTCAGTTGTATAGCAAGGCAGGGTTTCACAAATTGGCTGAAGAAACTTTCAACGATGTTAAATTGCTCGGGGAACCACTAGACAATCGGTCATACGGTTCAATGGTTATGGCTTACATTAGAGCTGACTCGCTTGCGAAAGGAGAGGCTTTACTCAGAGAAATGGACTCTCTAGAAATCTGTGCGGGAAGAGAGGTTTACAAGGCGTTGTTGAGAGCCTATTCGATGGGTGGAGACACGGAAGGAGCCAAGCGGGTTTTTGATGCAGTTCAAATCGCGGGGATTACTCCTGATGTTAAGCTATGCGGACTGCTCATAAACGCGTACAGTGTCTCGGGTCAGAGCCAGAATGCACGTTTGGCGTTTGAGAATATGAGGAAAGCGGGAATCAAAGCTACCGATAAGTGTGTTGCTCTTGTATTGGCTGCTTATGAAAAGGAAGAGAAGCTAAATGAAGCATTAGAGTTCTTAGTTGAGCTTGAGAAAGAGTCTATAATGGTTGGGAAAGAAGCTTCTGTTGTGTTGGCTAGGTGGTTTAAGAAGCTTGGTGTTGTCGAAGAGGTTGAATTAGTTCTGAGAGAGTTTTCATCTAGCGAGTCTCGAACCCTCTGACCATCACAGAGGATTTGAGCAAGCGCGATGCACGCTTCGCTGTTTCTGTGATGGGAGCCTGCACTGCGTACTGTTTTATCCGTCCACCAAAGCAGCATGTTTTCTTCTTTTCATTTTGTTGTTTTCTTCTGTACGTATATATGTTCTGACTTTTCAATGTATACAGAGGTTCCGTTGCAAAAAAAACATTATGGAGACTTCGATCCTATAAATTTTGCTACTTCTAGACTTCTAGTTCAAGGAAGCGGAGATTTTATATATAGATGCCAATTCTTGTATTTCTTACAATTTTGGCTATAAAATTGCCTGACTTGGTTGGTCGTATTATATGATTCCTAGCTAGACAGCTTGGGAAGTAAAGTCGAAAAATGAAGATATTATTTCAACCTAACTCTTTTTATAACTTCTTGGGCAAGGTGGGTATACTTTGTTCATCCCTGAAGAAGTTTTCTGGATCCACGGCTGTTTTCACTTTGACCAACCTATCAAAATTCTCTCCGAAGTATTTTCTCCCGTAAACCTCAGCTTCTCTGTAACTGTTTGGTCCATGACTGTTCATTCCGATATCAAGATCCCTGTAGTTTAGATACGTATGTCTTGGATTCTTGGTCACGAATGGAGCCATGTAGCTATAAAAGCTTCTCGTCTTCTCCATGAAACTGCTCTCTGCTACTGTCCCCGCATCTTTCCAGTTCATCGAATGTTGCACCTTGAATAGCCTCTTCCTGTGTGGGAATGGAGTCTGAGTCGTAGGCACTTCGCTCATTTTCCCTCCGTATGGGTTAAATACAAGCCCTAGCTTTCCAGCTTCCATTAGCTTCTTGGTCAAGAAATCTAATCCTTCTTTGGTTATCTCTTTCTCCACGTAATCCGATTTTCTCTTCCCGTAAGACGCCGAATCCGGGTTTCGATCAAGCATGATCTTGGGATCAACCACCGTGGCGTTATCTACGTTTCCCCACCACATCGCTGATTGTATCCACGTCATCTCCGTGCAATTCTCTGTTTTCAGACCTAGCTCGGGGAATTCTTTGGTCAGAAGAGACATGAGATCGCTTTGCTTCCCTAAGAACAGAGCAACCACCGACGCTCGTACCGTTTGAGTTGTGTTCCGTGTCACCGGTTGCATCATTAGCCTCATGAATAGATCCGGATTGGTCTTGGGAGCTACAAATTGCCATTTATGGACCATGTCAAGTGCATTTTCTTCTAGGGTTTTCTCCACTCTGAAAACGGTTACCGTTGGAGGAACCGGTACGAGTTTTATCTTGAAGGCTAAGATCACTCCAAAGCTCGCACCGCCTCCGCCGTTAATCGCCCAAAATAGATTCTCTCCCATAGATTTTCGGTCGAGAATCCGTCCGTTAACGTCAACGATTTTGGCGTCAGTGACGTAATCCACGGAAAGTCCGTATTTTCTGATCATGTTTCCGTAACCTCCGCCGCTAATGTGACCTCCAGCGCCGACGGTGAAACAAACACCGGCGGGAAAGCCGTGAGTGCCGTAAGTTTTGCTGTTTTGCCAAATGTTGTAGTAAACCTCACCAAGAGTAGCACCGGCTCCAACCCATGCGGAGCCTCCATCGTCGGCCATATCGACCGTGATGTTACGGAGATAAGACATGTCGAGGACGAAGAAAGGGCAGTTAGAGACGTAGGAAAGACCGTCGTAGTCATGGCCACCGCTGCGAGTCTTGAGCTGGAAGTTGAGAGCTTTGGTGCAGACGACGGTGGCTTGGACGTGAGCCTCGGTACGCGCCGCGATCACGAGCAATGGTTTAGGAGACGTGGTAGTGTTGAAACGGGCGTTTCGGATGTAGGCTCGTAGCGTTGGAGTGTAAATGGCACTGGTTTGTGGCAAAACGACGTCGCATAGTTTATCTGGAGTAGTACATGTGTGGTTGCTAAAACATTGGAGAAAACTTTCGTAAACAGAGTTAGGCGGAACGGCCGCAAGAGAAGTTGAGACGAAGAATAGGAGAAAAATAAAACAAGAGAGCTTCATTTTCTTTGAAAGAAACTCTCTTGTTCTTTAATTTTCTCTTTGAAAATTGACTTTTGTTGGGTGTGGTATTCTCTGTGGTATAAATAGTAGTGCATGGATGGATTCCTAAATTTAAGTTATCATTTTCATTCTTAGTCATTGTTGAAATCTATTAATGGGCAAAGCGTGACGTGCGGCCTTTTGAAACTTTATTGGTATGTGGTTCAGGTCTTCGTACCATATTTGACTCTTTTTTTTTAGTTATGTATACAGTAATTGAATATGATGTTTAATTAAATAACCAGCAAAGGATTGTTACACATGAAAAAATATCAGTATGTGAACACATAGTTACTTTTTTATATAGACGTACGTAGTTATCTTTTTTAAATGAACTAGCATGATAAAAACATCATATTTCTTTTTTTCCAATGAACATCAAATTCATAAATTTTTAAATGTTGTTATTGTTGGAAAACCCATGAAATGTTCACACAAAAATTATATCGTGGAGAGCGTGGATGCTGCAAAACTATGCAATTTTATTCTCGCTATCGCTATGAACTATATTAGACTTTTTAAAAAAAAACTATATTAGACTTGTTGCACTTTAAGTCGGAGAAAAAAGAATGGCATGCTAATCATTTTTTTTTCTTTTTTTTCGTTCGTCACATGTTTATGTGTCTCTACATGATGAAATACTCACATTTGATACCATAAAGTATAATTTTGTTATAGATAATACATTCTTTTTCTTATTTTTTGGTTGTTGGTTCGGCAACTCGATCGGTTTCCTTTTCGAATTTAAAAGTAAATATATGTTTTATTTATATACTATATGATATACACTTAAGTTTCAAAAAAAAAAAATATACACTTTTTTTTCTTTTGGAACTCTATATGGTATACTTAAGATTTGTTTAAAATAAAATATCGAATGCTGCCAAAACATTAAGGTTGAGCAAGGGCTTCCCTACACCGCCGGCGTCTACGTCACCTCTTTCCGCGAAATCTCTCAGGTGATCTCTCTTTCCTGCTTGAGAAATTGTTTATTAATGTAGAACCTAGATCTGCGGAAATACGGAATTAGGTGTTTTTTTTTTTTTTTTTTGTCGGTACACAAATTTCTTAGGACACTAAACAAATAGAGTCGGATTCATGTTTGTGGGATATATAAACAAACTTGGCTTACTTGTTAAATTTGGAATTCTCGCCCACACGTGTTGTTTTCATATAACAAGGACTTTAATCGATAGTTGTGTTGTAGATGGAGGAAGACACACCGACAAGAAAAGACATTTGGAGACGCAGACTTGAATTTATCATCAAGTGAGTTGATTCATCATTACTTTTATATCATGTATAATGTAATGCTTACAACTAATCCTATTAATGTTGTGTAAATGGCAGGTTGACCTCTGGAGTTGTCTACTCCATAGTGATGCATTCTCTGATCATCACCGCATATGTGTTGCTGATTTTCCAGATTTTCTACACGAACGAGTTTGATTACCATCTGCTTAGTGATGTGAGCGGTCTTTGCTTCTTTTACCTTATCTTTATCCTAGCAGAAGTTGCAGTGAGATGGTTGTTTAGTGAGGAGGATCATCTGGTGGGTGTCACTATATCCGGGCATATCGGTCATTTGTACGGATCTGTCTTTCTAACCGCCTTCATGGTTCCGTTAAATCTTGTTGAGGCTATTCTCTTTACTTCCCTTGCGGCATTGCTTGTGTGGTGGACTTTATTCGTTTTTCTTGCCCCTTTTCTTAATGCTCTTTATTCTTATCATGGAGAAGAAGAAGGATACTTAACCCAACGACTGGCTTAGGGTTTGGTATCTGTTTGAATGTAATGATCTCTAGGGATCCTTGTACAACATATGATTACTTACATTGAACGAGACATTTGGGTGATTATCATCTAGGTCACAGTTGACTTAATTAAGCCTTAAACGGAACTGCATTGCTTTATTGATATGTATGAGTGGCAAAAAAATTTCTTGTAATCCTCATTCGTTGATGCCGTTATCTGTCCAAATTGTCTATCTCTGATTACGTTGGAATCAGTGTCACAATCACTCCTGACCTCTGTTTCTTCACAAAGCAAGTTAGAGAAACAAAGTAATGATCGACTCGATGCGATGGAAGGAAAGTTAGATGCGAAGTTTGTTTTAGTTATGGAGTATTTGAAGAAGATAGAAGCTTATGTTAACAAAAATTGTAAATCTATAAATTGCATATACAATGACGTAGATCTCTAAGCTTCGTGCGGCAAGAGCGAGTAAAAAACTATGGACCAGAATGAGCATCATGAATATGGGATGGGCAGATTATACATATCGGAAGGGGTTTCTAATGAGGAATAAATGGTTGTTACTAAACTGTTTGGCAATTCCCCAATTGCTCGGAACAAAGAAGTTCAAGTTTTCCGAGCTGTGGCGTTTGAAAATCAAATTCTGTTTTTTGAGACAAGCGAGAAACATCTCATCATTCTTGGGGATCCTAATGATTGTAAACAGTTGGTTAATTGCAAAGATATTGGTGTTAATCCCAAGGATTCAGGTTGTTCAAGGACAGTTTCAACAGAGCCAAACAGTTGGGGAAACCTATACTATCATGAATGAGGTGCTGTTTTTCCAAAACAGATTGATGATTCACCTAGGTTTGGGTCCACAATAAATAAAGAATTTGATTTTTTGTTGTGTGGGTAGTCTCTATGGTAGTGCAAGGATTCCTGAGTCTAAAAGTTAAAATTTCTATCCTTGGTCGTTGTTGAAATCTATTAATGGGCAAAGCGTGACGTGCGGCCTTCCGAAATTTGATAGTTCAGGGTCTTCGTACCATATTTGAGTTTTTTTTTTTTTTTTTTTTTAATTATGTATAATTGAATATGATGTTCAAATAATCAGGAAATTTTTTTACACATGAAAAACATCAATATGTGAACACACAGTTAATATAAGCATTTATCTAGTATTCATTGGCTTAGTACCGGTTGGTGGAAGGAGTTGAAAAACAAATTTGTTGCATTCGAACAGTGGAGAGTAAGCGAACCAAACTCTAACGTTATAATCCATGGATTAAATTCGTATTTTAGTGTTTTGGAACTGCTACACACACTTATAAATAAAATGAACCAAAGCGTGTAAGTTACATTAGGAAATGCAAAACACTCCATGTAAATGTTCTTGCACCAAGAAAATCGTCAAAGTCAATATACCAAAACTCAGTCCTAACTAACTTGTATTGGAAGTAAATTCCTAGTTCTAACAAAATCAAAGACACAACTTATTTTATTCTAAGCACACAAAAATCATGCCTAACTAACGTAGTATTAGAAGTAACTTCCTAATCCTAATTTTTTTTTTAACAACAATACAAACTTTCATTTAAGTATGATCACAATGTAGCAAGGTATAACCTTTGATAAAATATTTGTATCAATGGAGTTAAAGAGATGATCAGAGTAAATGAGAGAAAAGATAAATATTCCCAAATATTCGATTGATTATTTCTCAAAATAAACCAAACTATAATAAATTGAGATATTAAACCACAAATCCCGTGACATAGATATATGATGAACATACTCTTTTTCTCAGTTCTTCTCTCAACATCATACTGCCTCGGTGTCTCCAATACGTTCTCGTGAAAACTGGCGGTAAAAAAATATCGCAAGAACGAACGCGCATGCAATACCTCCGATGATGGACAAAGGGTATCATATGTAAAATATAACCAAGAAGACAACAACGAACCCAACTACAACACCCAATACATCCATAGGATCCAAACCACATGCAAAAATAGGACGTAGAGAAGAGCATATGCCAGTCCAGAATTGACAAATGGGAAAACCAAATGAATTTCTAAATTGACAAGGATGCTCACGATTATGCCCACTGGATGAACTTGGCCACCATAAGACTGGATGCCTTTGATGACGAATCCAACCGGTGCAAAAGCAGTACAAACCCAATGAGCAAGACAATGTTCCAGACAACATATTACTACGTAAACCACTGTAGAAAGAATGCATAAGAAAAAGAAAATTTTTCTCGGATGGTGTAAAGAGCTTGGAGAAAATGATTGTGATGAACTAACAAGTAATGTAAAACTTCACTCCAATATAGTACGATTGGTATCTCACATGTTAGATGGTTTCGTGCAAGATCACTGTAACATGATGATTAAATATTAGAGCAAAAAGTATATGATTAGAAACAATTGCCATTGCCCAAAAAAAAAGGAACAAATGCCAAAATATTGTTTTATGAATAAATGTTGTAACTACATAACTCACTGTCTCTTAAGGTTTAGGATCTGAGTTAAGATTGCTGGTATTGGGCCTATGAGCTGATTGTTCTTTAGGTTCATGTGATATCGATACGTTAAGAGGTAATGAAAATGGAACTTGAAAACAGTGTAACCATACAGAGTGTTTAGCTTGAGTTTAGAGATTGAGAAGGGAATGTCTCCATACAAGATTATGGGAGAAATCCCTGTACCAAAAAGGAGAATATAAAACTCCAATATAAATTTCAAAATCGAAAACATTTTTAAGAAGTTATGTTTTGTAAGACTTTGAGTATTTCCTTTTAAAAATACACCTCATATCACAAAAGCTGTATTTCCTTTCACTCATTTTTTTTATGTTTGCCACTATACTGTATAGAGAGAATGTGAACCAGATTGTGTGATACCTGTTGGGGTCGGTTTTCACCCCCTCAGCATTAACGTCTAAAGGCAAACCAATCGAAGAGATAGCCCTCCGGGCTCTCAACAAAGGAGGACTAACGGAACCTATATCTTCCTGCGGAGCGGAGCATGTAGAAATGGAGCTTAAGCGAAGCCGGAAATGACCGGGCCTAGACAAGACGCGACCGTGCGCTCGCCTCAAGACGCGACCGAGCGCTCGCCGTGACGCGACCGTGCGCTCGCCGTGACGCGACCGTGCTCTCGTCATGACGCGACCGTGCGCTCGATCGCGAGGGCCGACCATGCGAGCGCCTCATGGTCCGAACGTGTGTTCGGTCGCGAGGGCCGACCATGCGAGCGCTTCATAGTCCGACCGAGCACTCGTTCTTCGTCCGACCATGGGCTCGCTGTGGGTCGGTCCTGAAGGCACGGTCGATGGGTCGATCACATGCTCACTTCACTCCTCATTCACAGCTTCTATTCAAGAGTCGACAGCCCAATAGTGTTATGATGGCCCGGTCCGAACGCGAAGCCCATGATGATGTAACCGACTCCGCAGATGTTTAGGAAGAGAGCCGCCTTAGACATAGTATAAATAGACCTTTGTAAACACCCTAAAGGGGATCCGCAATTTCAATAGGAAAACTTGTACTCAACTTTTCAGAGCAATAAACAACATCTTTTTCTCAAATCCTTTGCAATCCTAGCTTATCATAGAAATCTCCGAATTCCCTCACGAACTCTTACAAATTCTAATTGTGTTGGTTTCGACCTCCACAATTTGGCGCCGACTAAGGGGATTTTCCGCAGATTTCTGACACTCAAGAGTTAGGGTTTTCAACACACGATCACGATGTCGAGCAACACCATGAGCAACGAAGGATCTTCGTCTCACCAGCACGACGAAGACAGAAGCAACTCCACGGAGAACACGGTGCCTCCCGCTCCTAACGCCGCAATTGACCTCACACATATCAAGCAGATGCTTGAGACTCTGGTGAAGAAGACTGACGATACGGCCAGCGAGCTGCAATCGCTCAAGAAGAGGAAGCGCAGAAGGTCCCGTGTCCGTCCGACGCGCCTCAGATTCAATACACCGCGAGCTACTCGGAGGGGTCAACACGAGGAGCTGCCACCTCGGACTGATCGCTCGGATCCGGAGGGTCTGCCTCCACCACCACCTTGTCGGGATTTCGATCCGACTCCTGAGCGAGTGATGGAGGGGTCAGACGACGATCAACCCCCTCGCAGGCGAACCCGAGTCAACCCTGAAGTTGACCACGATGCGGCTGCCGCAGAAGGCGATGCAATCATAGCAGAGCTTCGCAGGAGGGAGCGAGAGCGCAGAGCTCCTAGAGGTTCCCGTGATGAAGAGGTCGCCGCCCTGAAGGCCCAGTTGGATCATGTCGTCTCAGATTTAAGGACGACTAAGCTGCAGATGTATCGGAGCACTGGGAAGGTTCCCGGGGTCGCTTACGTGTTGGAGAAGGCACGGAACACCCCCTTCGCAGATAACATCTCAGGGGCTAGGATTTCTGACCCGGGAAGGATTAGGCTTCCGACTTACGAAGGGACCTCCGATCTCGCTGATCATCTGATGGAGTTTGAGGTGGCCCTAGGAAGGGCGAATTTCAGAGATTCCGAGAAGAACATCGGATACTGCAAGCTATTCGTGGAAAGCTTGAAGGGACCTGCCCTCCAGTGGTTTTACAAGCTGGAGAAGAATTCTATCCACACCTTCCAGCAGCTCTCCGAGATGTTCGTCCAACACTATAACATCTTCGCTGAACGGAAGATCTACGATGCGGACCTGTGGACCAACAAGCAAGCAGAAGGTGAAAGCTTGCGGTCTTTTATGACAAGGTTCAAGAACACCTTGTCTAAGGTGGATGGAATCAGTAGCACATCCGCACGGGAAGCGTTGAGGGGTGCAGTGAGATGTCCATCCCCGTTTTGGCAAGAGCTCACCATAAACCCTCCAACGACGATTCAGGACGCCCTTCACCGTGCAGCTGATTTTGCCCGAAGCGAAGAAGAGCTTCGCGCCAAGAGGGGTGGTAAAGCGAAGCAGATAGGCGAACCTTCCCAAGTTCTGACCCCAGCTGCTTCTAAAAGAAGTAATCCCGCCTTCGTTCAGTTTGAAGGGGGAGCAGGCGGAGCTCACAGTTACCAGATCGATTCACCCGGCTACGGCAGAGGTCGAGGCCGTGGTCGGGGACGTGGCAGAGGAAATCTCACTTGGATAAGAGACCCGAAGGAGTATGATGAGAAGTTGTATTGTGATTTTCACAAAGCAACTGGGCACTCCACCGCGAGGTGCCGAGAGTTGGGTCGACAGCTAGCTGCTAGGCTGGCCGAAGGCACCCTCAAGGGTAACATCAGTCTGTCGGACTTCAAGCCAGAGGAGAAGTTTCAAGATGCTACTGAGCTTCAGACTGAGAACCCCAGGCGACAGCGTCGTGGAGATAACCCCGAAAACGGAAGCACCCATGGTACTATCTCCGTGATCCTGGGAGGATCGCAATACTGTGCCGATAACGAAGCTGCGATCAAGGCCTATCAACGGCGCGCTGAGGTTTGCGCCAACATCTCGACATCTCCAACAACAAGGCGTGCTAGTGATCCCGTCACTTTTGACGAAGTGGATGCTGAAGGCATCGATCATCCGCACAACGACTTGTTGGTAATCAACCTGACTGTCTACGACTTCAATGTCGCTCGAGTCCTCATTGACACCGGAAGCTCAGTGGATGTTATCTTCCGGGAAACACTCGAGAAGATGAAGATCGACCAGTCCCTCATCACAGGACAGCCAAAGCCTGTAACGGGCTTCTCAGGTGAAACAACCTGGACACGGGGAACGATTCGCCTGCCTGTCCAAGCTGGAGGCGTTAAGAAGATGGTCAACTTCGCAGTGTCCGATCATCCTGCCATCTACAATCTGATTATGGGGACACCATGGCTCAGTCAGATGCGAGCAGTGCCGTCGACATACCACCTTTGCTTGAAATTCCCAACCAGCCAAGGCGTTCACACGATCTTTGGTAGTCAAAGGGATTCACGCACGTGCTTCTTAGCAGAGCACAAGTTGCGCAACCGTGAAGAGAGCAAGGGATCAAATCCAGAAGCTCACGACCAAAAGAAAGACGACTCGGATTCACAAGGGCCACGGAAGAAAGCGAAGGCCGGGTCCGATCAAGTGAAGGACCTAACCACCCTCTTATAGCAATTACAGATTGCAGAGGGTCGTGAAGAAGAAGAGCGACCCACCTGCGAGCCTGTGATCTCTGTGTGCATTGATGAACAGCACCCGGAGAGATGCGTTGAGATCGGAGCTGCTCTTGATGAGGAGCTCAAAACAAAGTTGGTGGTTTTTCTCCGGGAGAACATCAACACCTTTGCCTGGGCCGCTGAAGACATGCCCGGGATAGACATCAGCGTCACGAGCCACGAGCTCAACGTAGATCCAACATTTAAACCGGTCAAGCAGAAAAGAAGGAAGTTGGGTCCTGAGCGAGCAAAGGCTGTGAATGATGAAGTCGAAAGGCTTCTGCGAGTAGGATCAATAACCGAGGTCAAGTACCCCGACTGGCTCGCCAACCCAGTTGTGGTAAAAAAGAAAAATGGGAAGTGGCGCGTCTGTGTTGATTTCACAGACCTTAACAAAGCGTGCCCGAAGGACAGTTTCCCTTTACCTCACATAGATCGCTTAGTAGAAGCAACGGCGGGTAACAAACTGCTTAGCTTCATGGACGCCTTTTCAGGCTATAATCAAATCCTAATGCACCCTGAGGATCGTGAGAAGACGGCCTTCATCACTGACAGAGGTATCTACTGCTATAAAGTAATGCCCTTCGGCCTTAAGAATGCTGGTGCAACGTATCAGAGACTAGTGAACAAAATGTTCCAAGACCAGTTGGGAAAGACCATGGAGGTTTATATTGACGACATGCTCGTTAAGTCACTCGAGGAAGAAGATCACATTTCCCACCTAGAAGAATGCTTCAATCAGCTGAACCTCCACAACATGAAGCTCAACCCAACGAAGTGTCGGTTTGCTGTAACCTCTGGTGAGTTCCTTGGATACCTGGTCACTCGCCGGGGTATTGAAGCCAATCCGAAACAAATCGATGCCTTGATCCAGATGGCTTCACCAAAGAATAAACGCGAAGTACAGAGGCTGACTGGGAGAGTGGCTGCACTCAATCGGTTTATTTCCCGATCCACTGATAAGTGTCTGCCTTTCTACAACACTTTACGAGGCAATAAGCAGTTTGAATGGTCAGAGAAGTGTGAAGACGCCTTCAAGCAACTGAAGGAGTATCTGGCGACGCCCCCCATCCTTGCTAAGCCAGTAACTGGTGAACCTCTCTTTCTCTACATCGCTGTCTCAGAAACAGCAGTTAGTGCCGTCCTTGTGCGTGAGGAAAGAGGCGAGCAGAAGCCTATCTTCTATGTGAGCAAGACACTCACAGATGCTGAAACGAGATACCCTCAATTGGAGAAGCTGGCATTAGCCATCCTCATGGCCTCAAGGAAACTAAGGCCTTACTTCCAATCGCACTCAATCGTTATACTTAGCACCTTCCCGCTACGATCGGTCTTACACAGCCCAAGTCAGTCCGGTAGGCTGGCCAAGTGGGCTGTAGAGCTCAGCGAGTACGACATCGAATATAGAGGGCGGACGTGCAATAAATCTCAAGTACTGGCGGACTTCCTCATAGAACTTCCAGAGGATAGCAATTCCAAGGAGGTGCCGCCAGGGATTTGGCAGCTATACGTAGACGGTTCGTCCTCAAAGAACGGTTCCGGAGTTGGGATACGACTCCTGTCACCGACTGGAGAGGTCCTTGAGCAATCATTCCGACTTTGTTTTAAAGCTTCTAACAACGAGGCAGAGTATGAAGCTCTTGTCGCCGGTCTGAGGCTCGCCCAAGGGCTACAAATCAAACACATTCACGTGTTTTCGGATTCACAACTCGTAACCAGTCAGTTCAGCGGCGAGTATGTCGCAAAAGACGACCGAATGGAAGCTTATCTGAAGATAGTAAGGGACTTGGCTGCTTCATTTCAAGAGTTTATCCTCACAAGGATTCCTAGAGGTGAGAATATGGATGCTGACGCATTGGCAAATTTGGCCTCTGCTACCACTGCGCCAGAGGATCCAGCTTTAAAGCGAGTTATCCCAGTTGAGTTCATCAAATTCCCTAGCATCACGAAGGATGCAGCACACGCCATCCTGACACGTTCCCAAGCAGCGAAGCAAGCAGACGCCCTTGTGGGGGCTACTGACGAAGATATAGAAATGGCAGAAGAACCAGAAATCCGAGACGCTGACATGCGTGACGCCAACAGCCCACGTCATACTGAAGCAATCCCAATGGACGCTGACACTGAAGAATCTGAGTATGGCTGTGACAAGCTATGGATAAGTGAGATACGAGAATATATCGCCGATGGCAAATTGCCCAGCAGCAAGTGGGCTGCTCGCAAACTACGAAAGCAAGCCGCGCGTTATGTTCTCCTTGACGGAAACCTCTTCAGATGGGGATTCTCTGGTTCAATGCTTACTTGTGTAGAAGGAGAGAAAGCAAGACAGATAATGGAAGAGGTTCATAGTGGTTCTTGTGGCAATCATTCAGGAGGGAAAGCACTTGCTATAAAGATCAAGAGACATGGTCACTTCTGGCCTACTATAGTAGGTGACTGCACTAAGTTCTCAGCCAAATGTGAAAAGTGCCAGCGGCACGCTCCGAAAATCCATCAACCGACTGCAATGCTCTCCTCCGTCACCTCACCTTATCCGTTCATGAGATGGGCCATGGATATCGTTGGACCATTGCATCCGTCACGGCAGAAGAGGTTCTTACTCGTCCTAACAGATTACTTCTCGAAGTGGGTGGAAGCTGAAGCTTATGCTAACATCAAAGATGTTCAAGTGGAGAGCTTTGTATGGAGGAACATCATATGCCGTCACGGAGTACCATACGAGATAGTAACTGACAATGGTTCGCAGTTCATATCCAACCGGTTCGAGTCGTTCTGCTCAAAATGGAACATCCGGCTTAGTAAGTCTACGCCTCGCTACCCTCAAGGCAATGGGCAAGCGGAAGCTATCAACAAGACAATCCTTGATGGCCTTAAGAAGCGTTTAGAGGCGAAGAAGGGTCGCTGGGCCGACGAACTTGAAGGGGTATTGTGGTCCCACCGCACCACTCCCCGCAGAGCAACAGGCGAAACCCCTTTCGCCCTTGTCTATGGCACCGAGTGTGTCATCCCGTCCGAGGTCTGTTCGCCTGGTGTACGCCGTCAGTTGCTACCTCTCCACGAGCCTATCAACCGCACAATGCTCCTTGACGCGTTGGATTTCCTCGATGAACGACGTGACCAAGCGCTTATTCGGATCGCCAACTATCAGAACGCCGCTTCCAAGTACTACAATTCCAAGGTCAACGAAAGGAGTTTCTACCCAGGTGACTTAGTCCTTCGAGAGGTATTCCAGAACACAGCGGAACCCAACGCTGGCAAGCTCGGAGCCAACTGGGAAGGCCCATACAGAGTTACAACAGTTGTTCGTCCTGGTGTCTATGAGCTCGCCACCATGACCGGGACTCCAATCCTCCATTCCTGGAACGCAAGGCATTTGAAGAAGTACTATCATTAGTCTTCTCTCCTTTACTTGAACTACGAGGCGACTTGATCCCTGCAAAGGGTACGTAGGCAGCCTGTCTTCGGATAGGTTCAGTTGCCCCCCTCCATCAACAGAGGGGGATTTTACGCTTCATCCATCTCGTTAGAGGAACTCTATGATCTCCTCCGCCTTAGGGGGGGGGGGGTGAGTGTTTTACTCTGCTTTCAGACAAAGTCAGCAGCCTCCTTCGTCTCGAAGGGGGGGAGTGGGGTACCCGTACTCCGCTCTTCCACAACAGCCTCAGTGGCATAAGAACAACTTTATCAGTCACGAGCCTCATGGCTTAAATCAGAGTCTTTTCGCTTTCATTGCTGCTGGCCACAGTAATGAATGCGGAGATGCGAACACACTGACATCCACAACGGATTCAAGCGCGCTATATAAGTACCAGTGTTCAGTACGGGGCGGATGTACCCACCTGACCACTCTGAAACCCAGCAAACATCGTTGGTAATGCAGCTGCTAGTGACCTCCGTTCGGCCTATACCCTGAGCGTGTCACTCTGAAACCCAGGACAAGCGCTGGTCGAAGTCAAGGTGAACTTGCTCTCGGACAGACGTGTCTAGAAGAGCAGCACCATTTTGCAAAACCCAACAGCAACGTTGGTAATAAAGAGCATGAGCGCATTAGCGTTTTCATAGTCTCAACAAGAGCCTCATACGTGAGCAAGCACAATGAGAAGCCTTCAGACCTCTGATCAGTCACGGGGTCTTATGGCCCTCGGTTCACCTAGCCCAACGCTGGTGTTGGCAAACACATGACAGGAACGCTTAAACAGCTTAAAGAATTCCTAAGTGTAGGCACAACATCAACAATATCTAAAGCAAAACCTGAATCTGTAACCATCAAGGTTTAACATCAGCAAAAGCTGCAAAGTCATCTTGCATTCTCCACAATGCAAGGCTCGAAAATAATAGCAAGGATACAAACCATCCAATGCTACAACCGAAAATCATCAAGTCCAACAAGAGTTATTAAAAACAAAAGATTAGAAATAGACTAAGTCATAATAAAAGAGCAACGGACGCTCATCGGTCACACCTCTCCATTGGCAACATCAGCATCCTCTGAGATCTCCAAAGCTTGCCTCACGCTAGAAACAAGTTCATCAAACACATCACGAGCGTCGTAGATCGGGATCTTCCTCTCGACCAAAAGCTCTGCTGCAGCGTCCAAAGACGCTCCATCAGACCCACGAAGACGCTCAATAAGCTCCAAGCTCGCATCGATCTCAGCAAGATCCAGCATGTTATCCTTCGCTGTCCCCTCAAGCCTAGCGAGCGACCTGGCAACCTGTCGGGTCCGGCTAGCGAAGCTACGGTCTGCCTCCTCTTTGGCCCTAGATACGGCCTCCTCGATCTGGGCGTCCCTAAGACTCTCGGTTTCCAACAGCTTGCTCTTAAGCGAGGTGATCTCCTCCTTGTTCTTCGCATGCCGCGAGGACGCCTTGGACAACTTCCCGCTCAACTCATCCGACCTCTGCTTTGCGGAAGCGACATCGTCCTCGAGGGCTAGGACCTTCTCAGCGAGCTCAGCATTGGCCCTCCTGGCTTCGCTAACCTCACGGTCACGAGAACGAGAGTCCTCCTCAAAGCAGAAAGCCATGCCATCCAGCTGGGTGGAGAGCTGCGCATACAAAGGAAATCAAACATAACGCTGGAATAAGTGGAGAAACAATAACAAGGACAAAGAGAGGAAGATAAAGAGAGCAAACCTCAGCCACTGTGGATCTCGCCAGCTTAAGAGCCCTCTCACCAGAACCAGGAGTCAAAGAGCGAGCTGCTGCAGCACCGTCACTGGTCGGGTCGCTAACAAACGCCGAAGAGGGGCCCACCTTCTTTCGCTTCGGAGGTGCTCCATCAGGAGTGCCTCCCGCCTTACCCTCCGATCTAAGGGCCCTCTTCCGCTGTTGCTCACGCCGCCTAGCAATCTCATCAGGAGTGAGATCAGAAGCACGAGAACGCTGAGCTGACACAGTGGGAGTCTTGGGCGCTGCGGATGACAGAGCACCCGCCTGCGAGCCTGCCCTCGCTGAGACCGTGGTGCTCGTCAACGCCGCTCTCGCCAACTCAGCTCGCTGAAAAGCGGAGACTCTAGGAGCACCTCGTCCAAGGACCTTCCCTGCGAAGATCCGACTGGAGAGTGCTCTCTGGATCCTCTGACGGGTGAAGGACTTCACCCAATCACCATCTCCAGAGGCTAGAGCGCTGTGGATAGCTGTCATCTCACCTCGGCTCACTAATGCTGGTCTCACTGCAAAGACAAAGCAATACATTAGCATGCAAGACATGGCCACTATACAAAATAAACTTTTTCTAAGTGTAAACTTACCTCTCTTCCCCCAACTCGTCCTGACAAGGGGGATGCAGTCAGCCTCAATGGTCCTCTCTGAGATCTTGACAAAGAAGAATGAGCACTCAAAGAGATCATCCTTGCTGGGGAACCCATCAATAAGCACGCGACCCGGAGCTGGGGCAACGAGATACCGCAACTCGTCTGCAGGGCCCTTAGGCCTGAACTCCAGAAGGCTGGTCAGCTGCTCAGTACTAATCTCTGCATTGCACTCCCGGCTAAGCACGTAGATACCAATAATGTGCCTCAACCCCCTGGGGTTGATCTGAGCAAGGGAGATACCGTTCCCATCCAGGAAGCGAAGGAGGAAGCCTGGCACCGGGAACCACAACAGGCAATGATCCATGAAGTTCTCGTACATGGTAAAGTATCCCGGAGGCGGGGCATTAGCACGCTGTGTGCGATCAGGAACGACCAACTCAATCTCATCAGAGATCTCACATTTCTCTCGAAGGCGCTGCAGCGAGTCCTCATCGCAAGAGGTAGATCCAGGGGGATCCGGTCGCCTCCTCCTCTTCTTAGCCGCAACATGGCGGGTCACCTCATCGCCATCCTCAGCATCGGATGGAGGTGACCCCGAAGTAGAAGAAGAGTCGAGTGACACAGCGACATCGGCTGCTCCCTCTGGAAGCCTCGGATCCTCGTCGTTAAGGGGGAAGGAAAGTCCAACTCCCCCATGACGAGCCATCAAATCCTCATCACCACTGGATCTCCTCGCATCCTCAACATCTACTAAGTCATCATCACCCTCGTCAATCCCACCAAGACTAACCCGGGGAACGGTGAGTTTGTTACGGAGACGGATCCCGGTACCGGTACTAGCGTGATTCGCCGAAGGGGCTATCGCAATCTTCGATGAGGATGAAGCCGCAACCGAATTCCCGATTCGGTCCTGTGAAGTCGCGAGTGCGTGATCAGCCTCGCGTCCACCCGCGATCACGCAGTTGTCCTCGTACCTATGTGCGACCACGCGATCGGCCTGGCGCCCATCCGCGACCGCGCAGTCGGTCTTGTCCTCATGACCACGACTGTCCGCGACCACGCGGTCATCCTCGCGTGCCTCATGACTGTCTGCGACCATGCGTTCATCCGCGACCGCGCGATCGGGTCCGCGTGGTGTCGCGACCACACGATCGGTCTCGCGTGGTATCACGGTCGCATGGTCGGTCTCACACGAAACCGTGGACACGCGATCGGTTACACGAGAATTCGTGAGTGCGAGCTCGGTCTCGCACAAAGACGGGTCGGTCCTACTCGGAACCACGACCACGGGCTCGGTTCCAAGCACCGGTCCACCATTATCAACCGAATCAAGTGTGACTTGTTCCATAACAACAAGTGTACCTATGCACAAGTCAACAAGACAAATCAAAAGTCAAGAATTTCCATCTTTCTATCAAGAACAAGCTCTATTCTTACATTAGCTTTAAACAAGGAATCTCCAAAAGACTATGCAAATCCAAGTCTAAATTCTATCAACAATCAAAGACTAGAAATCAATAGCAACCAAAGGCTCAATGATTTTCCAAAGCAATCATCAATCCAACATGGCAAAGCTTGATTCTCTATGAAAAAGTTTTGATTTATGAACTTGAACTTTCAAAGAAGCTATGGAATCAAGAGCTTGAGGAAGTAATAAGAAAACTCACCAAAGAAGAAAGACGAAGACCCGAGCTCGATGTTGGCAATGTCGCGAGCGTACGGTCGGTGGTGTCACGAGCTCGTGGTCGGAGATGGGAATCACGGCGGCAAGGAGGAGAAAAAAAAAAATTTTGGGAAGAAGGAAGGAGATGGGTGGATAAGGTTAAAACCTTATCCCTTCTTTTTCTCACCAAATGGGACCCATTCCCATTCAAAAACACAACACAACACCTTTCCCTCCGAAAGTAGCCTTGCTATTTCCCGAAAAACATCGTTGACATTGGCAATCGCAACACGGAGTCTTAAAATCTCCATATATATAAAAAAAAAAAATATCTTGAAATCTTTAAGTGCAGCAGCAAAGGGAGCGCGAAGTCTTGAAATCTTCGTAACATTTAAAGAGTCTTTAAACCTCTTGCAGAAAGTCACTCTCTACTACTGTAAGTGCTTTGACTTCGAACGTTAACACTGATATTCAACACATCTTTTAACTCGGCACCGTTATTAGCTCTAACACTACCGAGCTGGGGGGCTAACTGTTGGGGTCGGTTTTCACCCCCTCAGCATTAACGTCTAAAGGCAAACCAATCGAAGAGATAGCCCTCCGGGCTCTCAACAAAGGAGGACTAACGGAACCTATATCTTCCTGCGGAGCGGAGCATGTGGAAATGGAGCTTAAGCGAAGCCGGAAATGACCGGGCCTAGACAAGACGCGACCGTGCGCTCGCCTCAAGACGCGACCGAGCGCTCGCCGTGACGCGACCGTGCGCTCGCCGTGACGCGACCGTGCTCTCGTCATGACGCGACCGTGCGCTCGATCGCGAGGGCCGACCATGCGAGCGCCTCATGGTCCGAACGTGTGTTCGGTCGCGAGGGCCGACCATGCGAGCGCTTCATAGTCCGACCGAGCACTCGTTCGTCGTCCGACCATGGGCTCGCTGTGGGTCGGTCCTGAAGGCACGGTCGATGGGTCGATCACATGCTCACTTCACTCCTCATTCACAGCTTCTATTCAAGAGTCGACAGCCCAATAGTGTTATGATGGCCCGGTCCGAACGCGAAGCCCATGATGATGTAACCGACTCCGCAGATGTTTAGGAAGAGAGCCGCCTTAGACATAGTATAAATAGACCTTTGTAAACACCCTAAAGGGGATCCGCAATTTCAATAGGAAAACTTGTACTCAACTTTTCAGAGCAATAAACAACATCTTTTTCTCAAATCCTTTGCAATCCTAGCTTATCATAGAAATCTCCGAATTCCCTCACGAACTCTTACAAATTCTAATTGTGTTGGTTTCGACCCCCACAATACCTGTCCTTGTTTGTCTGACCTCCAAGACCATAATTGTCCAATTTGTCAACGTTATCTTGTGATTTGAGTATCCTCGGAATGGAATCACACGAGACTCCGGAATGGAATCGGCACACTTTTATTATCTCTAGTTACACAGACTCACCTTCTATTATCTCTAGTTAAAAATAATTCCTTTTTTTTTTTGTTTGAAACGGCAGACACTTTTTTTTTTTAACTAGAGATAATAGAAGGTGAATCTGTGTAAGTCATTTATCCGCATTAGAAGGGTTAACACAATGGGGACAAGTGATTTGGGCTGTGAATAGTGTGTTACAATTCATTTGCCCATATATACATGTTCCTTCTAGTCTCATGTTCAAAGGAGAGTTGTTGGTTGGGACATTATTCCTGGATCCTATTGTCCTCACCTGATTCGACAACAAGAACCATTACACGCAATGGATTCCGACTGACCAACCATTAATGTATCTGGCCTAATTTGATGGTGTGTATAGTATAATCTTTAGGCAACAACACAAACTGGTTTGAGTACTAGAGAGTGAATCAGGAAGGAATCCAGATCATAAGCCTTATTAAACATAAACATCCACAATCCAGCTAATTTTGAGAAAGACAATGTAACTACTATTGTTCTTACTCATAAAACCAAAAAAAAAACTAATATTCTTAACAAACAAAAGAAAATCTTCAAAGTTCACATATTTACCATCCGTACGAACCAAATCAAGCATAAAGGGAACAAAACTACACATTCGGTAATGAGTAATGACATGAACCTCTCCTATCTAAGCCTCTCCTCCTTCTTCTTCATCTTCCTGAAACTCTCTCAAGACATTGAGAATCTGAGCTTCCATTTTCCTCACACGAGCAAGCAACCGATTACACGATCTCAAGTAACCTTTTATGTTATCCTTTTCACATTTATCTATATAATCCTCCATATCCCTCAGAATCTCCATCAGTTCATCAACCACATGCGAATACTCCATGACCCGACCCGGATCTCTCTCGACCACCTCCTCCAATTCCTTCCTCGCAGTTTCCAACCACTCGGCCGATAAACGAATCCGAGCTTTCAACGATTCGTAGTTATCCGAATCATACACATCTATCAATTTCAAAACCGTACCTGGCTTGATTCTGTAGAAATGAAGTGATTTCACATAACCCGGCTTGTTCTGCAAAGGAAGCTCTTTAATCGCACCTTCTTCTTCTTCTTCCTCCAATTCGAGCGAAGAATCCATAGGAGCGACGATGATTGGAGGATTTTGGTGGAGACGGACGAAGAACCAAGCGGAAGCAGCGAGTGCGATTGTGGGAATGATCAAGTGGCCGAATTGGGGTTGTTTGTTTGGAGGATCTGTGGTGGGTGAAACTGAAGGCGAAGAAGATGTGGGAGATGTGATTGCGAAGAGAGAAATAGGGTTTTGAAGGTTTAAAGGTCTGTAATGGTGAAAAGGGATGCTGTGATGCATCTGATGACAATACGCCTTTGCGAGACTACCCATTTTTCTATGTTATTTCGACAAATTAAGAACCCTAAACCTAAACCCCCAATTTCATCGATTTTGCAGATTTCGTTTGCAATCCGAGAATACGAAATCTTCTTTTCTTCCCAGTTCAAAGGCGACTGCGATTTTTCTTTTTCTTTTTCTTTTTCTTTTGTTTGGAAGGAAAAATAATAATTGATCTGCTCTACATTGATTAATGGGCTCGTTATTAAGCTCACTAATAACTATCAACACACGAACAAATTAAGCTTTGTAAAGCCCATAATTATCCTGAAAAATATCAAAGTATTAAAAATGACGTATTATTAGAGTCGTACTAGTATAATATGCAAATGTCATTTGTCATTTATAACATCACATGGTTTGGGCGGTGCCACGTTATTTTCAAATACATTGTTTCTCATTTGTATTTTCCACAACTTTCTTATTGAATTTTGTCATCAACTTTTTCAACCATCACATTATTATTATCTTCACCACGTTGGCTACTGAAATTGATACTAAATTAAGCTACGTGAAGAAAGAGTTTAAATTAAGGTAATGGAGGTAGCCCTGAGACTTCATATCCGGGATCCGGCATCCGCTCCGGCATCCGCTCCGCTCCGCTCCGGAAAATAGGATATCTGGTAAGGGCGGAGGCGGAGGCGGATAATGATTTTACGGATCCGGCCGGAGGCGGAGGCGGAGGCGGATGGTAAAATAAGTCAGTGCCGGAGCTCCGCAAATCCGGTGAACTGTTAACGTGTAAGTTTTTTGGATTTTTGTATATGGGTTTATAAAACATTTACTAAACATAGCCCATATGCCATAAGCCCATATGTCCATTCTCTTCCACAAACCTTTCATCTCTCGATTAAAGACCTCTTTTTCTACTGCTTTACAGATCTACTTTCTTTGAGAGAGAGAGAGAGCTAACAGAGAGAAGGAGAGAACTTCCATTGATTCTCTACACTTACGAGATCTCTTGATCTCAATTCCCAACTCTCTCTCCTCTCTCATGCGTGTTCTTCTTCTCTTCCCTTTTCATTCATCGGCTTTGTCAACTCTTCCCAAGTAAGAATCACCAAATTTAGGGTTTTCTTTTTCTGGCTTAGTTTTTGGGTCAACATCTTGATCTTTAACATTTATATGATATACTCATGTGTATCCTGTCAAATTCTATGGTTATTGCTGTGTTACATTCGATTCATTTAGAAATCAATTCGTGTTAATTTGAAAACTTGTAATTGTTTGCTGCTGAAAATTGTAATTTAAAAATGCTAATGTTCGTGTAATTTGACAATGGTTAAATATTCATAGATGGAATCCACAGACAATACTACCAAATCCACAGCCAATTGTGGTACAGATGAGAGCGCTGAACCTGAGTTGCCTGAAAACACTCAAGAGACAGATTCCACAGCTTCTGGATCTGAGGTAACAAGGAAAAAATCTGTAGTCTGGTTGCATTTTGTGCTGTCTGAAATTGCTGGTAAGGCTAGGTGTATTCATTGTTCTGGATTGATTAGTTGTAGAACTAAGGATGGTGTCACAACTAGTGCAATGAATGGTCACATGAGAATATGTAAAATGATGCCTCGACAAGTACCTGATGGTGAAAGGGATGGGAAAAGAGTGAAACAGTCAACTTTGTTTCATCAAAATCAAGTAGATGGTAGAGCTGGGAGTAAAGTGTCTTCTTTATTAGCATTTAGTCAACCTGCAAGTCGTAAAGCATTGGTGGAAATGATAATCATGGATGAGTTGCCTTTCCGATTTGTTGAACATAAGGGATTTATCAGATTCATGCAAATTGCTCAACCTCTTTTTGTAATGCCTTGTCGTAAAACTGTGACTAGAGATGCATTAGAGATTTATGAGGGTGAAAGGAGCAAGCTTAAAAAGTTTTTTAGGAACTATAAAGGTAGCATCTCTTTGACTACGGACTGCTGGACATCTATACAAAATATGAGCTACATGTGTCTAACTGCTCACTATGTAGATGAGGATTGGAGGCTACACAAAAGAATCATCAATTTCTGCATTGTTGATAATCATGCTGGTGAAACCATTGGTAAAATGGTTGAAAAGTGTTTGGTTTTTTGGGGAATTACCAAAGTTTTCACCATTACAGTAGATAATGCAAGTTCTAATGATCTTGCATTAAAGTACTTGAAGAAAAAGCTGACTTCATGGGGAACAACTGTGTTGAATGGAGATTTTCTTCACATGAGATGTGGCGCTCATATTTTGGGTTTAATTGTAAGAGATGGTCTTCAGGGGGTAAATGATGCAATCTTAAGGATCCGATCAGCTGTTAGGTATGTTAGATCTTCACCAAGTAGGCTGAAAAGGTTTAAGGAGTGTTTAGAGCATCAAAAGGTTGAGACAACGGCTGGTCTATGCTTAGATGTTGAGACAAGATGGAATTCTACATTTTTAATGCTACAATCTGCTGTGGCTCTTAAGAAAGGGTTTGATATGCTTGAGCTAGAGGATGAAAAGTATGTTGTAGAGCTTACTAAGATCTGCAAAGCTGTACCTAGTGAAAGTGATTGGGCTTATGGTGCTGCTTTATCACCTATCTTGCAGTATTTTTATGATGCAACTGTGAATATTTCTGGGTCTAAATATGTAACTGGGAATACATATATGAAAGAGATATTCGGAGTGGGTTGGATGCTTGTGAAGATGGATACAATGGGGGATGCTCACAAGAAAAGTATGGCTGAGAAAATGATGCAAAAGTTTTATAAGTATTGGGGCAACTTTGATAATACAAACATGCTGATCTATGTTGCTGCAGTTCTTGATCCGCGATACAAAATGAGATGGGTAAAGTGGATGATTCAAGGTACTTACCCTACCTCTGAGGCTACTTGTTTGATTGCCAAGATCACAGATGCTTTAGATAGATTCTTCAAGTATTATACATCTTTGCAATCACAAGTTTCAGTGGGATCTGAAGATAAAGAAAAATCAGGGTCAGATCATTCTAAGAACAAAGGCAATAGACATTCACTGATGGATGACATGTTTGATGATGCTGAGGAAAGAGAAGAGGCTGAAGTTGAAAAATCAGAGCTAGAGTATTATTTGGATGACATTCGAGAGGATCGAAAGACTCCAAATTTTGACATATTGCTTTGGTGGAAGACAACGGGCTCTAAATATAAGGTTTTGTCACTGATGGCAAGAGATATGATGGCTATACCTGTGTCAACTGTGGCATCAGAATCTGCTTTTAGTGCGGGTAGTCGAGTACTAGATCGCTTTCGTAGTTCGCTGACACCAAGAGTTGTGGAAGCTCTTATCTGTACGCAAGATTGGTATCGCGACAATGATGAAGATTTAAGAGTAGAAGAAATGGTCGCTGAGCTTGAGTCTATTGAATCTGGTAGTCTTTGCTTATATCTTCTTGTTTTATGAATTGTTATAGCTTTTCAAATACTAATGGTTGTTATTTTTTACAGAAGTGGAGACTTTGAATTTGCAGCCATGACCAAGGCTTGAATGGGTGTGTGATGGGATGAGGTAATTTTAGAGTCCTTACCCTTTTGTCTTTTGATATGTGATTCTGGTTTCATTTTGTTACAACCATTGTCTTTTGTCTCTGTACGTCTTGGTTTGAGATGAATGACGTCTTGGTACGTTTCATTTTGTTCATGCTTTTTAGTAACAATTTTCTTTCTCTTTTTCAGATTATCAAGATATGAAGATGAATTTGATGTATCAATTTTCTTTCTCTTGTACGTTTTGCTATTTGCTTACTATTTGGTAATTTGATGTATCAAACATAAACCTTATGTATGTCTTCTTATCTAAAATATGTGTTTTCAAATTTTTATGATTTTAACCGGATGATCCGGATATCCGCGGATATCCGGATTTTTAAGCGGATATCCGGATATTCGGATATCCGGGTTTTCGGAGGCGGAGGCGGATAGCATAATTGCACATCCGGCCGGAGGCGGATGCGGATGCGGATACCCTCATTTTGGCCGGATATCCGGCTCCGTCTCAGGGCTAAATGGAGGTGTTATGTGGGCCATGATATATTTGTTTAGATGCACGTATAATTTTGTCTTCAAGACTACTCTTTTGGTATGAAAGCCCCCATGGGAATATGAGCTTTGAAATTAAGTTAACCTCTTAATTATATGATTTATTTCGTTTATTATATAGTGTTGATGATGATTGTTGTCTACCATTATAATTCCACGTGAAGATGTTGGATAATTAATTTCCCATCATCCCACCCAATATACTAATTATCCTCGTAATTAAGAAGACTTGCCTGATCCTGATTCACAGGTAATTTATTTCCTAAATAGCGAAAAAGGTAATTAATACCAAATATCAGCTCTTGATAAAATCACCATTTGATGCCTCATTTAACTAACTAAACCACCGTTTGATGTCTCAACCACGATTAATAGAGCACTAATCTCATTTTTGTGACATGTTTTAAAAGAAAAAGAAGTCATCAACCAATAAAATCAGATCTTTCCTCAATCAAATTTGTTACAGTTGTTTCTTTGACTATACCTTCCCTCCAATCTTTTTCACCATGTGTGTTTTCGAAATTTGAAAATAAAAATAGAAATAAAAATGATTAAAAAAGGAATAACGAAATAATCGATGTTTCCTTATAAAGCGGAGGCACTAAAAACGCCCACCAAACAACCCAATCTTTCCAAGAAATCAGAAGATTCTCCGACGCCATTATCGCCAAATCCCTCGACCTTTTTTTATTTATTTTTCTTTCCTTTTTTTCCCATTTTCCTTTCAAGCAAGCAGGGATTTAATCCCTCTTTAAGGCAGAGATCTAGTGACTACAAAAAAAAGAAAGAATCTAGATCCTGGATTTGTTACTCCTTGCTTGCATTTCTAAGGAAAAATCAAAATCCAAAGTCCGAAATGAAGCAAATGTCGCATCTGGACGATAATCCTTCGACGCCTGGTAAATTCAAGATGGATAAATCTACTTACTTCCACCGTACGCGGTGGCAATCTTCCGTCGCGAAACTTGCTTTTTGGTCGCTCGTGTTCATCGGATTGATCTTCATCTTCTTCTACAGATCTCCCATTTCCAATCCCGTTTCCTCCGATTCTTCTCGCCGTTCTCTTCGCACATACTCCTGGGGAGGACCCGATTGGGAAAAACGGGTCAGATCCTCCGCCCGAATCCGTACCCGTAACGGAGTATCCGTTCTCGTCACCGGAGCCGCCGGATTCGTCGGAACCCACGTCTCCGCCGCTTTAAAACGCCGCGGCGACGGTGTTCTAGGGCTAGACAACTTCAACGATTACTACGATACCTCGCTCAAGAGATCTCGTCAAGCTCTTCTCGAACGAAGCGGAGTGTTCATCGTCGAAGGAGACATCGACGATATGCCTCTCCTCAAGAAACTCTTCGAAGTCGTCCCTTTCACTCACGTTATGCATTTAGCCGCTCAAGCGGGTGTGCGTTACGCAATGGAGAATCCGAGCTCTTATGTTCATAGTAACATCGCTGGATTCGTTAATCTCCTCGAAGTTTGCAAATCCGCGAATCCTCAACCGGCGATTGTGTGGGCTTCGTCGAGTTCGGTTTACGGATTGAACACGAAAGTCCCGTTCTCGGAGAAAGATCGAACAGATCAGCCCGCGAGTCTTTACGCTGCAACGAAGAAGGCTGGAGAAGAGATTGCTCACACTTACAATCACATATATGGACTTTCTCTGACTGGATTGAGGTTTTTCACAGTGTATGGACCATGGGGAAGACCAGACATGGCTTACTTCTTCTTCACGAGAGATATATTGAAAGGGAAAGCGATTTCGATATTCGAAGGAGCGAATCACGGAACGGTGGCTAGGGATTTCACATACATTGATGATATAGTGAAAGGATGCTTGGGGGCGTTGGACACGGCGGAGAAGAGTACAGGGAGTGGCGGTAAGAAGCGTGGTCAGGCTCAGCTAAGGGTGTTTAACCTCGGGAACACGTCTCCGGTGCCGGTGACTGATTTGGTGAGTATATTGGAGAGATTGTTGAAAGTGAAAGCTAAGAAGAATATGATGAAGTTGCCTAGGAATGGTGATGTGCCGTTTACGCATGCGAATATTAGTTTGGCGCAGAGAGAGTTTGGGTATAAGCCTAGCACGGATTTGCAGACGGGTTTGAAGAAGTTTGTGAGATGGTATCTTGGTTACTACAAAGGAGGAAAGAAAGTTGCTGCTGGTTGATTTGGGTTTTGTATACTAGTTGTTTCTTTTTTCTTTTTTTGGTCTTTCCCTTACCTATATTGTTGATTTGATACACATGAACAAACATTCGAGATTATATTCTTTGGAAGTAGTGGAATTTTACTTGCTTGAAGATTGATTCATGAGCCTAAAATGTTGATTGTTGTAAATGAGTGAAAAAAATAAAGCATGGCTTCCATAGACATGTAAAATGTGGAGAGAATTGAAGGAGCCTATACCAAATCAGAATCAATGAATTTTCTGCAAGTTGATAACTGAAAACACATTGAAAATCATCAAAGCATCTTTCCTAATAAACATGCACAAGAGCTAATACTATACTATGAGTATATAATATTTTTTTGGTTAACTCAAGGTTTCTTTTTAAATTAAGAGAGTAAAGTAGCTAATAATAGGTAAGGGAAGGTCTAATTGTAAGCGGAGCCATACAAACAAATTTCTGTCTCTCCGCCTCTTCCTCTTCTTCTCCCTCTCTATGATGATGATGATGAAGATGAAATCAATCAGTCGTCTCTCCTCATCTCCGCAATGTCTTTCTCCGATTCAGAGTCTTCATCCTCTCACGCCCGCGACGGCGGAGATTATAAGTTCTTCCGTCAAATCAGCCGCGATCGTAATCTCTCTATCTCTCTCTCTCTCTCTCTCTCTCTCTCTCTCTCTCTCTATCCTTGTCTTCTTGTGTCTACATTATTATTGTTTGCTAAGGCTTAATTTCTCATTTTAGGGCTGCTACACGAAATGCTTGGGTCTACCAAGACCGGGGATTCTAAAGCCTGGAAGGTACTTTAATGGGGAATTCAAGATTCTTCTTTAATTCATATCTTTAAATCGTTTTTGTTTGTTTGTTTGCTTGTTTGTTTGGGGGTGGCAGATACTTATCATGGATAGAGTTACGGTCAAAGTCATGTCTCAGTCTTGCAAGATGGCAGATATCACAGATCAAGGCATTTCCCGTAAGAATCCTCTTTTTCCATTTCTGTTGATATATAGTGTGATACAATCTGACTAGT
The DNA here is from genome assembly GCA_963576765.1 of Draba incana. Classification (NCBI taxonomy): domain Eukaryota; kingdom Viridiplantae; phylum Streptophyta; class Magnoliopsida; order Brassicales; family Brassicaceae; genus Draba; species Draba incana. Next base: position 37,147,802 of record OY755208.1, read on the forward strand.
ATTATGTATCATTTGGCTCAGTGGTAGAAGAACTTTTTAAGAGAAGGGAACCAATGCCTGGCATGGACGCTATCTACTTTATCCAACCATCCAAAGAGAAGTACCTACATACATACATACACCCTTTGCTTCCTCATTTGAACTAGGACTCATGTTTATCTTTCTCTCTCGCAGCATTGTTATGTTTCTATCAGACATGTCTGGGAGGGAACCCTTGTACAGGAAGTAAGACTAATCACCTTTTCTTCTTTTGCACTCATGTCATTACTTTACCCTTTTTCTTCTTCTTCAGGGCGTATATATTTTTCAGTTCAACTATCCCCAAAGAATTGGTCAATCACATCAAAAGTGATTCTAGTGTATTGCCACGCATTGGTGCGTTAAGAGAGGTAAATGCTGTCTTCACTTTCCGTCTTCTTACACCTCTTTTTCGGATGATCGTCAATTTTTTTACTACTTCCTGCAGATGAACATGGAGTACTTCCCCATAGATAATCAGGTACCTACTATTCTTTACTCTTTCTTAGACGTTGAATTTTGAACCATTGCAAGTAATTATTAGGTATGGTTTTCCTCACAATGCCAAGTTTTTTTCTGCTCATCATCTTACCTTTACTCAGGGATTTCTAACTGATCATGACCAAGCTTTGGAAACACTCTATGCTGAAGATGCTCAGAACTCACGCCATTTTAATATTTGTTTGAATATGATGGCTACTAGAATTTCTACCGTCTTTGCTTCATTGAAGGTAATTACTTTCTGCACAACTCCTTAAACGGAGAGCTACTACGTCTTCCTTTTACAGTCACGAGGACGTTAGAATTTGGTGCTTTCTAGATATGGCCTCTCTGAGCCAAATAAATAATATATGGTCTTGTAGGATACTCAAGCTTTGCCCTGATGTCTCTCTTCTTTATTATCTTATTATGTGTTCTTAGGAACTACCCTTTGTTCGGTATCGAGCTGCTAAGTCCACAACACCACGGGACTTGGTTCCCTCAAAGCTTGCTGCTGCTATTTGGGAATGTATCTCAAAATATAAAGCCATTCCCAACTTTCCCCAGACCGAAACATGTGAGCTGCTCATTGTGGATAGATCAGTGGATCAGGTTCTAAGACTCATCTAGTACAATACTCTTTAAAGTTCATATTGATAATTTATCTCTTCATAGAGTAACATGTAACTGTAGATCGCTCCTATCATACACGAATGGACCTATGATGCTATGTGCCATGATTTGCTTGATATGGAGGGGAATAAACATGTTATTGAGGTATCTCTAGTTTTCAATCTAGTCCTTGTGGGCTCACATTTTACTTTTCTCTGTTTTGCTCTTCCTAAATTATCTACCATATGCTGCTAGGTTCCCAGTAAAACTGGTGGTCCTCTGGAGAAAAAGGAGATAGTGCTTGAAGATCATGATCCAGTGTGGCTTGAGCTTCGACACAATCATATAGCAGATGTATAGCACAATTATGAACATCTATCTAACCCTGAATAGCTCACCATGTTGATACCATTTTTTTTTGCTTTATGGTTAGGCTAGCGAGCGTTTGCATGAGAAAATGACCAACTTTGCCTCAAAGAACAAAGCCGCACAAATGAGATCAAAGTCAGTGCTTAGATTCTATCTTCCTAAATTCACAGATTTGCTTGTTTGTCTATAATCCTTTGTTATGAGATGCAAGTTCTCTTAGATCAAATAGGTAACGAAATAAATAAATAAAATATTAAGAAAGAAAGTAAACAGAAAACAAAAGAAGCCCTACTTTTAACAACCAAATTTATGGAACAGTTACAGAATTTTAGTTTCTTGTGTTGTCTGATCTGGTTGCATGATATGTAATATTTCACATTGACTTGCTATATGTATAGTTAACATTAGCTTACTCTGATGCAGAGACGGTAGCGAGCTGTCTACACGTGATCTGCAGAAGATAGTTCAGGCCTTGCCACAATATGGAGAACAAGTTGACAAACTATCCACTCATGTAGAGGTTTGTCTCACCATGAAATTAACTCAAACAGAGCTTTTCGATAGATGTGGTTGTAAACGGTTTCTTTTAATAAAATTCAGCTAGCTGGAAAAATTAACAGAATAATCAGAGACACAGGACTTCGGGATCTAGGGCAGCTGGAACAAGATCTTGTTTTTGGAGACGCAGGAGCTAAGGACGTTATCAATTTTCTGAGGACAAATCAGGTGAAATGGTTTGGAAGAAGAGAAAAAAAAATCCATTTCACCTGAAATGATTCAGTGTTTGACATGACACATACATCTATGAAATGCAGGACACAAACCCAGAAAACAAATTACGACTATTGATGATTTATGCAACAGTGTACCCAGAGAAGTTTGAAGGTGACAAGGGCGTAAAGCTTATGCAGGTATTTTTGGTGTGATAGAGAAACCCTTCTAATGCATGAAGTAGCTTGTTAATTAATGCATACATTTTATCAGCTTGCGAAATTATCACCCGTGGATATGAAGGTTATAAGCAACATGCAATTGATAGCTGGATCTCCAGAAAGCAAGACTAAGTCCGGTAGTTTCTCCCTCAAATTTGATGCTGGAAAGGTTAGTTATATTCAAATTATTTACGAAATCTACGCTAGCCACCAGGAAGACCGAATGGGAATCTGACAGTTGATGAACACTCTTTTTGGCATAGACAAAACAAGCAAACAGGAAAGATCGGTCTGGTGAAGAAGAAACATGGCAACTGTTCCGCTTTTATCCCATGCTCGAGGTAGATGAACACCCCTCTTATCAGTTACATGTTCGCTTTGCAATCATGGTGACAGAGATTAAACTTTGTTGTTGTAGGAGCTACTTGAGAAACTCGTGAAAGGCAATCTATCGAAAAGTGACTATCTATGTATGAACCAATCAAGTAACAAGGAGGAGAGTGAACCCCGAACAGGATCAGTGAGGAAGAGCGCTGCTCCTACGGCGGTTCCAGAGCGAAAAGCCACCCCTCATTCAATGAGATCAAGACGAACTGCAACTTGGGCACGTCCCAATTCTTCTGACGATGGATATTCAAGGCACGCACTCGAAGCATTTTCTATTTTACATATTGATTTCTATTTTTGCTCCATTTTGAGGTGTTCTAAGCATGTCTCTCTTCATACACAGTGACTCAGTGTTGAAAAGTGCTTCTACGGACTACAAGAAGCTGGGTCAACGCATTTTTGTATTCATTATTGGTGGGGCAACTCGATCCGAGGTATATATATATCGTATCTGAGTGAATGTTATCTTGAGTTAGCACTGTGACCAAAGAGAAAGTGAGCATGACTTTTTTTTGTTCACAGCTCCGAGTTTGCCACAAGATGACAAGCAGTTTGAGGAGAGAAGTGGTTCTAGGCTCCACGAGTTTCGACGATCCCCCACAATACATCATGGTAACATAAAAACGCATATCCCTTTTAGCAGTTGATGATTGGCTTAAAACACTACTCCACAAAGACTGATTTTATGGAGATACTAAAAGAGTATTCCAACTGTTTTTGCAGAAGTTGAAATTGCTGTCGGAAAAAGACATAGAGGCGGCTCCTGCTCAGCCCTTCAAACCACAATACTGGTGAATTTGACGCAGCTCTAGTCTTAAACTATTTTAGGACAAAAAAGTTAGTTTTGTTACCGCTTGAGAGAAGGAGTGGATACATTGACTTGGGATCAGCTTAGTACAAGGTTGCTTCCTTTCTTTATTTTTACTTACCAAATCATTTGGATCATACTTTGTGTAGTTTGTGTCTTTAATTAACTCTATATAGTAGTCTTTTCGTCGAAAAAAAAGTCTTTTACGATAATATGGCATAGTATTTTTTTATATAAAGCATTGGTGAGGATACAACATCTGAGAAATAAGCTTGGAGACTATTTTGGGACAAGATGATAAAAAATCTGCAAGTAAGAATCTTAACTAAGCAAATTTTGGAAGAGGATGAGCTGCTGGAAAAAGGTTTTTAAGAGGCATTAGATTCTCGATAAAATTGGGATAATAGTCATAGTCAAACATCTTCTTCTCGCACTGACTCCATGAGGGATAATAGGACCTCTTGTGCTTAATTCCTTGGTATGCGACTTGTCTTGTCCTCTTAGTCTCGAGATCATAATAGAATGCACAAAACGGTTGTTTTTTGTTCTTGGGCATTTAAATAACCTCATGTGTATCAGTGACACCACTAAAGTAGTGTTTTGGGGATTTATTCATTTGACCATCAAGAGGAATTACTGACCATTCTTGTTTTTGGCCATCTTCAAGAACCCATAAATTGCTGGTGCGAGTACAAATCCAACCTAACTTTCCTTTGTAGTTGATCATAGCACATGTCACATCTCTGATATCTTCATCAGACACTCCCTCGGGTTTTCTGATTCTCGCAAATGTTTCTGATCTCACATCAAAACTCACTATAAAATTACGTCCACGAAGATAATAATAAACAACTCCGTTAATGCATATTCCCCCTCGGACACTTATCTGACCGCTACTGCCCCTTGTCACGCGTATCTCTTGGTAAAGAACAGGCCATATTTCGATGTTTCTCCATGATTCTTCATCTCCCAACGTAAGAACCTTGAGGCTTCTAGGGTTCATAGCCTCATATTTACGAGTTAGAGGACCTGAGTAAGCTGACATAGACACGACTTTATACTTTTGGTCGATAGGATCGATCGTATCCGAGAAAGCTTGCTACAGGTTGAAGGATATTCGATTCGGGTAAAACCACATGTTGTCTCAATGTCGGATTCCAAATTATTTGGTAAAGACCGTACTCAAAGAGCATCAAGCCGTTGGTGGAGTTTAATATTTTATAGGTGGTGTTGAATTTAGGGACGAGAGGATCACCTAGATGACAGTCTCTAACCCAAAGCCCTGTTAGCCACTTGATATGATATTTCTCCACCCGAGTGTTAGGATTTTGGGGGTCGTCCTGGTGATACGGGAACGACATGTAGATCCGCTCTCGCTTATATTAATTTTTTTTAGGTTTCATCATCACAAATATTATATTTTTTTATTTTTTTAATTCTACTATACTCACTACTAAACACAAATATTTATAAATATACTCCAAATCTAATTGCCAAACACATTTGAATATTTATTTACTTGCCAAAATTATTAATTCAAAATTAATACATTAAATAGTAAATTTATAAACTTGCCATTTGAATATACAATCAAATAAAAGTAAAATAAATAAAAATGAACATTTTTGTTTTTCTTTAAAATCTATGTAAAAGAATTTTCAACATAATTTTTAACAATAACTAATATATAAGGCTCAATATATAACTAGACACATTGAAGGTTTTTAAATATATATTATTCGATTAGGTTTGAAAACATATGGATTAATAATTAAATGTACATACATAAATTTACATTAAATAGTAAATTTATAAACTTGCCATTTGAATATACAATCAAATAAAAGTAAAATAAATAAAAATGAACATTTTTGTTTTTCTTTAAAATCTATGTAAAAGAATTTTCAACATAATTTTTAACAATAACTAATATATAAGGCTCAATATATAACTAGACACATTGAAGGTTTTTAAATATATATTATTCGATTAGGTTTGAAAACATATGGATTAATAATTAAATGTACATACATAAAAGGTACTAAAACTAAAATTATGTGAGGAATACTAGACTTAGTACTATGAGTTAAAATTAGCTAATCAATTCAAACAGTATAGGTACAAAATAAGAAGTTTTAGTAATTTTTGATACTTCGATTTTTTATAATTAAAGTGCGTTTAAGTAATTTTATAATCTATTTTTGTATCAATTTGGATTATTATATGTTTTGGTTCAGTTTCGAATGAGTGAATTATGAATTTTTTTTTTGTTTATACGGTTTTTTAGGTGAAACACATTCCCATATAAAATAATTTTAAATTCGAATATACACAATACAATTTTAATTTTTGTATATGCATATTCGAATAGTACTTATTGTATACCAAACAAAATATTAGCCAATTTTAAAACTAATTAAAAGTATATACTTACAATTCTTTCATCTGATAGTTTGGTTGCTTTTCCAACGTTTCATTGAGCAATAATAATTAATCTATGACTACTTTTAGTTATTTTTCATAACTCTTCCCAATTTTGCCTTGCAAGCATACCAAAAGCACTTTAGGTTTAATTATATATCGCGTCCTAATTATCTCAAAAAACTTAATTATGAAGGGTATATGTATATATGTCCATATTTTTCAAAGGCTAACTAATTCAACAATCGAAAAAACGAGCAGGTAGGCGCGTAACCCTCTTTATATCTTCTTTGGGAATTTTATATATTTTCCACACGGTTAACGTTTTTGGAGAGATTCGCTTGTCCTCTTCTTTCTGAAAATACAATATGGTGGTCCTATATAATTTCTCTCTCTCTCTCTAGTTTCCATGTCTTTTCCCTCTTTCAAAATTGTGATAATATTCTAGTTTCTTGAAAAAGCATTCAGTACAAGCATAAATCGACAAAATTTGGAAAAGAGAAAGAAATAGAATTTGTGTTTTCAGGTCACTAATTTAATTAAGTACCCCAAGTGCAAGTAATATTAGCCACATGGAAATATGCAAGAATCTAAGATGATAAGTGTTGCGCTCGAGTTTTTCTCTAAGTATAACTATCTAGATGCTTTGAGAAATAAACCAAGGATCAAGAAATAACGAAAGAGCTTTGTGTTTTAACTAGCTTGTTTGTGACGAGAATATCCATATACTACACCAAAATTTTCTTGCCAAAATAAACTAACTAACTTGTATGCGTCAATTTATGATTTAGTGAATCGTACCATACATAATTACACATCATCATCAAGTAGATAATTTTGTCATCTAATTATATTAAAATAGATAAAAGAGTTTCATAACAACATCTCTTACAATCACAACTCTAACTTTCTAACCAAAAGAGTGTCATCTTATTCATCTATATATATATATATATATATATATATATATATATATATATATTAGATGCGAGTTTACGTGTATTTAAACTGAAGATAACTATTGAGAAGAAAAGTCACAGTATTAGGTGGTTGTATTAAATATAGTGTTTTTAATGGAAATCACGGGTCAATACTCGCTCGCATCTTGTTGTTTGTAATTTTACTCATTTTAGAGTATATAAAATGGAGAGTTCTATATGAATTTAAAAGCATTGTGAGAATATTTTTAGGTTTTTCAACAACTTAGTTTTAATATTTTCATGGAATTTATTTATATAATTTAATTTTAATTGGTAAAGTAAAAACTGAACCAATTATAGAAAGACGAGGGTCCATTATGTTTCACATGAGTCTCAAATGAGAACCATTTTTTATTTTCTTTCCAACTTTCTAAATTTTTTATTTTATTTTACTACTAAAAAATTCAATGAGCTTGATTGACAAATCATTTTAAAGAGCATAATACTTTTTATTATCCCATTGAAGTGGCTCGAAGGATGTTTTTTTCTAATAAATACATATAAATATAGATTTAACAAAATGAGAATAGGTTCTCAAATAATTAAGAATATCCATGGTAGTCTATCATTGGCTAAGTTTTCTATCAGGACAAATCAAATAATCAACAATAAAGAACAATAATTAAATGACTTGTATAGTTGCATGTTGTTATTATTTTCATAAATCTTTAAATAAAATTATCTTTCTATTAAATTTTACGATGCATAAGTTTATATTGTATATTAATATACTAGAAAATACAAGAATAAAAAGATAAATTTTGTATTTTGACATTTTAAATATGATAGTGATATTGTTATATATATTGACATCATTAAAATTTAACAGTATATTATAGATGATAAAAATCAATATATTAAATGATTGTAGTAAAATATATTTAAAACGTAGTTTGATATGTAGGCATGAAACCAAAAGTACCTCAAACATATATATAGTTTATTTATTAATTTATTCTTTAAATTCAAATGTCCATGTACGTAGTGCAGTTGGTTTATTACTATTTCTAGTTCTAGGGTGTGACTGGCTGAATGTCACTATGATAGAAGAAAAGAATTGGTTCGAAAAATCATTACTCCACTTTTTCTTTGTTTTCTCCGGTCACTAGTAAAATATTTTTTCAGGATAAATGTTTTTCTCCCGTTTTCTTCTTATTTTGGAGTAAATTTTAACACTTGAAAAGGGAAATGGAAAAATATTTCCTCCCAATTTATTCTATTTTTCTTTTCCTTTCAATTCAATTATTCTCATTTCATTCTTTTTCTCCGATTGAAAACATTCACACCCCTAATGTTTAAATACTTTAGAAAAAAGAATTATAATTCGGCCTATATATATCTAGTAAGTGCCTACCCATTGGTTACTCACTCGTCATAAACTTTACAATCAGCGAAAGAGAGAGAGCCAAACAGATCGAGAGAGAGTGAGAAAATGGAGATTCAGCAAAATTCCGAGATAGTCTGTGGCATTTTAAACGATGACCAAGGGATTTGGATAAATATCCCAGTTGCTGATCATTGGATCCGGACTGCTCGGATTAACATGGAGCAGTTCACGATGAGATACCAAAACTGTCCCTTATTCCCTCGTCCCGGTCCCGATATTTGGACCGAGGGTTCTAAAACCTCCGGTATTGTCCTCATCGAGCCTCTGGCGCTCGTCCAACAGCTCATGGACACGGTAATTAATACCACTTCAACAATCAATTATATATTTACATATACCACATTTCATATCTATCTCTATATTAATTCTTCCTTATTATATACATGTGTTAGGTCAAATGGAGGGATTTATTTCCCTGTATCATCGCCGACGAGCGCCCTCACGAAGGCCAGCCTAATGCGCCCATAGATCAAGAGACAATTCGTGCAAGCATATCCGTAAATTTCTGTTCTATATATGTATATATATATATATATATACATATATCCTAATCATTTTTGTTTGTTAAGCAGATGATGAGAGCAAGTTTTCATGTGATGACTCCTATAGTTCGAGTAAGAGAGACTACTTTTTGTAGAACTTGTGTACGGCTATCGAATGTTGAGTGGATTGTTTTTGACATTCCAATGAACCACGACGAGGTGGGGGAGCAGTCGCCCTTCGTTCGTGGTTGCCTGGTGAGAAGAACTGGCGATCCCAGAATGTCAGATGTGACGTGGATGGAGCTAACACAAGTAAAAGAACGCGACATCCCCACGGCGGGTTACGAAGGGCTCCTTGAGAATGGTCTAGGCTTTGGGTCTCTCCGTTGGTTTGAGACGTTGGCCAGGGAATGTCGGCGTCCATCAATCTACGCAGGTCGTTTTTTTCTTCTTCTTCTTATTTACTTTCATAATCACAAATTTGGTTTGATATAATTAATTAGCCCATGTTTGTTGATTTTTGCACGCAGACTTGCATTTGCAAGAGAAAGAAAGACAGTTTCCTGCTTTGGCTCAAAGGATGACCCGCGCATCTTCGATTTAAAAATAATGTTAAACAAAAATTGAGATATAACGTGGGATTTGAGATTAAAATCTCAGTATACGAGACGAAGCTCCCTCTGCGGCGCAATTGAATCAAAATACACAACAAAGTAACCATCAATACTACGTATGCTGGTTATACTGATTATACTGGTAATACTACGTATGCTGGTTACACTGATTATACTTACCCAGTTCTACAAATAATTCTATTTTATTGTTTTACCCATTGCAACTATAATAATAGTTTGAGAGTAAGGTTGCTTCGTGAGAAAATCCGCCATTGAAGGTACCTTGAGCTCTACAGTGGATGAGAGTGTGAAGAGTCTTCTTCTCATTAGTGCTTCTTCTTCTTCTCCTTCTAGTCGCTGAATTGCTTAGTCACCTTTTCTATTGGGCCTAAGCCCATTTACTTTAATTTTACACACTTTTTATTTGAAATAAAATAAATAATTTTTTTTTTTTGGACAACAAAATAAAATATTTTTAATCTTCAATTTGCACATAAACAGAGGAACCATTTCACAAGAATCCCATAGTCATTAGATAGCAAACAGAACCAGAATTTAAATCAACAATGCTTATACTTATAGTAATAATCTCTCACAGAGCCTAATCCATAAAAAAATCACAACCCCTGGCTCAGCTCCTTCACGGCTCTTGCAGCCGCGCTGTACCATGCTGCTGCAGCCATTGCGCCTGGATCAGGAATTGATGCAAGAATCTCAGCTGATACATAGCTTGATCAGGAATTGATGCAAGAATCTCAGCTGATACATAGCTTGATCCAATAGACACCAATACAAACGTAAACCATTAACCAAAAACCTAAAGCCAAGTCTATAATTCAGTAATCAATATCCAACAGACGACAAGACAGAAATGATAAGTAACTTAAAGTAAACCAAGACAAAAATGATAAGAAACATAAATTAAAAGTAGGAGAGAAAGGTTACCTTGAGGAAGATATCATTAAGATCTTCAACGGTCAGTTGCCGCTGCGTTGAGTTCTCTGAATCGTCTGAAGCATCTGGTCCTTCACCGCGAGCCTGCTCCCTAACCTCTTGAAGGGTCTTGTCATAATCTTCATAGACCTGCTTAGCCTTTTGGTCGACATAACTGCCATCGGGCAGTGTATGAGTCTGCTTAAAGACTTCAGCGAAGGAGACAGGTCTTCCTAGCTCTTCTTCCTGCAAGAGTATAAAAGAAATGTCAGTTACAGATAGTATGGTTATTTATCAGAAGTTACAGTAACATAAATTAACACTTACCATGTCTTGTTGAATGGTCAGGTAAGAGGACTGGCCAGACCTGTGCTTATGTGGTCCAAGGCCGTTATGGTCAGAATTGCGGGAGTTGGAAGCAGTAGTACTCCTCTCTATTGCCTCTGTAGTGTCCCAGTGGAGCCACATCTCTTTCCAGAGATCACCATCAATCCATATCGGCCTTATTCCACTGGTCTTAGCACGACTGACAATTTCTTTCAGGCGATTGATTGCAATCGCAGTGAAATGCTCCCTCACCAGTTCAGTGATCTCTTGATCCCAGTAGTACTTGCTCTACAAAACAAACAAACGTGGTCAGTAGTAAACTAAATTACTTTAAAAAAGAAATGTGAAAATAGAAGAAGAAGAAGCATTACCGCAAAAGTCCTGAAGTATCTTTCTTGTTTGTCAATCGGAGTCACTGTCCAACTGAAGAAAGGGCCATCGAACTTGCGTCTGAAGATCGTTGAGATTACACGGGTCAATTTGCCTCTGTCCCGAGTAAACCTTGTACGAAAATGGAAACCAGATTACATAACATGTATTGAAGAACTAATAAACAGTGTACTAAACTAAAGCAATATATTCAAGATATACAATTTCCAGAGTCAACAATTTCCATTAACCAACATATACAATTTCCAGATTCAACAGTTTTCATTAACAACATTAACCAACTTCAACAACCAACATATACAGGTTCACTGAGCATATATTAAATAAGTAGTAGAAGATCTACTTACCACAATGAGTCTGGCACAGGGACTTCACTGAGAAGGGGAAGTCTTTGACGTCCAGGAAGAGCTAAAAGATTAGCCAACAGCTGCTCGTCGTCTAGCCCTTGTGGTTGCTGCTCATCAACAGCTTCAAAGTCAGGTCCGTGTTCATCATTCTCCACAACATCATCTTGGAGTTCTTCTTCATCATCTCTGTCTTCTTCTTCTTCACCATCTTCAGCCTTAGCATCTCTCTGAACCTCGCCACCAACAGGTCGCATATTCAGGTTAAGGTTAGCCTCAACATTTCTTGAACTGCCTTGGGGGTTTGTTGATGGAGGGTACTGCAGAGGAATGGTTCGGCCGTGGGACAAGTTTGAGTGAGAGACATGGGTCCCCTGAGAAGGTGGCGACGGGTTAGAGGAGTTGCAAGAGCCACCATTTGAAACAGGTCGAGCCACAGGTGAACCTCCTGCGTTAGTAGCCCCTTCACAGGCAGCTGAAGAAGCTCCAGGACTAGGTCTGGTGGCTACAGGTCACACCACCGGGTCACTTGTGGCTTCAGGACGAACCACCGGCTCACTTGTGCCTGTAGGACGCTTACCACGAGCCTTTGCAGTCCTAGCAGCAGCGATGGCTGCAAGTTCCCCCAGAGGGATGTACTCAGGAGCCGGTCCTTGTCCACCGGCGCCGCCTCTTCCAGAACCGCCTCCTCCAGAGAGGCCTCTTCCAGAACCGCCTCCTCTAGAGGCTCCTCTTTCACCGGCTAGTTCCTTCCCTCTTCCAGCGCCTCCTCCAGAGGCTCCTCTTTCACCGGCTGGTTCCTTCCCTCTTCCAGCACCTTCGCTTCTTCCATTACCACTGGAAGCAGATCCGCCTCCTCGAGTGCCTTTCCCTCGGAGAGCCGTCTTCACCATCAGATTAGGGTTAGAGAAATTAGGGTTTTCTGGTTTTAGAAATTAGGATTTCTCGTCAGAACGATTAGTGTTATAGGGTTTCTGGGTTGCGATTGAAGGAGAAATGAAGAAATTAGGGTTTGGGTTTCTCGGTTTCAAAAGAGGAAACTGAATCGACGAAAAGGGCAAGAGAGAAGAAAAGGGTTTCAGAGAAGAGAAGATCGGAATAGAAGCGAAGGATTTCAGAGAGGAGAAGAGAAGGATTGGAGAGAAGAGAATAATCGAATGATTTTTTGGAAGATCGAAAGAGAAGATCAAGGGTTTTTTTTTTGTCTCTGCCGCGTAGAGAGAGAGAGAGAGAGGAAAGAAATGACCTTTGGGAATTAGGTTAGTTTTATTTATATATTTTCATTGGCGTCGCAACTTAGTCGCAACGGAGTGGCTAATGAAATTTGGGTTTGGAGGGAAAATAAACCGCGTAAAAGCCCAATATTTTTTGTTCTGTGGCCCACAATTCGTACAATGGCCCACATTTCGTACACAGAGCCGAATTAAGAACGGAGTCGCAGATTAGTGGCTAATCTGTCACTAATTTGCCACTCTTTTGTGACTCTTTACAAATGTATACCCTAAACCCTAAACATTTTAACCACAAACAATCATCCATCATTCTTTCTAGCCCACTCCAAAAGTACTTATGCAATGTTTGTTTGATTGAAACCAAAAAACAAGAAATAAAATAAATTATGGTTATTCTCTTGAAAATAAGAAATTGAAGAGTTAAGTGATATGTATATGTTAGGGTTTGTTAGAAGATTTGTGTTTTTGTGAAATCCATTTGGAATATTTTTTTTTTATGTGTATTATTACACACTTATAAGTCAGCAACAAAGTTGTATATACATAACTATTTTCACTAAATCAACATAATGGTGTTTAAATTGCCCAAAATATTAATGCGGTGGGGAAGTAGTCGCAAAGTAGTGGCTATATTGCGACTTATTAGCGACGTTTGTGCAACTCAATTAACGAAACCCTGAATAGTTGCAAAGTAGTCGCTAATTTGCAACTCGTTTGCGACTCTATTGAGCGAAACCCTAAAAAAAAAAATTAAAAGTGGTGTTAGGGGTTTTCAAACCCGGGTTGTTAAGTGAAATGCATGTGGGCATGCCACTGGGCTATGGTGTGTATTCGGTTGTTTAGTTTGTTTATATTTACATATACCAACTCTATTTTTTTTACACATACTAAAAAGTACTACAAGTAGTAGGTGGGATTCGAACTCAGGTTAGGAACATATGAAGAGATGGTTGAAACCGATTGAGCTATAGTTCTTTTCCGTTTAATTTACCAAAGTTCTTTTTCACAAAGGAGTTGTAAATTTTGATATTACACAATATATTAAACATTAACTTATGATATCAAATTTAATCATAAGTATGGCTATGAAATGCTTGATTTTGGATGAATAGAATGTATTGTTTAAGTATAACAAAAAAATTCTCACTAAAATCAATAAATTCGACAATATAATATACGAACATACACAATTACACATTACCAGGTATTTGAAATTTTGAATCCACTAAGACCGCCATTTTCCACAAATATTTTCAGCTTTTCGCATCGTAACTCGCGTAACCCTAATTTTAAAACCTCTTCATACTATTTCCCCTGTAATCGAGAAAGTCTGGGTTTCTTCGTTCTCTCCATAAATTCAACTTCAGGTCAGTAAATTGGAGTATTCGTGGAGAGATCTTCCTATTTATTTGATTAGGGTTTGTAAATCTTCTTCTGAATTTTGTTTTGTTTTGCTTAGTTCATTAATTTCACTGTTTACTCGGATAGATCATCATATTCTTTTTCTTTTTTTTTGGAATCTAGGATCTTCCCAAAATTGCTCAATTCTCTAACTAATCCAAAAACCTCGAGAAATTCCAATTTCATTACACAAAAACATGCTAAATCCTCTGTAGTCTAAAAACCCTCTGTTTGGTTATCGATGGCGAAGAGAATTTGTAGTATATATAGGCAAAATCGTTTGACACTCATTTGCGACTCCACACTGGTAGTCACAAATGAGCAACTCTTTTGCGACTCTTTAGAGACTCCAACGACATAAATTAGGTGCACAAGAATTTCCCACGTTTTATTTTTGTCCCTTTGTCTGCCGACATACGCCCACACTTGTCCTATTATGCCGACATAAACCATTGTCACTCTTTAGTGACTCGGTAGGTGGAGTGGCTAATTTGTGACTCTGTTATGCGTCACTCATGAGTCGCTAATTGGTGACTCGGCTTTCAGTCGCAAAGGAGTCGTCAATTTGTGACTACTCTGCGACTCCAACAAAACATACCAATCGTTGTCGCAGATTAGTCACAAATATGTGACTACTTAACGACTACATGATGGAGTCGCAAATTAGCGACTCATTAGTGACTCCGAAAAAAAGAGTCACGCTTTAGTCACAAAAGCGTCACAAATGAGTCGCAAATCATTGTGACTAACTAGCCACTCGGTAATTCGAGTGGCTAACGACCTGTTTTCTTGTAGTGAATATAATTTTTATGTCCATCAATCTACCTTACCCCAATAACTGTAACAATGACTAAAGTTTGTAACAACTTCGATGTAGGTGATGCCATACTTTCACAACGGACAGTGAACATTATGCCAATGGGTCCGACCAACATGGAAAGTGGTAATTTATTTTGTAGGATTTTTTACCGCAGACTGAAAAATTATTCATTACATTGCCTAACATCTCTGGAACTGTTGATTTTGAAGGTCCTTATTGTAATCCTATAAGTGAAGGGGACGGCGCTCACCGAAACATTTCTCCATCCCCGTTGCTTGACCTTACACTCAGTTGCAGTCCTTATGAATCCATTAATGATCATATTGAAGAAAGTGATGATAATGGAAGCTCATCTGAGGCAAGCCATAATTGTAGTGATGGGTTTTAGACGTGTTAAAAAGAATAACTCTACCTGTTTAATAGCAACTTATGGAAGTACTAACGGATATGTGTTAGCCAACACGTAGGTGGTTGGTTAATATGACCACCAATTTTCAGTTTAATGGTTATTGTTTTTTGTACCAGCTAAGTTTGTGTTTTTCCTTTTCTGTTATGTTTATCGGTTAATTATGAACTTTGTAATATTTGTACCAACTAATGCCCAGAGGGCCGTTATTAATTATATTTTGGTCATCATATGAATAACTTTCATTGCCTAATATTTTTGAAAAAAGGAATCTGATTTTTTGATTTAAGAATTTGTAGGAAGAGACAACATAAACAATCCAAATGATTTAGTTGTTGGCATGGTTTTTGCAACACGCGAAAAGTTTAAACAACACATGGTTATCTACGCAATACACCATAAGTTCCAATACCGTACTCCAAAATCTTCACCACAGTTTATGATTCACAAGTGTTGGGGTTTGTCTTGTCCATGGCGTGTGTATGCCGTAAAACTAAAAGACTCTGAATTATTTGAAATCAAAAGTGTTGTCCATACACACACATGTACCGCCAATGAACGAGGAGGATATGAAAAGCAAGCCTCAACATCGGTTATAGGGGAAATGTTAAGGTCCAAATATGGAGGTACAAGTGTTGGTCCAAAATCCAAACGAGATCAGAGATATGATGCGGGGTGACCATAAATCCGAATCTCGTATTGGAAAGCATGGCGTTCACGAGAAATTGCAATGGACTCTGCAAAGGGAACTTCCGATAAATCTTACAATTCATTGCCATCATATCTACAAAAGTTGGTTGCCAACAACCCAGACACCCAAGTCAAATTAGAAACATATGATGAGGAAGGAGTGGGCAAAAGGTTCAAGTACATGTTTGTTGCAATAGATGCTTCTATCAAAGGTTTCCCGTATATGCGTAAAGTCATAATTTTAGATGGAACTCATCTAAAAGAAAAGTACGGCGGTTGCTTGTTGTCGGCCTCTGCTCAAGATGGCAATTATCAAATCTTCCCAATTAAATTTGCTATTGTGGACAGCGAGAATGAGAAAGCATACGAGTGGTTTTTCACAAATTTGGCAAAATTATCCCAAACGAGGAAGACATTGTTTTTGTTTCGGACCGTCACGCTTCTATCTATTCAGGTCTGAGTAAGGTAAGATAATAATTAGTGGGTACAATATTAATAACCGCTACTATTGAAAATGACAACTAAGTTGATATTTTTCCATTTCAGATTTATCCGAAAACAAAACATTGCGCTTGCATTCTGCATCTAAAGAGAAACGTCAAGTACAACTACACAAACAAACACCCACCAAACTTGGTCTCCAGAGCAGCAAGAGCCTTTACGCATGCTGATTTTTACCCTCTATTCAATCTGATCAAGGCCATCGACGAAGGTTGCGCTACATACTTAATGGAGATAGGTTTTGAAAACTGGGCTCGTTCACATTTCACTGGACGCCCACCGGGTAGGCCAAGAAAGAAACGCTATTTTTCTCGAGGAGAAACGCTTGTAAGATTCCTATTGAATTGTTCTTTTTTCATACATACCGCTATTTAAATATTTTCTGAATTCTATGTAGGCAAGAAGCTTACGCCGCATGACTTCATGTAGCAGGTGCAAAAGGTTAGGACACAACAAATCAACCTGTAAAATGCCAATGGCGTAAAGAATATGGACTGGATATTTTTGAAGCCATAAAAATATTTCAATTTATCTAAGAGAGGTAAATCAAAGACTAATAATCATTGATCTCTGATCAGTTGATCTTAGTTCTACAAACAATTAATTGCGGTTGACTAATAAAAATAATTAATTTTTAATAGATGAATAAACAAATATGTTACTTAGTATTAGCTAATATACCTTTGATTGTCTCTTCTAACTTATCAAGGCAATTGAGTAAACATTATTATTTAAAAATACATTAAAATAAGAAATGTGGGTGTGTAGGTAATGAGGGAAGAGTTATGAAAAAATGAAATTAGAAAGAAGATAAATAAGTGGGGGAAGAAGAAGGAAATACAAAGGGAGGGGTAGGTAGAGGGAATGGCTGTTAGAAGAGGAATGGAGGATCGTTGGTAGGTTTCATTTCCCCGAAAAACTTACTCTTGCATGTCATTCTCTTCCTCTTTTTCTTTTATTTATTTCTTTTTATTCCCCCTAATTCTGTTACTTATATTGCGTAACAATTATATCTTTATAATATTTTAAGGTTTACAAAAGCCAAACTCTCTCCGAAAAGACACCATGTGTCGACACATGTATTTTTTTTTTTTTTGCTTTTAATTTTAATCGAAACTAAACTTATTTGGTCTCACCTATATTGATAAAATACTATTAATTCAATGACAATTAAGATAGTTGACTAACAAAATTATTGATGCAATCAAATTATCACTAATAAAAAAAACATAAATTTGGAATCAATTCTAATTTCACATTAAAATAGAGTTAATTATCATTTATGGGTATCCGTTTCATCTTTTCCCTGTAAATTTTCAATTCTAATTTCACATTAAAATGAAGTTAGTTATCAATTCTGTGTACTTGTTTTTTTTCTTTTTTTTAGCTTTTAATTTTAATCAAAACTAAACTTATTTGGTCTCACCTATATTGATAAAATACTACTAATTCAATGACAATTAAGATAGTTGACTAACAAAATTATTCATGCAATTAAATTATTACTAATAAAAAAAACATAAATGTGGTACCAATTCTAATTTCACATTAAAATAGAATTAATTATCATTTATGAGTATCCATTTCCTCTTTTCCCTATAAAATTTTCATAGTTCTCTTCCACATGATGTAGTATAAAACGGTGATTCAAGAAAAATAAAATCCCTCAACAAAATCTCATTTTCTTATTATTTCATTTTCATCATAAAAAATAAAGTGCAAGTTCTTCTTGAAGAGTCTGAAGAATAGACATAGAGTAACCTTACTATAAAACGATTCAAGAAAAATAAAATCCCTCGACAAAATCTCATTTTCTTATTATTCATTTTCATCATAAAAAATAAAGGGCAAGTTCTTCTTGAAGAGCCCAAAGAATAGACATAGAGTAACCTTACTACTCGCATCATCAACCGGAACATGATTGTCAAATGAAAACTTATTTTCTATGTTTGAACTTTTAATACCTTTTTTCCTTTTTTCTTCTGTTATTCTGATTTGTTTCAATTCTTTTATAGAATATGGATTTTCCTACATTTCAGTTTGATTTTGATAGTGTTTTTTATATTTTCAAGTTTATAATGTGTCTTAGTGCGTTAGGATATATGTTTTGGAATACTATTTATTTTAACAATCAAGTGAATTTATATAGAAAGGCACGTTTATATGTAAACTTTTTAGAGGCCATAAAATTGTTATTATTATATAATTAATTTTATAAGAATTTTTTATGATTCACTCCTTATATTAATTTGTATGTTGTTATACAAATTTAAAGGAAATTTTATTTGCTTATATAATCAAATACGTTGTTTTGTTATTAATTCATATTCTATAAATTTCCATATCTTGTTAATATATGTTATGGCATAAAAAACCTAAATTGAGTATCTAGTATCCCAAATTTCCACAGCAATCTCAGAGAAGCTTCTGCTGATCCATAAGCTAACATGTAATTCAGTTCCATCAAGATCCTTCCCTGAACATGGACACAGAATCAATTATGAATACAATAAGGCTAACACAATATGTCAAGCATATATTTCTTTGAAAGATAGATGCAGTAATGTAGGCCTACCTTGTCAAGTCTTTGTACAAGGAAAGAAAGATTTTTAACATAATGAGCTGTTTCCTTGGAAATTCTGAAACCTAAACGTGCAGCAAGTCTTATTCCACGAAGAATCCGAGCTGGAAACATCATAAATGATGAGTTTTCATCATATAGAGTCTCACGGGGTTACATAGAAGAATTTCTATCGACAAACTTACCACAGTCCTGTTGAAAAGATGTGCCAGCATGAATCACTGTTCGAACCTGTGATCGTAGAGCAACATTGAGTACAAATGTATATATTGCCAAAAAAATATTTCTGTGAAATAAATCTGAAGGCAAATTAAAGTAGAATACATTCACACTTTAGCTTTTCTAATATCTTCTATTCCTCCCAGGTAGTCATATACGACTTTGGCATAAGGATCAAACATCAACCTGAGATAGAAAAACCAAATGTAAACTCACAAAAGAGATGTGAGGAAAGGTAGGCTACAACAATCTCCAAAATCACGCTGAAGTATTAATAAGATTACCCATTAATTGTGAAATCATGCTGCAAACAGTTATTCAAACGGATACAGTCCTCGTCACCATCTGATTCACTCGATTGTTTGAATTCAGTTCATCTGGTAATTTAATTCATATTTATAGCTAAGATTATATTAATGGGTAAAACAATGGTATAATCAGAGATTCATTTTGTATACAAACTCACTTTGTATAAAGGTATAAAACATTTTGGTTTATTAAGGATTATCAATTGACATTGTTCATATGTTCACTAGCTTCAATCCTGGAACAATGCACGGAAAACACATGAACCTGTCACCTAATTACTATCGCTTTAGACCTCAATACAGCCTATTATATATTTGCATGAGACTAAGAGAAACATAGACAAGCAGAACAAACTAGATTGATATGCGATACCTTAGTACCGGGAGTCACATCGTTGTTAATCGACGGTATATGAGAGTACTCAAGTGCGGATATCTCGGTCTTCCCATCAGTCAGAACGAATTTTAACACTCGTTTACCATTCGAACTTCCCAGAAATCCCTCTGCACTACTTTTTGTAACATCCTTCACAGAACTTATCTATGATGATCACAAAAAACAAAGCATTGAAAACACAAATTAGCCCAATATACCAAAAAAGTTAGAAGTTCCAAAACATCATGAATCAACTGCAACTAAACTAAGCATTCTGAAACTTTTCCAAAGCTTTCTTTCAAATATGGTTTTACTTACTGAATTACACAAAACCCAACAATTTTAAGAAGAGAATAAGAATGCCATTATCAATTCTACACATTCATAAGTTCCTGTTACTGTAATTAGCTGTTTGTTTCCAGTGATGGATCAAATTCTACCTGGAGAACTTTGGGGCCTTGAAGATGAGAGCACCTTCGCAACTCGGTCTGGTCAGGGAGGGACTTGCCTCCGATTAACCTAATATCCGTGTTAAGCAGCTCCGCCTCCACTGATTCCACGACCGCGCCGGTTTGATTACCACCGCCGATCAATGAGGAGATTTCAGTGACCAGAGTCTTCAAGTAATCGACATCTACGAAACACCATCCCCGGCTAGCTAGGGCATTTATCACGACGGTCTGGATTTGGCCACCGCCGGACGAGCTGGATGCTCCCTCCATTCGCCGGAGAAGTGTAATAAGATTATTGACTTAGGGGCAAAATGCTAAAAAGAATATTGGAGTTTTTTAATAGGGAAAAATACCAAACAAATCCTCAAAGTTACTATTTTATGCAAAATCACCCTCTATCTATAAAAATTGCAATTTCTATGTAAGGTTTTGTTAAATGGGCCTAAAAGCCCATTAGGAACTCCCAGATTTGGATAGTAAGACTAGAGCTACTGCCTCCTTCCTTGTGGAATCTCCCGGCGGCGATCGGAGATGACGATGGACGACGGCAATTCCGTCTACGTCGGAGGTCTCCCTTACGACATCAGCGAGGAAGCTCTCCGCCGCGTATTCTCCATTTACGGCAATATCCTCACCATCAAGTTCAACTTCTCTTATCCAAACTTGCTAATTTAGGTTTTTGTTCTGAGATGCCTTATTCTGACTTGTGAGTTTTAATCTCGAAATCTTTGTTCCTGAGAATTAGCTAGTTTTGAATTCTGTATGAGTCTTACTCTTTTTGAGCTTATGAGTGTTTTTAATTGACATGAATTGTACTGTGTTTTGAGAATACAGATTGTGAATGATCGTAGTGTAAGAGGGAAATGCTATGGCTTTGTTACATTTTCTAATCGTCGCTCTGCTGATGAAGCTATCGCAGACATGGATGGAAAAGTATGATTCTTTGTTCAAAACCTTTGTAATTATGATGATATGGAACTATTTATATATTTAACGGTACTGAGCTCGTAAATCAGAATATCGGTGGGCGTGCAGTGCGTGTGAATGAAGTGACAACAAGAGGTCGGGGTCAGTTTCAACCACGCAGTAGCCCTGATAGGAGAAGTGATTGCAATTACGAAAGGGATCAGTATAGTGATAGGTCTCGAGAACGGGATAGGTCTCAGGATAGAAGAAAAGATCATTATGTAGAGATGGAAAGAGCGTATGAACATTCACACGATTTTGAGAGGAGAAAGAATCATGATATGGTAGATAGAAATGGTTACAAGGAAAGGGTTTTCGAAGGTGAAGAAGGAGAATGGCGTGACGATAGGTCTCATGGGGATAATCATGGTAGGGGAATCAAGGGAATCAGTGCTCGCGAAAGACGGAGCCAAGAAACAAAGAAAGAAGAAAGGTAACTTTGTCTTTGATACATTGTAGGCTTCGCATTGGCCGTTTAACTTTTAGATATGGGGTTTCAAACTGGGATGCTTGTATAGAGTATCTTAATTCTGCTAAACCAAATCATCTACTCATGTTGTGGTTAAGTCTGATGCGTTGGGTGCTTTTGCTTAATTGACAGTACCACACTTGAGGGTGGGCGTGGTAGAGACTTCTCTAATTCTAGTGGAGACCACAAGTTTCAGGTAAAGTGAGCCACCGGTTCAGGTACAAGATACTTGATGATATTTGTTAGCCACGTATAGTTGCTTAGTTCATGTGAAAATTTGTGACTTTTATACAGGTGAAAGAAGAATTAGAAGCGCTGATCAAGATGTGTGAGGCGCTTCACAATGAGGTATGAGGTCGTTTATCTGCCCATGTAGAGAGTTGGAATATTTATTTCCATTTCATGAATCTTTTCTGCAGTTACTCTTGACATATAAATCTACGAAGCAATCCTTTCTTTATATAATCGGGAACAACGGGTATGTATAATGGTCTTCTTTCGATTTTAAGGTGCTGGTGATGGAAGACAGACTGGAAGAAAAAGAAATAGTGTGCTCGGAGCTACAGAAGAAGTCTAAGGTAAGCGTCTACTATATCTTAGCATAGGAATCCGAAATGTTTTAGTATTGATTCGTTCTCATTAGAATTGTTAACACAGAGATTAGAAGATATGTTGATTGATGAAAAGAAACTGACTTCACAACGGCGAAAAGAGTTGGCAAAGGTAAACATAGGTTTGTTCATAGTTTCAAACTTAGCTTTGTTAGGTAATTTTTCTTAACCGAGTTCGACATTTGGTCTATGTTCTTTGGTAGCTATATAAATCATTTACAAGGGTAAGAGAGTGCAGTTATTAATTGAATTAATACCAGACTTTAATGCTCTTAAACGACGGCTCTTGTGATATTAAATGTTCCCATTGGTATTATGGTATATTTGGAAATCAAGGAATAAAAATGTTTTCAGGGAGTAGAACCAAAACCAGTGGATCTAATTATTCTGGTAGATAAGGAGTATTTGGCTGGGACGAATGCTCAATCTACGGATATAATGATATGAGACCTGACGGTCGAAATTCCAACTGTCGTTAATTCGCCTACTCAGCTAAGATGTAAAGTAGACGGTTCCTGGAAGAATACAGACCCAACCTCTGGACTGGGGTGGATATGCTTTCAGGGAGATGTTATTAGGAGTGCGAGGTGTGAGTTAGCGTAGATCACCATTACATTCCGAGATGGAAGCGCTCATTTGGGCGATAGCTTGTTTGAAGGATTGAGGAATGGAGTGTCAGCTGTTCGAGACAGATTGCTCGGATCTGGTTGAGATCATAAGAAACCCATACGATTGGCCTGCTTTCTTCCTTCTATCCGACACGGTTCAGAGTTTGACGGCACACCTAACCACTTTCACTGTATGAAAGATTTCACTCTCAGATAATCTACAGGCGGATTGTTTAGCTTGTTCTTCTCGTTCTTATGCGCTAGAATTTTCATTTGTAAACCATTGTCCTCAAAGCTGGGCAACCGGTACTAGAGGCTTTTTCTGATTAATGTTTGGTTGACAATAAAAAAAAATATTTCATAATTATATAATGATAATTTGGAAATAAATATTATATTCAAATTAGAAAAGTTTCTTAATCATAAAATAGTGTTGTTAAATAGGAAATAATTTCTCAAATAAGGAAATTTAATACAATCAGCATTCAAAAAAATATAAAAAGGAAATATATGTATTAGGAAAAAATTAGATACAGTATGTATATAAATAGGATTCCTAGCATGTCTATTGTCTGATCACTTTCGATTTTTTTATTTTGTTTTTGAAGGTAGGTTTAACCAAATTTTTTTTTTGAAACTTTTGATAAGGTAGGTTTAGCCACTGAATATGAAAACACATCCATTGTAACATAACTCTAGCTGCTAATTTTTCTTAATTGTAACAATATTTTTTTCTAGATAATGAATATTTGTTTTGTAGGTTTTATGGTTATGACACGAATTATGAATTTTTTTTCTTGGTTTTCCATTGTTCATAATATATTTGCTATTCAATCTGGTAATCTCTTATATATATTCAATTGCTATATATACTGCATAATCTCTCTGATTGTTTGTTGAGATTTTCTAAATTTCAAGTTCTTAATATCTTTTCCTTTTTTAAAGGTCATTATTTGAACAATAATATAGCCATGGAATCCTTCTTTGTTGTCAAACACAGTGTGACGTCTATGTGCTATAATATTAATATTGCGCGACGATTAAGAGCTAGCTGAAGTCTATGTGCTATAATATTGCGCCACGATTAAGAGCTAGCTAGCTCCATGGATATGGAGTTTCTTGATTCTTTTGAGTTCAACAACGGACTAGATCAAATGTTTTGAATTTACGTTTTATTTCTTTATTCCTTACTTTTTGCTTCAGCTTCAAGTTATTGGGTTATAATGTATAAATCGCTTTGTTATTTATTAAAGATCAACAAATGTTTTAAAAAAAATGTAATTAATTACTTTTAGAGTGTTTTAAATTCAATATTTTGACAACTAA
Organism: Draba incana; assembly: GCA_963576765.1. NCBI lineage: Eukaryota > Viridiplantae > Streptophyta > Magnoliopsida > Brassicales > Brassicaceae > Draba > Draba incana. The sequence continues at coordinate 37,172,252 of OY755208.1, forward strand.
ATACATTTTCATTTCTTGTTATGATGATGAAAAGATGGCTTTCATTACCATCTTTTCATCATCATTATGCTTCCTCCCAAACCATGATGATGAAGATGATGCTAATGATGATGATGATGATGGGGATGATAATAAAGAGACCTTGGTGAAGAGTTCTTGATCACTCATGTTGTATTTGAGTACTTGTAATTGTAACTCTGGTTTGATCTCCATCGTTGTTGTGTGGTTGAGTAATAATGTGGACCATAAGGGTTGTAGTGTCGTCGACGACATGTGGAAGGCTTTTAGTTGTAGGTAAAGGAAGAGACCAATTAAGAAACCGGTGACAAAGAAGAGTGAGGTTCGAACATAATGAGTCTTTTGTAATAGAATCAATCTCATCAAGGGCTTTGAGCTCATTGGATGTTCTTCTTCTTTTTTGCTCTTTTGATCGATATAGCCCATTGTAGAGCGAGAGAGAGAGAAAAGAGAGAGAGAGATAGAGAGAGAGAGAAAGAGAAAGAGAGAGAGAGAGAGAGAGAGAGAGAGAGAGAGAGAGAGGTTGTGATTGTGAAGGATTTTGCAACCGTGTTATTATAAATTTGTTTAGTACAAGTTGTACAATAAAAACAAGGTACTTGGAGTGTATTTGACAAAGTCGAAGGCGATTTGCAAGTTAATGTTGACTTTTTGCATTTGTTCTGAAGTCAATATATACATGACGATCATGAGTAAAATACAAAAAAATAAAAATAAATAGATTTTAGATCTTAAACATTCATACGATTGGACGAAGTTTCATCTTGCGCATAGGACGGAGGACGGTGTAAGAGATTGCAATTTAAGTAAGGGGGATATGTTCTGTAAACAAGCTAATAAGCGTGAAGAATATAAATCAACTATCTTGGTTCGGCATGATAATTTACTAGGTTGGTTTATTTCAATTAAAAAAATCAGGTAATAATGCAATACGGATTGGTAGTATAGTTATTAGATAAATGGATCGAAGAATGCGGATAACAAATAATATATAGATCGTTCGTATATTTTATATGACTATCGGAACGTTAAAAGTCGGATTCAAATCTAGATAATTATAGGTAAACTTTTTAATAATTTTAAGAACTATGTGTTCATAAATTTTAGTTATCTAAGCGAATCATTCGGATATCCGAATAATTTGACTATACTGGGAATAATAAAATAATTGATCATACAAATAATATCTATTACTGTGATGTGCCCTTATATGGTTTGAATCGAATACAGATAAGGGATGGTGACACGATCCAAAATCCACTTCTACTGGTGAATCTACTGATCCACCTAAAACGTCAAAATAGTGAGAGCAAAAAAACAAACAAAAAAAGAGATTCCTATATGATTATTTGAATTGGACCAAATCTTTTAAGTTATCCCAATCAAAATTGAACACTCTCGTGAGTGGTTATATAACGGAAAATTCTTGCGTGCAACCATAGGCTGGACTTCTCTTATTCACCCTTCTTAATTAATTAATTAGAATTGTCCATTATATAACAGAGCAGTTTTGTATATCTAGTTTAATAATAGATTTATTGATAGATAAATGTATTTGTTGTCTATTTGGAGTCCAATTTTTTTTTCTAATTTTTTCATACGAAAGTCTAAACTCTAAAGCGAAGGAAACAATTTTTTTATGAAGCAACCCAAACTCGAATACCAACATGTTCATCCATATTTAAAACTAAAGTCTAACTACTAAACTTTCTTAAGTTAATAGAGAAGTAGAAAATGAAATGGTCCCATGGTTTAGGGACTAGATGAATTACTTAACTAAATTCGAAAGTTTGAGATACGATTTAATATTAAAAAAAAAAAAAAGAAGAGCGTGCAAAATGTTGGGTGTTGTTGACCCACGAAAATGGAGTACACTAGAACTAGATTGCCTAACTTTAGGTGCATTTAATGACATTGCCAGAACTTTCGCTTTCGTTTTTCTCTTGCTAAATACTAAAATTCGAAATTATAATTTGATACTTTCCTCTGAACATGCAGGTGTTTTCAACAATAAAGCAAGACTGCTCTTGGGGGATTTCAATGAAATCAAAGATAATTCAGAAAAACTTGGTGGAGTGATCAGGTCAGAATCCACATTTGCTCCTTTCAGATCATTAATAAATATATGTGGATTAGAGGATCTTAAGATGGTAGGAGGACACTTTACATGGGTGGGTCAAAGGAAAAATTATACAGTGAAGTCTAGAATTGATAGAGCTTTGGCTAACTGCACTTGGAATGAGATGTTCCCTGATGCATATATTCAATTATTCCCCTGGAATGGTTCATCTGACCATAGACCTTTCCTAATCACAACGGAAAAGATTAAAAGGACATCTTTTAAACTTTTCAGGTATGATAATCGATGGAGAGGAATAGAAGAAGTAAAGAAGTTAGTGTCCCAAGCCTGGAATAGAGAGTTAGATATAGCTTCTCCTTATCATATTAGCAAAGTAATAGAGAAGTGCAGGAAAGTATTATCCCATTGGAAAAGTAAGCAAAGGCATAATGCACAAAAGAACATACAGGAGCTTAAAGGAAAAATTCATGAGGCTTATGAAGTTCCTAATATTGACTTTGCTTATTTAAATGATCTGAAAATGCAGTTACAAAAAGAATATAAGCTAGAGGAGGAATTTTGGAGGACAAAAAGTAGGATTCTGTGGCTGCAATTGGGTGACAAAAATACTCAATACTTTCATGCTAAAACCAAGCAAAGAAGAGCTCACAACCGTATTCAGATTCTACAGAATGAAAGGGGAAGTATTTTCACTGAGCCAGAGCAAATCCAAAAGGAGATTGTGAAATATTTTGAAAGTCTTTATCAATCTAATGGTTCAGTGATTTCGGATGAACTCATGCAGGGCATTCCATGTTTAGTTACAGCTGATATGAATGAAGAACTGACAAGATTACCTACAGAAGAAGAAATCAGAAGTGTAGTGTTTTCTATCAATTCAGACAAAGCCCCAGGGCCAGATGGAATGAATGCTGGATTTTACAAGCAGCATTGGGATGTAATTAAAGAAGGTGTGTGTGCATATGTTAAGCTTTTCTTTGAGGATAACTATTTGGATCCAAATCTTGGTCACACACATATATGCTTGATTCCTAAAGTTGAAAATCCAGTGCAAGTTAAAGACTTTAGACCTATTAGTCTAACAAATGTTGTTTACAAAATCATTACAAAGTTGTTTATAGGTTAAAGTCTTGTCTGAATCATATAATATCAGATAATCAATCTGCTTTTATTCCAAATAGGTTGATTACTGATAACGTTTTAATTGCACATGAGCTCTTGCACTCAATGCATACTAAGAAGTTGAAGGAGGATTACATGGCCCTAAAGCTTGACATATCTAAATCCTTTGACAAGGTGGAATGGGATTTTATTGATCAGGTGATGCATAAAATGGGATTTAATACTATATGGAGAGGTTGGATAATGAAGTGTTTGTATGCTACAACATACTCTGTTCTGATTAATGGTGTTCCCTCAGGTACCATTATACCTCACAGAGGACTTAGACAGGGTGATCCCATTTCACCTTATCTTTACTTGATATGTACAGAGGGACTATCTCAGCTAATAAAAGGGAGAATCAGGAACAAGTGTCTTCATGGATACAGAGCTTCAAGAGGTGGACCTTTAATATCCCATCTATTTTTTGCAGATGATTCCGTTATTTTCAGTAAAGAAAATGAGAAGGAATGCTCAGTACTGATGGAGATACTAAAAGTTTACCAAAGTGCATCAGGGCAAGAAGTAAACTACATCAAATCTGCAATCACTTTTAGTAAAGGTACACCCTCACATACTCAAAAGGAGATTATAGATATGACTGGTATTACCAAAATAGGAGGTTTTGGAAAGTATTTAGGTTTACCAGAACATATTGGGAGAAGAAGAAAAGAGGTGTTCCAATATCTATTACAAAGAGCAACAAAGAAGATGAACTCTTGGTCAAATAAATTTCTATCACAGGCAGGAAAAGAGGTACTTCTAAAATCGGTCATTACAGCATTACCAACATACACAATGTCCTGCTTTATGCTTCCAAAAGGATTGATCAATGAGTTTAATTCAGCTATGAGACGTTTCTGGTGGTCTTCAAGACAAGAACAAAGAAGGATTCCCTGGATATCATGGAACAAGTTAACCACTACAAAGTCAGAATGTGGATTAGGAATAAGGGATATGGAAGATTTGAATATTGCCCTCCTAGCAAAGCAAGCATGGAGAATTATGAGTAACTCATCGTGCTTATTAGCAAGAGTTTTCAAAGCTAAATATTTTAGGAAAACTGGTTTCCTATCAGCTAAGAGTTACAATACATCTAGCTATGCTTGGAGGAGTATAATAAAAACGCAAGATTTACTAAGAAAAGGAACAAGATGGGAGATTGGGGATGGAAAGTGTATAAATGTATGGGATGATAATTGGCTAGGCACAGTTCCATCTAGACCTCCAATAGGGCCAAGCTCTTTTAAAGAGACTAATATGACAGTGAATGATTTATTGTTGCCAGGGAGTTGTGAGTGGAATATGGGCAAGTTAAGACAAAATTTTGCAGATTCAGAGGTGCAACTTATAAGCCAAACCAGAAGAAGTACTACAGGAGTAAAGGATATGTTGGTTTGGATTCACACAAAAGATGGGGTATACTCTGTAAAGACAGGGTACAAAATACTCAGGAAAGATAGTGGGGAAGAGGAAAATGGAAGGGTTATCACAAATGAAGTGAAACAAATCGCAAAGAAGATATGGAAACTCCATATTCCTCCGAAAATAAAATTGTTCTGGTGGAAAGTTGCTCATAATGGTTTACCGGTTGGAGTTGAGATGGCAAAACGTAATATGAAAGTGGACAAGCAATGTCAGATCTGTGGAGAACAGGAAGAGGATGTTAATCATATGATGTTTCGATGTAGAATAGCATCTGAAATATGGGAATTATCTATGCAGAGGCAGCAAGGAGAGAGTAATGAAGAAGGAAGAAGCCTCATTCAGAACTTAAATCAATTGTTTTCAGATGCAAGCAAGGGTAAGCAGATGCAATTTTTCATAGGATGGAGAATTTGGAAAATGCGAAATGATCTGGTTTTTAATAACAAGCGAGAACACATTGTTCATGTTATCCAAGCTGCTTATAGAGATTACAACAGGTGGGAGGAAGCTATGAAGGAGATCAAAGAAGAAGAAGGTTTAAAATCACAGAAGATTAAGCAGCAATTCAAGGATGTGAATGGTATTTTACAGGCAAAGGGGAGCTATTACTGTAGTGTGGATGCATCGTGGCTATCTTCAGAGCAAGGAGCAGGTTTTGGATGGTCCTTATATAGCAAAGAAGGCATCCAACTGATCCAAGGAAGTGCTATGATGGAGCCGGTACCTACAGTGCTAATGGCAGAGGCAAATGCTTTGGTAAAAGCAGTTCAATCACTTTCATCATTGGGATATTCGGATATCATCTTCATAGGTGATAATTTGGAGTTATATGAAGCTTTGGAACAAGAATCTAATGCTTCTATAGCTATTATAGTGAAGGATATAAAGATGTATGCAAGGAAATCAAACTTCAAGTTCAAATGGGTGTCAAGGGAGCTGGTGGGACATGCAGACAAATTAGCAAAAGAAGCTCGAATTGGCAAAAGTTCTTATAGGATCTCTTGGACATTGTAGTAATATTTTCTAGATTATAAAATCAGTTGACAAAAAAAAAAATAAATAATAATAATTTGATACTTATTCTGTTTCATTTTATAAGATGTTCTGATTTATTTCATGAGAATTAAGAAATAAATACAAACAAAATCTCATTTATTATTTAACTAAAAATATAACTCAACCAATCATATATAAAACTACGGAATTTAAAAAGATAAAAATATCAAATCACATTAAAATCTGCATAGAAACTAGTATAACATCTTATAAAATAAAACTAAAAATTTTCTCTTAAAAATCATATATAATGGAACGGAGGGAGTATTATATAGAGATTAAATAAATCTCTGGGTGAGAGAGGTCATAAAAGATTAGTGAATTAAAGAAAAGTCTCAAGGTCTTAATTAGTTTGCTTAGTCTAAGGGACAAAAATAATTAAAGACCAAGCTTGAGAATTTTACACTTAAAGCTGTTATAGACCATTCATTGCCAGCGCGATCAATGATATAACTAAGGAATACAATTCTTCTAACTTAAAATCCTCCACATAAAATATTGGTATAATTTACAATTCGAGAAAATATTAGGTTAGTTATGTAATAATTCAAAACATTCGGGTGGTTAGTTAAACATGCGTAATCTTTTGGGGTAAGTTCGACATTTAACCCAAAATATTTAACATCCGATGTCGTTCTCGGACATTCGAAATTTTCTGGAAGAAGCAGCGATGGACGGCGACGGAGAAACCATGGCGACAAATCGGACGGAAGAGGAAATAGAGAGAGAAGCAGAGGAGAATCGGAAAGAAGCTTTATTAGCTTCAACACAATCTCTTCAACCTAATTTCAATCGATCCAATCTCACCCACAAACAAATCTCCAAATTACAGGTCGGAATTTTCAGATTCTTCGCATCGACTTTTCTAAACCGTTTTTTTTATTCCTGATCATGAGATTATCATAAACACGATTTTGTTTAACTTGTTCAATTCATTTTTCGGTTTGGTTAGGGTTCGACATTTTTTTATCTTTGAAATTGAAACCAAAATTAATTCGGTTCGGTTTAGTTTTCGAGTTTGATTTTCTTTTCTCGGTTTCTTGTTTGCTACGGTTTGCACAAATGTCCACTTTGAAGCCATTTTGGTTATTTTTGGCGTTTGAGATTACAGGAGCTACACAAGCGACGTATGCAAATAAAAGCCAATTCAAAGATCCATAAGAAACCTAAAGGTAAAGCTTCTTTTTCTTAATTCACGGTTTATTGTTTAGTCGACTAAATGCTCTAAACCGAAATGCAGCGAGCAAGAATTCTCAGAGTAGAGCGAACGGAGGTGGCGAAAACTCTCAGAAATCGGCTTCTACCGTAGAACAACATCATCATAAGACAGTAGTCACAGCCCCAACGAAGCCACAAAAGCTGTTTTGGGGGTGAGTTTTCTTTCTTTTGCTGTTTTTACAAAATTTTCACGGTATGGAAAAACCGAGCTAATGCAAATGATTGTGTGATTTTTGTTTTGGAAATAGGCTAGATACTAGGGAAAGATGGGAAAGGAAAGCCAACATGTAGATGCATTGATGTGAATCGACTTCTCGTTATTGATAACTTAGTTCATTGTACAAGTTATCGAAGAGGGCTAAGAGAAGAGAGAGAGAGAGAGAAAGACTCACAAGATTAATCATGAAACAACGTCGTTTCTTTGTTTTGTTGCTCTCTCTTTTTTTTTTGTTTCATTTCAAGCTCCAGAGGTAAGAGCAAGCTCTATTTCCTCGAGTGATCGTCCTTTAGTCTCGACAACGTTTCCTGCAATGTAGATGACAGCAAGGACACAGACTCCGGCGAAACCCAGGTAGGCACTGCTGATTCCGAATTTAGTCACAACGCTTAAGAAATATAGTCCAATCACAAAGTTTGAAATCTGTTTGTAACAAATGAGAAGAAAAAAAAAGGATTAGCAATGGAGAAGAGAAATTCTGTTCAGAACCATTAGAAAACCACAAATAACTATATACATACCCAGTGCATGCCGAGAGAAAGTGCGACGGCTTTTGCTCTGATTCGGGATGCGAATATTTCTGGAAGAAGCAGAGCCGGTACCGGGCCAGCACCAAGCGAGAAGGACAATACATATCTGGTCAAACAAGCGAGGGTAAAGTCAGATACAGAAAGACTAAAACAAAGTTTGTAATAGAAGATTTGACTTACAGAACAGTTCCAACAACAGCAAGGGTGCCAGAATATGCAGCAAGAGCCTTCCATGTGAAGGACAAAGAGAGTAACAGCATCGACAAAGCCTATTTTCCAGACGAAAAAGTCTATGTCAGCCTGATTAAGCACAAAAATGGTAATGTAAAACTGAGACTTGAAACATGTACCATTCCACCAAAGCTTGTGAGCAAGAGACTTTTCCTTCCCATTTTGTCCATCAAGGACGAAGCAACAGCAGTGCCTGCGACCAGATTTTTATCGGGCTATTAGTTCGATTATGTTGGAACTCAAATAGCAACATGAAAGAGAACAACTAACCAAAGATGTTTGAGGCTCCAACGAGAGCACTGGCTGCAACATCAGATTTCCCAAATTTCCTTAGATATTCCAAGTACCTATAAACCATATCAACACACAACAACTCTCTGATTTATATTTTTAAGAGGTAAACAATTCTTAAATATTTTAACTACTGTGGTATGCTTTCTATTAAAAAAAAAAACTAGTTTGATTTCTTGCCACATTTGCTTTAGGCTTGGAAAATAAAAATAAAACAACATTTGTGATAATATGTGATAAACAGGAGGTGTAATGCTGGAGCAATATTGGTAATTGATAAAGATTGGGTTATTTATCCAAAGTTGATTCATCCTAAAAAATCACCTCCAGTTTCATCTTCTGAAATCTCTTCTGATACAGCAACTATGCAGGTAAAACACATTTCTTCTACTCTTTGATCAGAATTAGTCCTTTATAACTAGTCTCTTATAAGTATTGTTTTGTGTGTTTTACTCAGGAGCAGAACAACGAGGTGCTTAGTTTTCCGGTTGGAGGGGGGCCCCCGGGATACGAGCGAGGCTCGACTTCATCTCAAACTTAAATGAAGATGTTTGGAAATTGGAATGACAGAAGTGTGCTATTGAAGAGGTGAAGGTGTACATGTGTGTGCAAAGAGAGTTATCATTGTTGTTCTAATTATCCCTTTCCTTACTTTATCTTTTTCAAAACTCTTTTTATATTTGGTATTGGTGAGGTCTTGAGAATAATTTTTATTAACCCAGTTTACAAGTTTTTTTTTTTGGTGATAAAACTAAAAATAGACTATTACAAACGGACATGTCTCGAAATCGTAACTCCAACCTCGTCCTCCTACAATAACGAATCTAAATCCGGAGGAGCACTCTCAAAGCAATGGTATCCCAAAGACAAACTAAAAGCATAGTTAGCTAATCCATCAGCAAGACGATTAGCTTCCCTATACACGTGACAAATTCGGACTGACCAGTCCTTCGATAGAAAGCCATGGCACAAACGTACCAGGAAGGACAGCGGATGCGACTCTCGAATCCCTGTCTTGAGAAAACCAACCACCAACTCTGAATCAACCTCCAACTCCACTCTCGCTGCCCTCTTCTCCCAAGCCATAACCAAACCATAATACACTCCCCACAACTCCGCCAAAGGCGCAGAACATCTACCAATATTCAAAGCAAACCCACTGCACCACTTACCTTCTCCATTCCGTAATACTCCACCCGCCGTAGCTAGACCAGGATTACCCCGTGAAGCCCCATCCGTATTAAGTTTCAACCAATCCGCCGCCGGTGGCAACCAAAGTGTTAGACAAGTTTGTATACTATGAAATACAACCTAAAAAGATATTTCCAATAGACAATAGTATTCATATTATTAAACTAATAATTTAATTATAAGTTTGAATATAATTAATAAAATGTATTTAGTTGCTAAATGTTGAATTAAACATATATTGTTTACTAATCTCATAAAATTTTCATTAACCTAAAATAAAGTTAAAATGCTTGGTAATTCTTTTTGTATATATTACCAGATGTTTATATAAATTGACTCGTGATAACATAAGTTGCTTCGTGAGTACAATTTATTTCCTCTACCACATTATATCAGATTTCTACATTAAAAACTTAGCTTTTGTTTTGTCTTTTTACATTAAAAACATTATTTAATATCTAACTAAAACCAAATCAACTAGTAAATAAATAATAAGAAATATAAAATGGTCATGTACATTAAATTTGCATAAAAACTTGGAAAGAATATCAAATATAATGGAACAAAACAATAATTTTAAAATATTTTATACTCAGTAATGGGACGGATGAAATAGTAAAATATGTAGTAATCAATGTTTGACACAGTTATTAACCAATTATATTGTATATACGTTTCTAAATTTGGTCGAATATGGTAGCCAAAAATCCAAATAATCAAGAAGAGGACGATGGGTCCCCACAAATTCAAACGTTGATCAAAAATACCAAAGCAGATTGTTTTTGGGACTCTGTTTTTGTTTTTGAGGCATAATGTTGAAATTTTAAATCAAATAACTTCTACGTACTGTAAGTATTATCATTAATATGTTCGTAGGTAGTGAAAATTACATATTCTTTTATGATTTTAGGAAATAAAATGATGCCATGATTGATTCGTTAGCAATAGGCTTCTAAAACTTATGGACCGGTCATGGATGTATATATATATATATATATATATTTTACTCGACAAGGATTGTATGCGCCAAACTTTTCAAAGTATTAGACCAGATCGCCAAACTTTTCAAAGTATTAGACCAGATCAAACTTAAAATCTACAATCACTCTTTTAAGACAAAGTTATCAATTACTACAACTTCACTCAAGCGACGTAAAGATGATTGACTCAACACTTAAGATCACCAAAAGACAAAAGTATCATAATTAATCAACACCCACAATCACAAAAGGAAAACCACATCGCCTCTTTACTTGATAAACATTTATCTGCTCTTTGTATTCTTAAACAAAAAGACTTGTAAAAATCATAGCGAATTTCGAGTGAATACAAATTTGCTTCACACTTTCATATTTTATAGTTTTCATCATTGTATTTTCAAGTCTTTTATTTCCAATCGTATACTCAAAACAAAATTAAATGAAGTCATTTAACCCTCATTACTACACTTTCTTTGCCTATTTTAAATTAAATGTTGAACAACATGTGCTATAACATCTATTAAATGCATGTAAAATATAATTTGATATGTTATAAAAAAAAATATTAATGAGAAACCATCTAAGTTTTTCACCATTGGTGATAAAAATTCATGAAGAGGTTCTCAGATTAGAATTCAATAAAAAAATTTAACTTTATATTGGTGAAATACCCATTAAAACCATTGAAGGTGGTAATAATCCATTTTTTTTTTTTTGGTACTAGACGCTAGTGACCATAGATAGAGATAAACTAAAGGGTTCTTTGCTCAAATCCCACAGAAATCAGGTAATATGACTAGAACCATATAAAACTTTTTTTTATTACTGGCATTTTTTTAATACACAGCGTGCCCTTTTGTTACGTTGTGACAAAAAACGTAATTACAAAAATGTCATAGCCACGTAAGCAACCACGTAGGAAGTCGCTGCTGTGTATTAATGAACTCAGCCGTAAAGCGCTACGGCTGAGTTATGGTTACGTTGCGGCTGATTTATGGTTACGTTGCGGCTGAGTTAAAAAACTCGGCTGACTTATGAGATGATAGTAATTACAAACATAATTTGGCTGACTTACGAACATAAATCAGCCGTTAGTTACGGCTGATTTACAAAAATCTGGCTGACTTATGAGATAACGGCTGACTTACGAACATAAATCAGCCGTTTGTTACGGCTGATTTACAGAAATCTGGCTGACTTATGAGAACGGCTGACTAACGAACACAAGTTACGGCTGAGTTATACAACGGCGGGCTGATTTGTGGAAAATTGGCTGAGTTTAAGATAAGAGACGGCTAAGTTATGTTCTCCGGTTGGCTAACTTATGAGAGGTATTTACGGCTGACTTAAGTAAATCAGCCGTAATTGGCTGGGTTAACAATAACTCAACCTGGTTACGGCTAACTTATTAGCGAAAGATTAATTACTAGAATAACATTCATTTGACGGCTGATTTATTTGACAATACGGCTGACTTAATATTTCCTAGCCTAATTACGGCTGATTTATTAGCGAAAAATTAATTACTGAAATACTATTCACGTTGCGGCGGACTTACATTATACTTGATGGCTGATTTATTAATGGCTGAGTTATGTGTTTGTTTGGCGGCTGACTTACCGATATTCCATGTCATCAGTTCCGATTTTCCATGTCATCAGCTCTTATTTTCCATGTCATCAGCTCTTACAAATCAGGTTTCTTCGTCTACGACATTCTTCTTATTCTTCTTCATTATTCTCATTCATCAGAGATCTTATGGATCCGGTAATTATTGTTTCCGGTAACTGGGTTAAGAAACACAGATATGTATTCAACGCCGACGGTAATTATGAAAACTGGTCAAAATAAGACAAATAGACTAATAATCATCATGGTACTATATAAATCATTTACAAGGATAAGAATATGTAAGCGAGGACATATGCCGTATCAGCGCTAGAAAAATCTTTTGGGTTACATTTACAGAAACGCTCCGCAAACTTCTCCATGATGCGATCGATTTTTGAGCTTCTCCTGGCAGCCTAAAGCCCCGGAGAAAGGCTCGAATTGCCTCATCAAACTCCATGCCTTGAAAGTCGAATGAATCCACATATTAGATCGATATCATAATTGATGAGAAAGAAAGCGTTGTTTTGCGGCAAATTGTAAGGTTACATATCTCAATATCATTACACACTTACATATGAAACTATCTTGTTTAGAATTCTAAAATACATGGGTTTTGGATTTGATGTAAGAGACAATAATGGGTTTCTTATGGACATTCTAATAGAAAGATATTAACACCAATTATTTACGCCGGATACAATTAAATCAATCGATGCAATGTATGATTGTTTTCATAGAGACCAAAAGAAACGATATTGGAAGCCATTGGAAGATATGGAGTTTGTAATAGGTCATGGTAACGTTTTTGAGGTCAATCATTCCCATTGGAAGATAATATTGTATGTTATAAGATTTTGATCGTTTCTTAAAATTTCATTTAATTATATTTATTTTCATAACAAATAAACAAGCGTTTAGCGTTTTTCAATCATTTATGTAATGTTGTGAAATTTCCGATTTATTAACCCTCAAAATTACATGGTCTCAAGTAAAAAAATCCTTTTAATCTTTTAACCGACCTCAAGGCCCAAACCAAAGAGGATTGCGTTGAGACGGTGGGCGACAAGGGTATCGTTGTAATTTAGCACATGAAATTATGTTAAACCCTAACTTTTTAATCCTCGCTTCACCACTATATATACGACTCGTATTCCTGTAAGCGTTTTCCCCTAGATCACTCTTTTCTTCAACCTAGCCGCTACACACTCTTCTTCCTGCGATTTCTTTGAGGTACGCGATTCACAATCTTCTATGATCTGCATCCTTACTCTTTGATCGATCTTCGTTGAAAATTGTTCGATCTGTTCTCGTTTGTTTGTTATTGAAATTCTCTCAGATTTGATTCTTCGCTACTCCTATCTATAGGATTTGATGCTTTTTTTGATAAATCGTTCTGTTTCTATGACTCGTTGTTCACGATTGTTGATTATAAACTGTTTTCTTGAACATCGGATTGATATGATTCTGAGATTTTCTCTGTTGTTCGATGTTTAGATCTATCTTAGTGATTTGCTTGAGTTTTGATGATTTGTGTTTTTGAATCGGTAATTCTGGAGTAGCTTAAACAATCCGTTGTTCTCTTTGTCTTGCGTTAAAGCCGGGATGATTCTCGGATTGATAACCAAATTCAATTATAAAATAATGATTAAACCACAATGGAGTGCGGCTTAATTCAATTATTTTAAAAGACTTAGTGGCAGCTCCGCAGACAAAATCTTAAGATGACAATGGCCGAAGTCTTGCAGCTTCGGCAATAGCTATAACAAATAATTTTATTTGAACATATTTTTCTCGAACTAGTCTTTTTAAATAAAATAAAATTAATTCCCAAAGATAAAATCAAAGCGGACGATAGAAGGGATGATAGAAGAATTACGAAATTTATGTTGGAACAAACCAAATTCATCCAGTTTAAAAAAGCAGGCTATACAAGGGAGCAAGGACAGAATTTCATGGGTTCAAACCAAATGATCTACTAAATATCAATCTTAAGATATTATTAAAGTCTAGTATATTAGGTTTATTAAATTAAGGTTTCTTAAGTACCTCATATGTTATTAATATATATGATTGCTTATAAAATAGGATAGTAATCCTAAGGAGATAAGTTTTGCATTTATTGTACTAAATGCAGACAAGAAAGCCACAAAATCCTTAAAGTTCAATCCATCTACCATCTTAAGCAGTTATTTTATATCCAGCAAAAATCACAATCAAAGCTGATGATTCTGATCAAATTATGCCAACACTTAAGTGATGATTCTGATCAAATTAACATTACTTAAAGAAAAATGTATATTCCATTCCAAGTGTTTACTCTTTCTATATAACAAGTACAAAACAATTTTTGTTTTTTCATTATGCATTATATAGCTAGTGCAAGAAGCTAAGCAGAAGAAAACAAAGGGACAATGGTGTTTCTCCATCTAACCAATTGAAAAATGCTTAAAGGAGAAACTTTAATAATACATATAGTCAAAACCTGCAATGGTGTGATCAATTAACAAGGATTATTCTAATAGGGCAAATACATGATGAGATTTTGAGAGTTTAGAGTTTTGCTTTATATTCATCAACCTAATCCACTGGAATTTCAACGTCCATCTCCGGTCCACTACTCCCAAAGACCTGTGACATTTAAATTGCAAGAAAGGAGATGCAGTATCAAAAAATCTAGACTACGAATCGGTCTGAAAAAGATAGAAAATTGTGTTTGCAGGTGTACCTTTACGAAATCCTCGAGTGTTAAGAAAGAGTCGCTCGTGTAGCCCGCTTCTTTCAAAACTTGGCTCAGTACTTGCTACACCACAAAATTAAACACAATGGCAAATGATGAAAACACTTGTTTACTTAGTTTATCCAGTGCTCATGATCCTAACCATAAAGATTGGAGCCTAAGATAATAGAACAAAAAGGAAAACTCCAACATTTATCTTTGGGGCTTGGAACTGATATGCCAAATGAGTAGTTAAATCGCATAATTATCTAATATGGGAAACATATTAGTTGCATAGACTTTCCTAATGATAATCTCTTGATCAATGATGGATTAAATAGATTAATGATGCTTTGTTATTTTCCTTATAGCTATAGTTTTACCATCTCCATGATGTATAGCATAATCAATTTTCAAAAAATAAAGAATGTTTTGAATGGTAAAACTTTATATAAATACCTCTCTTTGCTCATCAGACATGAATGATCCCGATAAGTCCTGCAACACTTCCATGATATCATTACTTGCTTTGTGCAAACCGTAGCAAACAAGGAACCGAGAAAAGAAAATCAAACTCGAAAACTAAACCGAACCGAATTAATTTTGGTTTCAATTTCAAAGACAAGAAAATGTCGAACCCTAACCAAACCGAAAACTGAATTGAACAAGTTAAACAAAATCGTGTTTATGATAATCTCATGATCAGGAATAAAAAAACGGTTTAGAAAAGTCTGCGAAAAATCTGAAAATTCTGACCTGTAATTTAGAGATTTGTTTGTGGGTGAGATTGGATCGATTGAAATTAGGTTGAAGAGATTGTGTTGAAGCTAATAAAGCTTCTTTCCGATTCTCCTATGCTTCTCCTCTTCCGTCCGATTTGTCGCCATGGTTTCTCCGTCGCCGTCCATCGCTGCTTCTTCCAGAAAATTTCGAATGTCCGAGAACGACGTCGGATGTTAAATATTTTGGGTTAAATGTCGAACTTACCCCGAAAGATTACGCATGGTTAACTAACCTCCCGAATGTTTTGAATTATTACATAACTAACCTAATATTTTCTCGAATTGTAAATTATACCAATATTTTATGTGGAGGATTTTAAGTTAGAAGAATTGTATTCCTTAGTTATATCATTGATCGCGCTGGCAATGAATGGTCTATAACAGCTTTAAGTGTAAAATTCTCAAGCTTGGTCTTTAATTATTTTTGTCCCTTAGACCAAGCAAACTAATTAAGACCTTAAGACTTTTCTTTAATTCACTAATCTTTTATGACCTCTCTCACCCAGAGATTTATTTAATCTCTATATAATACTCCCTCCGTTCCATTATATATGATTTTTAAGAGAAAATTTTTAGTTTTACTTTATAAGATGTTATACTAGTTTCTATGCAGATTTTAATGTGATTTGATATTTTTATCTTTTTAAATTCCGTAGTTTTATATATGATTGGTTGAGTTATATTTTTAGTTAAATAATAAATGAGATTTTGTTTGTATTTATTTCTTAATTCTCATGAAATAAATCAGAACATCTTATAAAATGAAACAGAATAAGTATCAAATTATTATTATTATTTTTTTTTTTTGTCAACTGATTTTATAATCTAGAAAATATTACTACAATGTCCAAGAGATCCTATAAGAACTTTTGCCAATTCGAGCTTCTTTTGCTAATTTGTCTGCATGTCCCACCAGCTCCCTTGACACCCATTTGAACTTGAAGTTTGATTTCCTTGCATACATCTTTATATCCTTCACTATAATAGCTATAGAAGCATTAGATTCTTGTTCCAAAGCTTCATATAACTCCAAATTATCACCTATGAAGATGATATCCGAATATCCCAATGATGAAAGTGATTGAACTGCTTTTACCAAAGCATTTGCCTCTGCCATTAGCACTGTAGGTACCGGCTCCATCATAGCACTTCCTTGGATCAGTTGGATGCCTTCTTTGCTATATAAGGACCATCCAAAACCTGCTCCTTGCTCTGAAGATAGCCACGATGCATCCACACTACAGTAATAGCTCCCCTTTGCCTGTAAAATACCATTCACATCCTTGAATTGCTGCTTAATCTTCTGTGATTTTAAACCTTCTTCTTTGATCTCCTTCATAGCTTCCTCCCACCTGTTGTAATCTCTATAAGCAGCTTGGATAACATGAACAATGTGTTCTCGCTTGTTATTAAAAACCAGATCATTTCGCATTTTCCAAATTCTCCATCCTATGAAAAATTGCATCTGCTTACCCTTGCTTGCATCTGAAAACAATTGATTTAAGTTCTGAATGAGGCTTCTTCCTTCTTCATTACTCTCTCCTTGCTGCCTCTGCATAGATAATTCCCATATTTCAGATGCTATTCTACATCGAAACATCATATGATTAACATCCTCTTCCTGTTCTCCACAGATCTGACATTGCTTGTCCACTTTCATATTACGTTTTGCCATCTCAACTCCAACCGGTAAACCATTATGAGCAACTTTCCACCAGAACAATTTTATTTTCGGAGGAATATGGAGTTTCCATATCTTCTTTGCGATTTGTTTCACTTCATTTGTGATAACCCTTCCATTTTCCTCTTCCCCACTATCTTTCCTGAGTATTTTGTACCCTGTCTTTACAGAGTATACCCCATCTTTTGTGTGAATCCAAACCAACATATCCTTTACTCCTGTAGTACTTCTTCTGGTTTGGCTTATAAGTTGCACCTCATTCACTGTCATATTAGTCTCTTTAACAGAGCCTGGCCCTATTGGAGATCTAGATGGAACTGTGCCTAGCCAATTATCATCCCATACATTTATATACTTTCCATCCCCAATCTCCCATCTTGTTCCTTTTCTTAGTAAATCTTGCGTGTTTATTATACTCCTCCAAGCATAGCTAGATGTATTGGTACTCTTAGCTGATAGGAAACCAGTTTTCCTAAAATATTTAGCTTTGAAAACTCTTGCTAATAAGCACGATGAGTTACTCATAATTCTCCATGCTTGCTTTGCTAGGAGGGCAATATTCAAATCTTCCATATCCCTTATTCCTAATCCACTTTCCGACTTTTTAGTGGTTAACTTGTTCCATGATGTCCAGGGAATCTTTCTTTGTTCTTGTCTTGAAGACCACCAGAAACGTCTCATAGCTGAATTGAACTCATTGATCAATCCTTTTGGAAGCATAAAGCAGGACATTGTGTATGTTGGTAATGCTGTAATGACCGATTTTAGAAATACCTCTTTTCCTGCCTGTGATAGAAATTTATTTGACCAAGAGTTCATCTTCTTTGTTTCTTTGTACCTTAAAGTTGAATCCGTAAGTTCGACATTTAACCCAAAATATTTAACATCCGACGTCGTTCTCGGACATTCGAAATTTTCTGGAAGAAGCAGCGATGGACGGCGATGGAGAAACCATGACGACAAATCGGACGGAAGAGGAAATAGAGAGAGAAGCAGAGGAGAATCGGAAAGAAGCTTTATTAGCTTCAACACAATCTCTTCAACCTAATTTCAATCGATCCAATCTCACCCACAAACAAATCTCCAAATTACAGGTCGGAATTTTCAGATTCTTCGCATCGACTTTTCTAAACCGTTTTTTTTATTCCTGATCATGAGATTATCATAAACACGATTTTGTTTAACTTGTTCAATTCATTTTTCGGTTTGGTTAGGGTTCGACATTTTTTTATCTTTGAAATTGAAACCAAAATTAATTCGGTTCGGTTTAGTTTTCGAGTTTGATTTTCTTTTCTCGGTTTCTTGTTTGCTACGGTTTGCACAAATGTCCACTTTGAAGCCATTTTGGTTATTTTTGGCGTTTGAGATTACAGGAGCTACACAAGCGACGTATGCAAATAAAAGCCAATTCAAAGATCCATAAGAAACCTAAAGGTAAAGCTTCTTTTTCTTAATTCACGGTTTATTGTTTAGTCGACTAAATGCTCTAAACCGAAATGCAGCGAGCAAGAATTCTCAGAGTAGAGCGAACGGAGGTGGCGAAAACTCTCAGAAATCGGCTTCTACCGTAGAACAACATCATCATAAGACAGTAGTCACAGCCCCAACGAAGCCACAAAAGCTGTTTTGGGGGTGAGTTTTCTTTCTTTTGCTGTTTTTACAAAATTTTCACGGTATGGAAAAACCGAGCTAATGCAAATGATTGTGTGATTTTTGTTTTGGAAATAGGCTAGATACTAGGGAAAGATGGGAAAGGAAAGCCAACATGTAGATGCATTGATGTGAATCGACTTCTCGTTATTGATAACTTAGTTCATTGTACAAGTTATCGAAGAGGGCTAAGAGAAGAGAGAGAGAGAGAGAAAGACTCACAAGATTAATCATGAAACAACGTCGTTTCTTTGTTTTGTTGCTCTCTCTTTTTTTTTTGTTTCATTTCAAGCTCCAGAGGTAAGAGCAAGCTCTATTTCCTCGAGTGATCGTCCTTTAGTCTCGACAACGTTTCCTGCAATGTAGATGACAGCAAGGACACAGACTCCGGCGAAACCCAGGTAGGCACTGCTGATTCCGAATTTAGTCACAACGCTTAAGAAATATAGTCCAATCACAAAGTTTGAAATCTGTTTGTAACAAATGAGAAGAAAAAAAAAGGATTAGCAATGGAGAAGAGAAATTCTGTTCAGAACCATTAGAAAACCACAAATAACTATATACATACCCAGTGCATGCCGAGAGAAAGTGCGACGGCTTTTGCTCTGATTCGGGATGCGAATATTTCTGGAAGAAGCAGAGCCGGTACCGGGCCAGCACCAAGCGAGAAGGACAATACATATCTGGTCAAACAAGCGAGGGTAAAGTCAGATACAGAAAGACTAAAACAAAGTTTGTAATAGAAGATTTGACTTACAGAACAGTTCCAACAACAGCAAGGGTGCCAGAATATGCAGCAAGAGCCTTCCATGTGAAGGACAAAGAGAGTAACAGCATCGACAAAGCCTATTTTCCAGACGAAAAAGTCTATGTCAGCCTGATTAAGCACAAAAATGGTAATGTAAAACTGAGACTTGAAACATGTACCATTCCACCAAAGCTTGTGAGCAAGAGACTTTTCCTTCCCATTTTGTCCATCAAGGACGAAGCAACAGCAGTGCCTGCGACCAGATTTTTATCGGGCTATTAGTTCGATTATGTTGGAACTCAAATAGCAACATGAAAGAGAACAACTAACCAAAGATGTTTGAGGCTCCAACGAGAGCACTGGCTGCAACATCAGATTTCCCAAATTTCCTTAGATATTCCAAGTACCTATAAACCATATCAACACACAACAACTCTCTGATTTATATTTTTAAGAGGTAAACAATTCTTAAATATTTTAACTACTGTGGTATGCTTTCTATTAAAAAAAAAAACTAGTTTGATTTCTTGCCACATTTGCTTTAGGCTTGGAAAATAAAAATAAAACAACATTTGTGATAATATGTGATAAACAGGAGGTGTAATGCTGGAGCAATATTGGTAATTGATAAAGATTGGGTTATTTATCCAAAGTTGATTCATCCTAAAAAATCACCTCCAGTTTCATCTTCTGAAATCTCTTCTGATACAGCAACTATGCAGGTAAAACACATTTCTTCTACTCTTTGATCAGAATTAGTCCTTTATAACTAGTCTCTTATAAGTATTGTTTTGTGTGTTTTACTCAGGAGCAGAACAACGAGGTGCTTAGTTTTCCGGTTGGAGGGGGGCCCCCGGGATACGAGCGAGGCTCGACTTCATCTCAAACTTAAATGAAGATGTTTGGAAATTGGAATGACAGAAGTGTGCTATTGAAGAGGTGAAGGTGTACATGTGTGTGCAAAGAGAGTTATCATTGTTGTTCTAATTATCCCTTTCCTTACTTTATCTTTTTCAAAACTCTTTTTATATTTGGTATTGGTGAGGTCTTGAGAATAATTTTTATTAACCCAGTTTACAAGTTTTTTTTTTTGGTGATAAAACTAAAAATAGACTATTACAAACGGACATGTCTCGAAATCGTAACTCCAACCTCGTCCTCCTACAATAACGAATCTAAATCCGGAGGAGCACTCTCAAAGCAATGGTATCCCAAAGACAAACTAAAAGCATAGTTAGCTAATCCATCAGCAAGACGATTAGCTTCCCTATACACGTGACAAATTCGGACTGACCAGTCCTTCGATAGAAAGCCATGGCACAAACGTACCAGGAAGGACAGCGGATGCGACTCTCGAATCCCTGTCTTGAGAAAACCAACCACCAACTCTGAATCAACCTCCAACTCCACTCTCGCTGCCCTCTTCTCCCAAGCCATAACCAAACCATAATACACTCCCCACAACTCCGCCAAAGGCGCAGAACATCTACCAATATTCAAAGCAAACCCACTGCACCACTTACCTTCTCCATTCCGTAATACTCCACCCGCCGTAGCTAGACCAGGATTACCCCGTGAAGCCCCATCCGTATTAAGTTTCAACCAATCCGCCGCCGGTGGCAACCAAAGTGTTAGACAAGTTTGTATACTATGAAATACAACCTAAAAAGATATTTCCAATAGACAATAGTATTCATATTATTAAACTAATAATTTAATTATAAGTTTGAATATAATTAATAAAATGTATTTAGTTGCTAAATGTTGAATTAAACATATATTGTTTACTAATCTCATAAAATTTTCATTAACCTAAAATAAAGTTAAAATGCTTGGTAATTCTTTTTGTATATATTACCAGATGTTTATATAAATTGACTCGTGATAACATAAGTTGCTTCGTGAGTACAATTTATTTCCTCTACCACATTATATCAGATTTCTACATTAAAAACTTAGCTTTTGTTTTGTCTTTTTACATTAAAAACATTATTTAATATCTAACTAAAACCAAATCAACTAGTAAATAAATAATAAGAAATATAAAATGGTCATGTACATTAAATTTGCATAAAAACTTGGAAAGAATATCAAATATAATGGAACAAAACAATAATTTTAAAATATTTTATACTCAGTAATGGGACGGATGAAATAGTAAAATATGTAGTAATCAATGTTTGACACAGTTATTAACCAATTATATTGTATATACGTTTCTAAATTTGGTCGAATATGGTAGCCAAAAATCCAAATAATCAAGAAGAGGACGATGGGTCCCCACAAATTCAAACGTTGATCAAAAATACCAAAGCAGATTGTTTTTGGGACTCTGTTTTTGTTTTTGAGGCATAATGTTGAAATTTTAAATCAAATAACTTCTACGTACTGTAAGTATTATCATTAATATGTTCGTAGGTAGTGAAAATTACATATTCTTTTATGATTTTAGGAAATAAAATGATGCCATGATTGATTCGTTAGCAATAGGCTTCTAAAACTTATGGACCGGTCATGGATGTATATATATATATATATATATATATTTTACTCGACAAGGATTGTATGCGCCAAACTTTTCAAAGTATTAGACCAGATCGCCAAACTTTTCAAAGTATTAGACCAGATCAAACTTAAAATCTACAATCACTCTTTTAAGACAAAGTTATCAATTACTACAACTTCACTCAAGCGACGTAAAGATGATTGACTCAACACTTAAGATCACCAAAAGACAAAAGTATCATAATTAATCAACACCCACAATCACAAAAGGAAAACCACATCGCCTCTTTACTTGATAAACATTTATCTGCTCTTTGTATTCTTAAACAAAAAGACTTGTAAAAATCATAGCGAATTTCGAGTGAATACAAATTTGCTTCACACTTTCATATTTTATAGTTTTCATCATTGTATTTTCAAGTCTTTTATTTCCAATCGTATACTCAAAACAAAATTAAATGAAGTCATTTAACCCTCATTACTACACTTTCTTTGCCTATTTTAAATTAAATGTTGAACAACATGTGCTATAACATCTATTAAATGCATGTAAAATATAATTTGATATGTTATAAAAAAAAATATTAATGAGAAACCATCTAAGTTTTTCACCATTGGTGATAAAAATTCATGAAGAGGTTCTCAGATTAGAATTCAATAAAAAAATTTAACTTTATATTGGTGAAATACCCATTAAAACCATTGAAGGTGGTAATAATCCATTTTTTTTTTTTTGGTACTAGACGCTAGTGACCATAGATAGAGATAAACTAAAGGGTTCTTTGCTCAAATCCCACAGAAATCAGGTAATATGACTAGAACCATATAAAACTTTTTTTTATTACTGGCATTTTTTTAATACACAGCGTGCCCTTTTGTTACGTTGTGACAAAAAACGTAATTACAAAAATGTCATAGCCACGTAAGCAACCACGTAGGAAGTCGCTGCTGTGTATTAATGAACTCAGCCGTAAAGCGCTACGGCTGAGTTATGGTTACGTTGCGGCTGATTTATGGTTACGTTGCGGCTGAGTTAAAAAACTCGGCTGACTTATGAGATGATAGTAATTACAAACATAATTTGGCTGACTTACGAACATAAATCAGCCGTTAGTTACGGCTGATTTACAAAAATCTGGCTGACTTATGAGATAACGGCTGACTTACGAACATAAATCAGCCGTTTGTTACGGCTGATTTACAGAAATCTGGCTGACTTATGAGAACGGCTGACTAACGAACACAAGTTACGGCTGAGTTATACAACGGCGGGCTGATTTATGGAAAATTGGCTGAGTTTAAGATAAGAGACGGCTAAGTTATGTTCTCCGGTTGGCTAACTTATGAGAGGTATTTACGGTTGACTTAAGTAAATCAGCCGTAATTGGTTGGGTTAACAATAACTCAACCTGGTTACGGCTAACTTATTAGCGAAAGATTAATTACTAGAAGATTTGTGACTTTTATACAGGTGAAAGAAGAATTAGAAGCGCTGATCAAGATGTGTGAGGCGCTTCACAATGAGGTATGAGGTCGTTTATCTGCCCATGTAGAGAGTTGGAATATTTATTTCCATTTCATGAATCTTTTCTGCAGTTACTCTTGACATATAAATCTACGAAGCAATCCTTTCTTTATATAATCGGGAACAACGGGTATGTATAATGGTCTTCTTTCGATTTTAAGGTGCTGGTGATGGAAGACAGACTGGAAGAAAAAGAAATAGTGTGCTCGGAGCTACAGAAGAAGTCTAAGGTAAGCGTCTACTATATCTTAGCATAGGAATCCGAAATGTTTTAGTATTGATTCGTTCTCATTAGAATTGTTAACACAGAGATTAGAAGATATGTTGATTGATGAAAAGAAACTGACTTCACAACGGCGAAAAGAGTTGGCAAAGGTAAACATAGGTTTGTTCATAGTTTCAAACTTAGCTTTGTTAGGTAATTTTTCTTAACCGAGTTCGACATTTGGTCTATGTTCTTTGGTAGCTATATAAATCATTTACAAGGGTAAGAGAGTGCAGTTATTAATTGAATTAATACCAGACTTTAATGCTCTTAAACGACGGCTCTTGTGATATTAAATGTTCCCATTGGTATTATGGTATATTTGGAAATCAAGGAATAAAAATGTTTTCAGGGAGTAGAACCAAAACCAGTGGATCTAATTATTCTGGTAGATAAGGAGTATTTGGCTGGGACGAATGCTCAATCTACGGATATAATGATATGAGACCTGACGGTCGAAATTCCAACTGTCGTTAATTCGCCTACTCAGCTAAGATGTAAAGTAGACGGTTCCTGGAAGAATACAGACCCAACCTCTGGACTGGGGTGGATATGCTTTCAGGGAGATGTTATTAGGAGTGCGAGGTGTGAGTTAGCGTAGATCACCATTACATTCCGAGATGGAAGCGCTCATTTGGGCGATAGCTTGTTTGAAGGATTGAGGAATGGAGTGTCAGCTGTTCGAGACAGATTGCTCGGATCTGGTTGAGATCATAAGAAACCCATACGATTGGCCTGCTTTCTTCCTTCTATCCGACACGGTTCAGAGTTTGACGGCACACCTAACCACTTTCACTGTATGAAAGATTTCACTCTCAGATAATCTACAGGCGGATTGTTTAGCTTGTTCTTCTCGTTCTTATGCGCTAGAATTTTCATTTGTAAACCATTGTCCTCAAAGCTGGGCAACCGGTACTAGAGGCTTTTTCTGATTAATGTTTGGTTGACAATAAAAAAAAATATTTCATAATTATATAATGATAATTTGGAAATAAATATTATATTCAAATTAGAAAAGTTTCTTAATCATAAAATAGTGTTGTTAAATAGGAAATAATTTCTCAAATAAGGAAATTTAATACAATCAGCATTCAAAAAAATATAAAAAGGAAATATATGTATTAGGAAAAAATTAGATACAGTATGTATATAAATAGGATTCCTAGCATGTCTATTGTCTGATCACTTTCGATTTTTTTATTTTGTTTTTGAAGGTAGGTTTAACCAAATTTTTTTTTTGAAACTTTTGATAAGGTAGGTTTAGCCACTGAATATGAAAACACATCCATTGTAACATAATAACTCTAGCTGCTAATTTTTCTTAATTGTAACAATATTTTTTTCTAGATAATGAATATTTGTTTTGTAGGTTTTATGGTTATGACACGAATTATGAATTTTTTTTCTTGGTTTTCCATTGTTCATAATATATTTGCTATTCAATCTGGTAATCTCTTATATATATTCAATTGCTATATATACTGCATAATCTCTCTGATTGTTTGTTGAGATTTTCTAAATTTCAAGTTCTTAATATCTTTTCCTTTTTTAAAGGTCATTATTTGAACAATAATATAGCCATGGAATCCTTCTTTGTTGTCAAACACAGTGTGACGTCTATGTGCTATAATATTAATATTGCGCGACGATTAAGAGCTAGCTGAAGTCTATGTGCTATAATATTGCGCCACGATTAAGAGCTAGCTAGCTCCATGGATATGGAGTTTCTTGATTCTTTTGAGTTCAACAACGGACTAGATCAAATGTTTTGAATTTACGTTTTATTTCTTTATTCCTTACTTTTTGCTTCAGCTTCAAGTTATTGGGTTATAATGTATAAATCGCTTTGTTATTTATTAAAGATCAACAAATGTTTTAAAAAAAATGTAATTAATTACTTTTAGAGTGTTTTAAATTCAATATTTTGACAACTAAATACATTTTCATTTCTTGTTATGATGATGAAAAGATGGCTTTCATTACCATCTTTTCATCATCATTATGCTTCCTCCCAAACCATGATGATGAAGATGATGCTAATGATGATGATGATGATGGGGATGATAATAAAGAGACCTTGGTGAAGAGTTCTTGATCACTCATGTTGTATTTGAGTACTTGTAATTGTAACTCTGGTTTGATCTCCATCGTTGTTGTGTGGTTGAGTAATAATGTGGACCATAAGGGTTGTAGTGTCGTCGACGACATGTGGAAGGCTTTTAGTTGTAGGTAAAGGAAGAGACCAATTAAGAAACCGGTGACAAAGAAGAGTGAGGTTCGAACATAATGAGTCTTTTGTAATAGAATCAATCTCATCAAGGGCTTTGAGCTCATTGGATGTTCTTCTTCTTTTTTGCTCTTTTGATCGATATAGCCCATTGTAGAGCGAGAGAGAGAGAAAAGAGAGAGAGAGATAGAGAGAGAGAGAAAGAGAAGAGAGAGAGAGAGAGAGAGAGAGAGAGAGAGAGAGAGAGGTTGTGATTGTGAAGGATTTTGCAACCGTGTTATTATAAATTTGTTTAGTACAAGTTGTACAATAAAAACAAGGTACTTGGAGTGTATTTGACAAAGTCGAAGGCGATTTGCAAGTTAATGTTGACTTTTTGCATTTGTTCTGAAGTCAATATATACATGACGATCATGAGTAAAATACAAAAAAATAAAAATAAATAGATTTTAGATCTTAAACATTCATACGATTGGACGAAGTTTCATCTTGCGCATAGGACGGAGGACGGTGTAAGAGATTGCAATTTAAGTAAGGGGGATATGTTCTGTAAACAAGCTAATAAGCGTGAAGAATATAAATCAACTATCTTGGTTCGGCATGATAATTTACTAGGTTGGTTTATTTCAATTAAAAAAATCAGGTAATAATGCAATACGGATTGGTAGTATAGTTATTAGATAAATGGATCGAAGAATGCGGATAACAAATAATATATAGATCGTTCGTATATTTTATATGACTATCGGAACGTTAAAAGTCGGATTCAAATCTAGATAATTATAGGTAAACTTTTTAATAATTTTAAGAACTATGTGTTCATAAATTTTAGTTATCTAAGCGAATCATTCGGATATCCGAATAATTTGACTATACTGGGAATAATAAAATAATTGATCATACAAATAATATCTATTACTGTGATGTGCCCTTATATGGTTTGAATCGAATACAGATAAGGGATGGTGACACGATCCAAAATCCACTTCTACTGGTGAATCTACTGATCCACCTAAAACGTCAAAATAGTGAGAGCAAAAAAACAAACAAAAAAAGAGATTCCTATATGATTATTTGAATTGGACCAAATCTTTTAAGTTATCCCAATCAAAATTGAACACTCTCGTGAGTGGTTATATAACGGAAAATTCTTGCGTGCAACCATAGGCTGGACTTCTCTTATTCACCCTTCTTAATTAATTAATTAGAATTGTCCATTATATAACAGAGCAGTTTTGTATATCTAGTTTAATAATAGATTTATTGATAGATAAATGTATTTGTTGTCTATTTGGAGTCCAATTTTTTTTTCTAATTTTTTCATACGAAAGTCTAAACTCTAAAGCGAAGGAAACAATTTTTTTATGAAGCAACCCAAACTCGAATACCAACATGTTCATCCATATTTAAAACTAAAGTCTAACTACTAAACTTTCTTAAGTTAATAGAGAAGTAGAAAATGAAATGGTCCCATGGTTTAGGGACTAGATGAATTACTTAACTAAATTCGAAAGTTTGAGATACGATTTAATATTAAAAAAAAAAAAAAGAAGAGCGTGCAAAATGTTGGGTGTTGTTGACCCACGAAAATGGAGTACACTAGAACTAGATTGCCTAACTTTAGGTGCATTTAATGACATTGCCAGAACTTTCGCTTTCGTTTTTCTCTTGCTAAATACTAAAATTCGAAATTATAATTTGATACTTTCCTCTGAACATGCAGGTGTTTTCAACAATAAAGCAAGACTGCTCTTGGGGGATTTCAATGAAATCAAAGATAATTCAGAAAAACTTGGTGGAGTGATCAGGTCAGAATCCACATTTGCTCCTTTCAGATCATTAATAAATATATGTGGATTAGAGGATCTTAAGATGGTAGGAGGACACTTTACATGGGTGGGTCAAAGGAAAAATTATACAGTGAAGTCTAGAATTGATAGAGCTTTGGCTAACTGCACTTGGAATGAGATGTTCCCTGATGCATATATTCAATTATTCCCCTGGAATGGTTCATCTGACCATAGACCTTTCCTAATCACAACGGAAAAGATTAAAAGGACATCTTTTAAACTTTTCAGGTATGATAATCGATGGAGAGGAATAGAAGAAGTAAAGAAGTTAGTGTCCCAAGCCTGGAATAGAGAGTTAGATATAGCTTCTCCTTATCATATTAGCAAAGTAATAGAGAAGTGCAGGAAAGTATTATCCCATTGGAAAAGTAAGCAAAGGCATAATGCACAAAAGAACATACAGGAGCTTAAAGGAAAAATTCATGAGGCTTATGAAGTTCCTAATATTGACTTTGCTTATTTAAATGATCTGAAAATGCAGTTACAAAAAGAATATAAGCTAGAGGAGGAATTTTGGAGGACAAAAAGTAGGATTCTGTGGCTGCAATTGGGTGACAAAAATACTCAATACTTTCATGCTAAAACCAAGCAAAGAAGAGCTCACAACCGTATTCAGATTCTACAGAATGAAAGGGGAAGTATTTTCACTGAGCCAGAGCAAATCCAAAAGGAGATTGTGAAATATTTTGAAAGTCTTTATCAATCTAATGGTTCAGTGATTTCGGATGAACTCATGCAGGGCATTCCATGTTTAGTTACAGCTGATATGAATGAAGAACTGACAAGATTACCTACAGAAGAAGAAATCAGAAGTGTAGTGTTTTCTATCAATTCAGACAAAGCCCCAGGGCCAGATGGAATGAATGCTGGATTTTACAAGCAGCATTGGGATGTAATTAAAGAAGGTGTGTGTGCATATGTTAAGCTTTTCTTTGAGGATAACTATTTGGATCCAAATCTTGGTCACACACATATATGCTTGATTCCTAAAGTTGAAAATCCAGTGCAAGTTAAAGACTTTAGACCTATTAGTCTAACAAATGTTGTTTACAAAATCATTACAAAGTTGTTTATAGGTTAAAGTCTTGTCTGAATCATATAATATCAGATAATCAATCTGCTTTTATTCCAAATAGGTTGATTACTGATAACGTTTTAATTGCACATGAGCTCTTGCACTCAATGCATACTAAGAAGTTGAAGGAGGATTACATGGCCCTAAAGCTTGACATATCTAAATCCTTTGACAAGGTGGAATGGGATTTTATTGATCAGGTGATGCATAAAATGGGATTTAATACTATATGGAGAGGTTGGATAATGAAGTGTTTGTATGCTACAACATACTCTGTTCTGATTAATGGTGTTCCCTCAGGTACCATTATACCTCACAGAGGACTTAGACAGGGTGATCCCATTTCACCTTATCTTTACTTGATATGTACAGAGGGACTATCTCAGCTAATAAAAGGGAGAATCAGGAACAAGTGTCTTCATGGATACAGAGCTTCAAGAGGTGGACCTTTAATATCCCATCTATTTTTTGCAGATGATTCCGTTATTTTCAGTAAAGAAAATGAGAAGGAATGCTCAGTACTGATGGAGATACTAAAAGTTTACCAAAGTGCATCAGGGCAAGAAGTAAACTACATCAAATCTGCAATCACTTTTAGTAAAGGTACACCCTCACATACTCAAAAGGAGATTATAGATATGACTGGTATTACCAAAATAGGAGGTTTTGGAAAGTATTTAGGTTTACCAGAACATATTGGGAGAAGAAGAAAAGAGGTGTTCCAATATCTATTACAAAGAGCAACAAAGAAGATGAACTCTTGGTCAAATAAATTTCTATCACAGGCAGGAAAAGAGGTACTTCTAAAATCGGTCATTACAGCATTACCAACATACACAATGTCCTGCTTTATGCTTCCAAAAGGATTGATCAATGAGTTTAATTCAGCTATGAGACGTTTCTGGTGGTCTTCAAGACAAGAACAAAGAAGGATTCCCTGGATATCATGGAACAAGTTAACCACTACAAAGTCAGAATGTGGATTAGGAATAAGGGATATGGAAGATTTGAATATTGCCCTCCTAGCAAAGCAAGCATGGAGAATTATGAGTAACTCATCGTGCTTATTAGCAAGAGTTTTCAAAGCTAAATATTTTAGGAAAACTGGTTTCCTATCAGCTAAGAGTTACAATACATCTAGCTATGCTTGGAGGAGTATAATAAAAACGCAAGATTTACTAAGAAAAGGAACAAGATGGGAGATTGGGGATGGAAAGTGTATAAATGTATGGGATGATAATTGGCTAGGCACAGTTCCATCTAGACCTCCAATAGGGCCAAGCTCTTTTAAAGAGACTAATATGACAGTGAATGATTTATTGTTGCCAGGGAGTTGTGAGTGGAATATGGGCAAGTTAAGACAAAATTTTGCAGATTCAGAGGTGCAACTTATAAGCCAAACCAGAAGAAGTACTACAGGAGTAAAGGATATGTTGGTTTGGATTCACACAAAAGATGGGGTATACTCTGTAAAGACAGGGTACAAAATACTCAGGAAAGATAGTGGGGAAGAGGAAAATGGAAGGGTTATCACAAATGAAGTGAAACAAATCGCAAAGAAGATATGGAAACTCCATATTCCTCCGAAAATAAAATTGTTCTGGTGGAAAGTTGCTCATAATGGTTTACCGGTTGGAGTTGAGATGGCAAAACGTAATATGAAAGTGGACAAGCAATGTCAGATCTGTGGAGAACAGGAAGAGGATGTTAATCATATGATGTTTCGATGTAGAATAGCATCTGAAATATGGGAATTATCTATGCAGAGGCAGCAAGGAGAGAGTAATGAAGAAGGAAGAAGCCTCATTCAGAACTTAAATCAATTGTTTTCAGATGCAAGCAAGGGTAAGCAGATGCAATTTTTCATAGGATGGAGAATTTGGAAAATGCGAAATGATCTGGTTTTTAATAACAAGCGAGAACACATTGTTCATGTTATCCAAGCTGCTTATAGAGATTACAACAGGTGGGAGGAAGCTATGAAGGAGATCAAAGAAGAAGAAGGTTTAAAATCACAGAAGATTAAGCAGCAATTCAAGGATGTGAATGGTATTTTACAGGCAAAGGGGAGCTATTACTGTAGTGTGGATGCATCGTGGCTATCTTCAGAGCAAGGAGCAGGTTTTGGATGGTCCTTATATAGCAAAGAAGGCATCCAACTGATCCAAGGAAGTGCTATGATGGAGCCGGTACCTACAGTGCTAATGGCAGAGGCAAATGCTTTGGTAAAAGCAGTTCAATCACTTTCATCATTGGGATATTCGGATATCATCTTCATAGGTGATAATTTGGAGTTATATGAAGCTTTGGAACAAGAATCTAATGCTTCTATAGCTATTATAGTGAAGGATATAAAGATGTATGCAAGGAAATCAAACTTCAAGTTCAAATGGGTGTCAAGGGAGCTGGTGGGACATGCAGACAAATTAGCAAAAGAAGCTCGAATTGGCAAAAGTTCTTATAGGATCTCTTGGACATTGTAGTAATATTTTCTAGATTATAAAATCAGTTGACAAAAAAAAAAATAAATAATAATAATTTGATACTTATTCTGTTTCATTTTATAAGATGTTCTGATTTATTTCATGAGAATTAAGAAATAAATACAAACAAAATCTCATTTATTATTTAACTAAAAATATAACTCAACCAATCATATATAAAACTACGGAATTTAAAAAGATAAAAATATCAAATCACATTAAAATCTGCATAGAAACTAGTATAACATCTTATAAAATAAAACTAAAAATTTTCTCTTAAAAATCATATATAATGGAACGGAGGGAGTATTATATAGAGATTAAATAAATCTCTGGGTGAGAGAGGTCATAAAAGATTAGTGAATTAAAGAAAAGTCTCAAGGTCTTAATTAGTTTGCTTAGTCTAAGGGACAAAAATAATTAAAGACCAAGCTTGAGAATTTTACACTTAAAGCTGTTATAGACCATTCATTGCCAGCGCGATCAATGATATAACTAAGGAATACAATTCTTCTAACTTAAAATCCTCCACATAAAATATTGGTATAATTTACAATTCGAGAAAATATTAGGTTAGTTATGTAATAATTCAAAACATTCGGGTGGTTAGTTAAACATGCGTAATCTTTTGGGGTAAGTTCGACATTTAACCCAAAATATTTAACATCCGATGTCGTTCTCGGACATTCGAAATTTTCTGGAAGAAGCAGCGATGGACGGCGACGGAGAAACCATGGCGACAAATCGGACGGAAGAGGAAATAGAGAGAGAAGCAGAGGAGAATCGGAAAGAAGCTTTATTAGCTTCAACACAATCTCTTCAACCTAATTTCAATCGATCCAATCTCACCCACAAACAAATCTCCAAATTACAGGTCGGAATTTTCAGATTCTTCGCATCGACTTTTCTAAACCGTTTTTTTTATTCCTGATCATGAGATTATCATAAACACGATTTTGTTTAACTTGTTCAATTCATTTTTCGGTTTGGTTAGGGTTCGACATTTTTTTATCTTTGAAATTGAAACCAAAATTAATTCGGTTCGGTTTAGTTTTCGAGTTTGATTTTCTTTTCTCGGTTTCTTGTTTGCTACGGTTTGCACAAATGTCCACTTTGAAGCCATTTTGGTTATTTTTGGCGTTTGAGATTACAGGAGCTACACAAGCGACGTATGCAAATAAAAGCCAATTCAAAGATCCATAAGAAACCTAAAGGTAAAGCTTCTTTTTCTTAATTCACGGTTTATTGTTTAGTCGACTAAATGCTCTAAACCGAAATGCAGCGAGCAAGAATTCTCAGAGTAGAGCGAACGGAGGTGGCGAAAACTCTCAGAAATCGGCTTCTACCGTAGAACAACATCATCATAAGACAGTAGTCACAGCCCCAACGAAGCCACAAAAGCTGTTTTGGGGGTGAGTTTTCTTTCTTTTGCTGTTTTTACAAAATTTTCACGGTATGGAAAAACCGAGCTAATGCAAATGATTGTGTGATTTTTGTTTTGGAAATAGGCTAGATACTAGGGAAAGATGGGAAAGGAAAGCCAACATGTAGATGCATTGATGTGAATCGACTTCTCGTTATTGATAACTTAGTTCATTGTACAAGTTATCGAAGAGGGCTAAGAGAAGAGAGAGAGAGAGAGAAAGACTCACAAGATTAATCATGAAACAACGTCGTTTCTTTGTTTTGTTGCTCTCTCTTTTTTTTTTGTTTCATTTCAAGCTCCAGAGGTAAGAGCAAGCTCTATTTCCTCGAGTGATCGTCCTTTAGTCTCGACAACGTTTCCTGCAATGTAGATGACAGCAAGGACACAGACTCCGGCGAAACCCAGGTAGGCACTGCTGATTCCGAATTTAGTCACAACGCTTAAGAAATATAGTCCAATCACAAAGTTTGAAATCTGTTTGTAACAAATGAGAAGAAAAAAAAAGGATTAGCAATGGAGAAGAGAAATTCTGTTCAGAACCATTAGAAAACCACAAATAACTATATACATACCCAGTGCATGCCGAGAGAAAGTGCGACGGCTTTTGCTCTGATTCGGGATGCGAATATTTCTGGAAGAAGCAGAGCCGGTACCGGGCCAGCACCAAGCGAGAAGGACAATACATATCTGGTCAAACAAGCGAGGGTAAAGTCAGATACAGAAAGACTAAAACAAAGTTTGTAATAGAAGATTTGACTTACAGAACAGTTCCAACAACAGCAAGGGTGCCAGAATATGCAGCAAGAGCCTTCCATGTGAAGGACAAAGAGAGTAACAGCATCGACAAAGCCTATTTTCCAGACGAAAAAGTCTATGTCAGCCTGATTAAGCACAAAAATGGTAATGTAAAACTGAGACTTGAAACATGTACCATTCCACCAAAGCTTGTGAGCAAGAGACTTTTCCTTCCCATTTTGTCCATCAAGGACGAAGCAACAGCAGTGCCTGCGACCAGATTTTTATCGGGCTATTAGTTCGATTATGTTGGAACTCAAATAGCAACATGAAAGAGAACAACTAACCAAAGATGTTTGAGGCTCCAACGAGAGCACTGGCTGCAACATCAGATTTCCCAAATTTCCTTAGATATTCCAAGTACCTATAAACCATATCAACACACAACAACTCTCTGATTTATATTTTTAAGAGGTAAACAATTCTTAAATATTTTAACTACTGTGGTATGCTTTCTATTAAAAAAAAAAACTAGTTTGATTTCTTGCCACATTTGCTTTAGGCTTGGAAAATAAAAATAAAACAACATTTGTGATAATATGTGATAAACAGGAGGTGTAATGCTGGAGCAATATTGGTAATTGATAAAGATTGGGTTATTTATCCAAAGTTGATTCATCCTAAAAAATCACCTCCAGTTTCATCTTCTGAAATCTCTTCTGATACAGCAACTATGCAGGTAAAACACATTTCTTCTACTCTTTGATCAGAATTAGTCCTTTATAACTAGTCTCTTATAAGTATTGTTTTGTGTGTTTTACTCAGGAGCAGAACAACGAGGTGCTTAGTTTTCCGGTTGGAGGGGGGCCCCCGGGATACGAGCGAGGCTCGACTTCATCTCAAACTTAAATGAAGATGTTTGGAAATTGGAATGACAGAAGTGTGCTATTGAAGAGGTGAAGGTGTACATGTGTGTGCAAAGAGAGTTATCATTGTTGTTCTAATTATCCCTTTCCTTACTTTATCTTTTTCAAAACTCTTTTTATATTTGGTATTGGTGAGGTCTTGAGAATAATTTTTATTAACCCAGTTTACAAGTTTTTTTTTTTGGTGATAAAACTAAAAATAGACTATTACAAACGGACATGTCTCGAAATCGTAACTCCAACCTCGTCCTCCTACAATAACGAATCTAAATCCGGAGGAGCACTCTCAAAGCAATGGTATCCCAAAGACAAACTAAAAGCATAGTTAGCTAATCCATCAGCAAGACGATTAGCTTCCCTATACACGTGACAAATTCGGACTGACCAGTCCTTCGATAGAAAGCCATGGCACAAACGTACCAGGAAGGACAGCGGATGCGACTCTCGAATCCCTGTCTTGAGAAAACCAACCACCAACTCTGAATCAACCTCCAACTCCACTCTCGCTGCCCTCTTCTCCCAAGCCATAACCAAACCATAATACACTCCCCACAACTCCGCCAAAGGCGCAGAACATCTACCAATATTCAAAGCAAACCCACTGCACCACTTACCTTCTCCATTCCGTAATACTCCACCCGCCGTAGCTAGACCAGGATTACCCCGTGAAGCCCCATCCGTATTAAGTTTCAACCAATCCGCCGCCGGTGGCAACCAAAGTGTTAGACAAGTTTGTATACTATGAAATACAACCTAAAAAGATATTTCCAATAGACAATAGTATTCATATTATTAAACTAATAATTTAATTATAAGTTTGAATATAATTAATAAAATGTATTTAGTTGCTAAATGTTGAATTAAACATATATTGTTTACTAATCTCATAAAATTTTCATTAACCTAAAATAAAGTTAAAATGCTTGGTAATTCTTTTTGTATATATTACCAGATGTTTATATAAATTGACTCGTGATAACATAAGTTGCTTCGTGAGTACAATTTATTTCCTCTACCACATTATATCAGATTTCTACATTAAAAACTTAGCTTTTGTTTTGTCTTTTTACATTAAAAACATTATTTAATATCTAACTAAAACCAAATCAACTAGTAAATAAATAATAAGAAATATAAAATGGTCATGTACATTAAATTTGCATAAAAACTTGGAAAGAATATCAAATATAATGGAACAAAACAATAATTTTAAAATATTTTATACTCAGTAATGGGACGGATGAAATAGTAAAATATGTAGTAATCAATGTTTGACACAGTTATTAACCAATTATATTGTATATACGTTTCTAAATTTGGTCGAATATGGTAGCCAAAAATCCAAATAATCAAGAAGAGGACGATGGGTCCCCACAAATTCAAACGTTGATCAAAAATACCAAAGCAGATTGTTTTTGGGACTCTGTTTTTGTTTTTGAGGCATAATGTTGAAATTTTAAATCAAATAACTTCTACGTACTGTATGTATTATCATTAATATGTTCGTAGGTAGTGAAAATTACATATTCTTTTATGATTTTAGGAAATAAAATGATGCCATGATTGATTCGTTAGCAATAGGCTTCTAAAACTTATGGACCGGTCATGGATGTATATATATATATATATATATATATATATATATATTTTACTCGACAAGGATTGTATGCGCCAAACTTTTCAAAGTATTAGACCAGATCGCCAAACTTTTCAAAGTATTAGACCAGATCAAACTTAAAATCTACAATCACTCTTTTAAGACAAAGTTATCAATTACTACAACTTCACTCAAGCGACGTAAAGATGATTGACTCAACACTTAAGATCACCAAAAGACAAAAGTATCATAATTAATCAACACCCACAATCACAAAAGGAAAACCACATCGCCTCTTTACTTGATAAACATTTATCTGCTCTTTGTATTCTTAAACAAAAAGACTTGTAAAAATCATAGCGAATTTCGAGTGAATACAAATTTGCTTCACACTTTCATATTTTATAGTTTTCATCATTGTATTTTCAAGTCTTTTATTTCCAATCGTATACTCAAAACAAAATTAAATGAAGTCATTTAACCCTCATTACTACACTTTCTTTGCCTATTTTAAATTAAATGTTGAACAACATGTGCTATAACATCTATTAAATGCATGTAAAATATAATTTGATATGTTATAAAAAAAAATATTAATGAGAAACCATCTAAGTTTTTCACCATTGGTGATAAAAATTCATGAAGAGGTTCTCAGATTAGAATTCAATAAAAAAATTTAACTTTATATTGGTGAAATACCCATTAAAACCATTGAAGGTGGTAATAATCCATTTTTTTTTTTTTGGTACTAGACGCTAGTGACCATAGATAGAGATAAACTAAAGGGTTCTTTGCTCAAATCCCACAGAAATCAGGTAATATGACTAGAACCATATAAAACTTTTTTTTATTACTGGCATTTTTTTAATACACAGCGTGCCCTTTTGTTACGTTGTGACAAAAAACGTAATTACAAAAATGTCATAGCCACGTAAGCAACCACGTAGGAAGTCGCTGCTGTGTATTAATGAACTCAGCCGTAAAGCGCTACGGCTGAGTTATGGTTACGTTGCGGCTGATTTATGGTTACGTTGCGGCTGAGTTAAAAAACTCGGCTGACTTATGAGATGATAGTAATTACAAACATAATTTGGCTGACTTACGAACATAAATCAGCCGTTAGTTACGGCTGATTTACAAAAATCTGGCTGACTTATGAGATAACGGCTGACTTACGAACATAAATCAGCCGTTTGTTACGGCTGATTTACAGAAATCTGGCTGACTTATGAGATAACGGCTGACTAACGAACACAAGTTACGGCTGAGTTATACAACGGCGAGCTGATTTGTGGAAAATTGGCTGAGTTTAAGATAAGAGACGGCTAAGTTATGTTCTCCGGTTGGCTAACTTATGAGAGGTATTTACGGCTGACTTAAGTAAATCAGCCGTAATTGGCTGGGTTAACAATAACTCAACCTGGTTACGGCTAACTTATTAGCGAAAGATTAATTACTAGAATAACATTCATTTGACGGCTGATTTATTTGACAATACGGCTGACTTAATATTTCCTAGCCTAATTACGGCTGATTTATTAGCGAAAGATTAATTACTGAAATACTATTCACGTTGCGGCGGACTTACATTATACTTGATGGCTGATTTATTAATGGCTGAGTTATGTGTTTGTTTGGCGGCTGACTTACCGATATTCCATGTCATCAGTTCCGATTTTCCATGTCATCAGCTCTTATTTTCCATGTCATCAGCTCTTACAAATCAGGTTTCTTCGTCTACGACATTCTTCTTATTCTTCTTCATTATTCTCATTCATCAGAGATCTTATGGATCCGGTAATTATTGTTTCTGGTAACTGGGTTAAGAAACACAGATATGTATTCAACGCCGACGGTAATTATGAAAACTGGTCAAAATAAGACAAATAGACTAATAATCATCATGGTACTATATAAATCATTTACAAGGATAAGAATATGTAAGCGAGGACATATGCCGTATCAGCGCTAGAAAAATCTTTTGGGTTACATTTACAGAAACGCTCCGCAAACTTCTCCATGATGCGATCGATTTTTGAGCTTCTCCTGGCAGCCTAAAGCCCCGGAGAAAGGCTCGAATTGCCTCATCAAACTCCATGCCTTGAAAGTCGAATGAATCCACATATTAGATCGATATCATAATTGATGAGAAAGAAAGCGTTGTTTTGCGGCAAATTGTAAGGTTACATATCTCAATATCATTACACACTTACATATGAAACTATCTTGTTTAGAATTCTAAAATACATGGGTTTTGGATTTGATGTAAGAGACAATAATGGGTTTCTTATGGACATTCTAATAGAAAGATATTAACACCAATTATTTACGCCGGATACAATTAAATCAATCGATGCAATGTATGATTGTTTTCATAGAGACCAAAAGAAACGATATTGGAAGCCATTGGAAGATATGGAGTTTGTAATAGGTCATGGTAACGTTTTTGAGGTCAATCATTCCCATTGGAAGATAATATTGTATGTTATAAGATTTTGATCGTTTCTTAAAATTTCATTTAATTATATTTATTTTCATAACAAATAAACAAGCGTTTAGCGTTTTTCAATCATTTATGTAATGTTGTGAAATTTCCGATTTATTAACCCTCAAAATTACATGGTCTCAAGTAAAAAAATCCTTTTAATCTTTTAACCGACCTCAAGGCCCAAACCAAAGAGGATTGCGTTGAGACGGTGGGCGACAAGGGTATCGTTGTAATTTAGCACATGAAATTATGTTAAACCCTAACTTTTTAATCCTCGCTTCACCACTATATATACGACTCGTATTCCTGTAAGCGTTTTCCCCTAGATCACTCTTTTCTTCAACCTAGCCGCTACACACTCTTCTTCCTGCGATTTCTTTGAGGTACGCGATTCACAATCTTCTATGATCTGCATCCTTACTCTTTGATCGATCTTCGTTGAAAATTGTTCGATCTGTTCTCGTTTGTTTGTTATTGAAATTCTCTCAGATTTGATTCTTCGCTACTCCTATCTATAGGATTTGATGCTTTTTTTGATAAATCGTTCTGTTTCTATGACTCGTTGTTCACGATTGTTGATTATAAACTGTTTTCTTGAACATCGGATTGATATGATTCTGAGATTTTCTCTGTTGTTCGATGTTTAGATCTATCTTAGTGATTTGCTTGAGTTTTGATGATTTGTGTTTTTGAATCGGTAATTCTGGAGTAGCTTAAACAATCCGTTGTTCTCTTTGTCTTGCGTTAAAGCCGGGATGATTCTCGGATTGATAACCAAATTCAATTATAAAATAATGATTAAACCACAATGGAGTGCGGCTTAATTCAATTATTTTAAAAGACTTAGTGGCAGCTCCGCAGACAAAATCTTAAGATGACAATGGCCGAAGTCTTGCAGCTTCGGCAATAGCTATAACAAATAATTTTATTTGAACATATTTTTCTCGAACTAGTCTTTTTAAATAAAATAAAATTAATTCCCAAAGATAAAATCAAAGCGGACGATAGAAGGGATGATAGAAGAATTACGAAATTTATGTTGGAACAAACCAAATTCATCCAGTTTAAAAAAGCAGGCTATACAAGGGAGCAAGGACAGAATTTCATGGGTTCAAACCAAATGATCTACTAAATATCAATCTTAAGATATTATTAAAGTCTAGTATATTAGGTTTATTAAATTAAGGTTTCTTAAGTACCTCATATGTTATTAATATATATGATTGCTTATAAAATAGGATAGTAATCCTAAGGAGATAAGTTTTGCATTTATTGTACTAAATGCAGACAAGAAAGCCACAAAATCCTTAAAGTTCAATCCATCTACCATCTTAAGCAGTTATTTTATATCCAGCAAAAATCACAATCAAAGCTGATGATTCTGATCAAATTATGCCAACACTTAAGTGATGATTCTGATCAAATTAACATTACTTAAAGAAAAATGTATATTCCATTCCAAGTGTTTACTCTTTCTATATAACAAGTACAAAACAATTTTTGTTTTTTCATTATGCATTATATAGCTAGTGCAAGAAGCTAAGCAGAAGAAAACAAAGGGACAATGGTGTTTCTCCATCTAACCAATTGAAAAATGCTTAAAGGAGAAACTTTAATAATACATATAGTCAAAACCTGCAATGGTGTGATCAATTAACAAGGATTATTCTAATAGGGCAAATACATGATGAGATTTTGAGAGTTTAGAGTTTTGCTTTATATTCATCAACCTAATCCACTGGAATTTCAACGTCCATCTCCGGTCCACTACTCCCAAAGACCTGTGACATTTAAATTGCAAGAAAGGAGATGCAGTATCAAAAAATCTAGACTACGAATCGGTCTGAAAAAGATAGAAAATTGTGTTTGCAGGTGTACCTTTACGAAATCCTCGAGTGTTAAGAAAGAGTCGCTCGTGTAGCCCGCTTCTTTCAAAACTTGGCTCAGTACTTGCTACACCACAAAATTAAACACAATGGCAAATGATGAAAACACTTGTTTACTTAGTTTATCCAGTGCTCATGATCCTAACCATAAAGATTGGAGCCTAAGATAATAGA
The DNA here is from genome assembly GCA_963576765.1 of Draba incana. Lineage (NCBI taxonomy): Eukaryota > Viridiplantae > Streptophyta > Magnoliopsida > Brassicales > Brassicaceae > Draba > Draba incana. Next base: position 37,213,003 of record OY755208.1, read on the forward strand.
ACAAAAAGGAAAACTCCAACATTTATCTTTGGGGCTTGGAACTGATATGCCAGATGAGTAGTTAAATCGCATAATTATCTAATATGTTTGCATAGACTTTCCAAATGATAATCTCTAGATCAATGATGGATTAAGTAGATTAATGATGCTTCGTTATTTTCCTTATAGCTATAGTTTTACCATCTCCATGATGTATAGCATAATCAATTTTCAAAAAATAAAGAGTGTTTTGAATGGTAAAACTTTATATAAATACCTCTCTTTGCTCATCAGACATGAATGATCCCGATAAGTCCCGCAACACTTCCATGATATCATTACTTGCTTTGTGCAAACCGTAGCAATCAAGGAACCGAGAAGAGAAAATCAAACTCGAAAACTAAACCGAACCGAATTAATTTTGGTTTCAATTTCAAAGACAAGAAAATGTCGAACCCTAACCAAACCGAAAACTGAATTGAACAAGTTAAACAAAATCGTGTTTATGATAATCTCATGATCAGGAATAAAAAAACGGTTTAGAAAAGTCTGCGAAAAATCTGAAAATTTTGACCTGTAATTTAGAGATTTGTTTGTGGGTGAGATTGGATCGATTGAAATTAGGTTGAAGAGATTGTGTTGAAGCTAATAAAGCTTCTTTCCGATTCTCCTATGCTTCTCTCTATTTCCTCTTCCGTCCGATTTGTCGCCATGGTTTCTCCGTCGCCGTCCATCGCTGCTTCTTCCAGAAAATTTCGAATGTCCGAGAACGACGTCGGATGTTAAATATTTTGGGTTAAATGTCGAACTTACCCCGAAAGATTACGCATGGTTAACTAACCTCCCGAATGTTTTGAATTATTACATAACTAACCTAATATTTTCTCGAATTGTAAATTATACCAATATTTTATGTGGAGGATTTTAAGTTAGAAGAATTGTATTCCTTAGTTATATCATTGATCGCGCTGGCAATGAATGGTCTATAACAGCTTTAAGTGTAAAATTCTCAAGCTTGGTCTTTAATTATTTTTGTCCCTTAGACCAAGCAAACTAATTAAGACCTTAAGACTTTTCTTTAATTCACTAATCTTTTATGACCTCTCTCACCCAGAGATTTATTTAATCTCTATATAATACTCCCTCCGTTCCATTATATATGATTTTTAAGAGAATTTTTAGTTTTACTTTATAAGATGTTATACTAGTTTCTATGCAGATTTTAATGTGATTTGATATTTTTATCTTTTTAAATTCCGTAGTTTTATATATGATTGGTTGAGTTATATTTTTAGTTAAATATTAAATGAAATTTTGTTTGTATTTATTTCTTATTTCTCATGAAATAAATCAGAACATCTTATAAAATGAAACAGAAACAGAAGGAGTATCAAATTATTATTATTTATTTTTTTTTTGTCAACTGATTTTATTAATCTAGAAAATATTACTACAATGTCCAAGAGATCCTATAAGAACTTTTGCCAATTCGAACCAAGGGCCGAGAAGGCTCCTTGCCTTGAACGCAAAAGCTCATTCCACTTCAATGGTTTTCTGATATCAGTCAAAACATTGTCGAATTGTTGTTTGAGGTCGTCGAGAGATCCATTATTATCGATAACAACGTCAGCTTTGCTTCGTTTCAAATCCAAAGACATTTGAGCCATCACTCTGTTTCTTGCATCTTCCTCTCTCAGCCCATCTCTCTCCATCAATCTCTTAAGTTGAGTCTCTTGACTGACCCAAACAACTACGATCGGTTTCGTCCATCTATCCATCTTTACTTCAAACAACAACGGAATATCGACAACTATCAGTTTAGCTCCTTTAGCCCATTGTTTAAGAATTTCCCAAAAAATACCAGTTGATATGTATGGAGCCATCAACCTAATAGAGTGAAAGACATAATACGCAATTTCAGGATTTTATCCGTTAAACAAAAAAAGAAAAGCCTGAAATTCCTACTTGTTTAGAAGTTGGCGCTTGGAATCAGAAGAGAAAACGATCTGACCGAGTTTTGGGCGGTCCACTTCTCTACTAGGAAGTAGAATCTCCTCTCCAAAAGCTGCAACTACTCGTTTCCATCCACCGCTTCCTTTCTTCAACACATTCTATATAGAAAAACACACAAAATTCCAAACATATGGCCAATGTACTATGATGAGCTAAAGATAAATGAGAATTGTCAAGGGATAGACATTACTCGAGCGACGACATCAGCGTTAACAACGGGAATGCCACTAGTCTTGAAGAGATTGGAAACTGTACTCTTACCAGACGTTATGCCTCTCGTTAAACCGATTATTCTCATTTTCCTAACTTTCCTCTTTTCACTCCTGAGAAACATCCAAAACCAAAATATTACCCAAATGTTGGATAATCAAAATTCAAAACCAAAAATCAACCAGTCTTTCACAAAAATACAGCAAGTGGATTCTTAACCACAATCATCCACAATTAACCCTGAATACATCATTCAATTTTGGGAACCCTAATTTTCCGCGAAATTGGAAGATTGATTGAAAAGATTTCCAACTCAAATAGAAACAGAGATTAGGACCATGGATACACGAATTAGTACCTGCCCGGGATTTCTGACCGAGTAATTCGAAGGCGATCGTTGAAGAGAGACGGTGGTGGAGATCATATCACTCAAGTATTAGCCATGGCTGTTGAAAGAACCGATTTTCAAAGTGTGAGGGTATATCACCGATCCGAATAGCGTCACTGTTCCGGGAATTTTCAAACAAGAATTATGAGTCGATGGATTCATGAAGATGATGAGCGATAAAAGAGAAAAGAGATTAAAGTATAGAGTGAACTAGGTAGAAAAACATTTATAATCTGCTTATTAGTTCGGTAGCCAAAAATTTAATAAAATCGATTATATGGTTTGGTAGGATATGGCCATTTACAATTTTATCCTCCATTTTGTCCTCAGTAGCTATTAACCAGCGTAGTGTGGTCGGTCAAACATGGATTTCAAATTTGATGATTTCCAAATAAACATTTACGATTCCGACTTATAATTAGATTAATAAAAACACAGTTTTTCTCAATCTAGATTGTATTAATTGATTTCTAAATAGTATCTAAGTATATATATCATATTCCGGTACAACTAGGGCGCAACCTTTCGAACAAGAAGATTAATGATTCCAGACATTTTGGAAACCTTCATGTTATAAAAAGTGAGAGGAGAGGTTTGTATCGGATTATCCTTTGCCCATACATGTTCCCAGTTCATCACAGCGTTCGTACCGCTATTTACCATTTCACAGCGTTCGTAGCTACTGAGGACAAAATGGAGGATAAAATTGTAAATGGCCATATCCTTCCAAACCATATAATCGACTTTATTAAATTTTTGGCTACTGAACTGATAAAGAGATTATAAATGTTTTTCTACCTAGTTCACTCTATATTTTAATCTCTTTTATCGCTCATCATCTTCATCAATCCATCGACTCATAATTCTTGTTTGAAAATTCCCGGAACAGTGACGCTATTCGAATCGGTGATATACCCTCACACTTTTAAAATCGGTTCTTTCAACAGTCATAGCTAATACTTGAGTGATATGATCTCCACCACCGTCTTTCTTCAACGATCGCCTTCGGATTACTCGGTCAGAAATCCCGGGCAGGTACTAATTCGTGTATCCATGGTCCTAATCTCTGTTTCTATTTGAGTTGGAAATCTTTTCAATCAATCTTCCAATTTCGCGGAAAATTAGGGTTCTCGAAATTGAATGATGTATTCAGGGTTAATTGTGGATGCTTGTGGTTAAGAATCCACTTGCTGTATTTTTGTGAAAGACTGGTTGATTTTTGGTTTTGAATTTTGATTATCCAACATTTGGGTAATATTTTGGTTTTGGATGTTTCTCAGGAGTGAAAAGAGGAAAGTTAGGAGAATGAGAATTGTCGGTTTAACGGGAGGCATAGCGTCTGGTAAGAGTACAGTCTCCAATCTCTTCAAAGCTAGTGGCATTCCCGTTGTTGACGCTGATGTCGTCGCTCGAGTAATGTCTATCTCTTGACAATTCTCATTTATCTTTAGCTCATCATAGTACATTGGCCATATGTTTGGAATTTTGTGTTTTTCTATATAGAATGTGTTGAAGAAAGGAAGCGGTGGATGGAAACGAGTAGTTGCAGCTTTTGGAGAGGAGATTCTACTTCCTAGTAGAGAAGTGGACCGCCCAAAACTCGGTCAGATCGTTTTCTCTTCTGATTCCAAGCGCCAACTTCTAAACAAGTAGGAATTTCAGGCTTTTCTTTTTTTGTTTAACGGATAAAATCCTGAAATTGCGTATTATGTCTTTCACTCTATTAGGTTGATGGCTCCATACATATCAACTGGTATTTTTTGGGAAATTCTTAAACAATGGGCTAAAGGAGCTAAACTGATAGTTGTCGATATTCCGTTGTTGTTTGAAGTAAAGATGGATAGATGGACGAAACCGATCGTAGTTGTTTGGGTCAGTCAAGAGACTCAACTTAAGAGATTGATGGAGAGAGATGGGCTGAGTGAGGAAGATGCAAGAAACAGAGTGATGGCTCAAATGTCTTTGGATTTGAAACGAAGCAAAGCTGACGTTGTTATCGATAATAATGGATCTCTCGACGACCTCAAACAACAATTCGACAATGTTTTGTCTGATATCAGAAAACCATTGACGTGGAATGAGCTTTTGCGTTCAAGGCAAGGAGCCTTCTCGGTCCTTGGTTCAGTGATTTTAAGTGTCTTTGTTTGCAAACAGCTCAACATTGGCTTTTAGCAATTTTGCTTAACCAGCGTGGTGTGGTCGGTCAAACATGGATTTGAAATTTGATGATTCCCAAATAAACATTTACGATTCCGACTTATAATTAGATTAATAAAAACACAGTTTTCTCAATCTAGATTTGTATTAATTGATTTCTAAATAGTATCTAAGTACGTATATCATATTCCGGTACAACTAGGGCGCAACCTTTCGAACAAGAAGATTAATGATTCAAGACATTTTGGAAACCTTCATGTTATAAAAAGTGAGAGGAGAGGTTTGTATCGGATTATCCTTTGTCCATACATGTTCGCAGTTCATCACAGCGTTCGTATCGTTATTTTTGTGGGAAATCTTCACTTTTATTGTATTGTATATGTAAATGATCATTAGACTGCCTGTTCCAGTGATCTTTAAAGTCTATGATTCGGATTGCAATGGGATAGTCTCATGTAATGATATCATGGAAGTGTTGCGGGACTTATCGGGATCATTCATGTCTGATGAGCAAAGAGGTATTTATATAAAGTTTTACCATTCAAAACATTCTTTATTTTTTGAAAATTGATTATGCTATATATCATGGAGATGGTAAAACTATAGCTATAGGAAAATAACGAAGCATCATTAATCTACTTAATCCATCATTGATCTAGAGATTATCATTTGGAAAGTCTATGCAACTAATATGTTTCCCATATTAGATAATTATGCGATTTAACTACTCATCTGGCATATCAGTTCCAAGCCCCAAAGATAAATGTTGGAGTTTTCCTTTTTGTTCTATTATCTTAGGCTCCAATCTTTATGGTTAGGATCATGAGCACTGGATAAACTAAGTAAACAAGTGTTTTCATCATTTGCCATTGTGTTTAATTTTGTGGTGTAGCAAGTACTGAGCCAAGTTTTGAAAGAAGCGGGCTACACGAGCGACTCTTTCTTAACACTCGAGGATTTCGTAAAGGTACACCTGCAAACACAATTTTCTATCTTTTTCAGACCGATTCGTAGTCTAGATTTTCTGATACTGCATCTCCTTTCTTGCATTTTAAATGTCACAGGTCTTTGGGAGTAGTGGACCGGAGATGGACGTTGAAATTCCAGTGGATTAGGTTGATGATTCATATAAAGCAAAACTCTAAACTCTCAAAATCTCATCATGTATTTGCCCCACTTTGTTATTAGAATAATCCTTGTTAATTGATCACACCATTGCAGGTTTTGACTATATGTATTATTAAAGTTTCTCCTTTAAGCATTTTTCAATTGGTTAGATGGAGAAACACCATTGTCCCTTTGTTTTCTTCTGCTTAGCTTCTTGCACTAGCTATATAATGCATAGTGAAAAAACAAAAATTGTTCTGTACTTGTTATATAGAAAGAGTAAACACTTGGAATGGAATATACGTTTTTCTTTAAGTAAAGTTAATTTGATCAGAATCATCACTCAAGTGTTGGCATAATTTGATTTGCATTATATAAACTAATAGGTTTATTATAAAAGGGGAAAGAAAAAAAACTAATAAAGGTCATTAAACTGACATATTGAAACTGAAGCGTAACGTGACGCAACGTAATTAAAGAAGAATCATCCACTTTCTTAGAATTATTAATGCCACACAATTATACTGTGTTAAAAGAATCAAAACGTCGTCGTTTTTTAATTTCTTTTTCTTTTCGCTTTTTTCCCTTTTTCTCTCTTCCCCACTTACACTAGCAACAGTTTCGCCTCTCGTCAGTCAAAAATATCTCCGAATTCTTCTTTTGACTGTGTTCATCAATGGCGGCGAAGGTAGGTTCATTCCGGAACGGAATACTCGAGAAACGCGAGAGGCTTCTTTCCAATAATGGTTTCTCCGATTTCAGATTCACCGACATCGAGTCCAACGATCTTCTCGAAGACGATAACTATGGAAGGACGCGGTTATGCTGCTGCTGTTCGTGCGGAATCCTAGCCGAGAAAATCGCCGGAGTTTATCAGGATGCCAAAGATGTGGCGAGAAAAGCTTGGGAGATGGGCGTATCGGATCCGAGAAAGATCGTCTTCTCCGCTAAAATTGGTCTTGCTTTAACGATCGTCGCGGTTTTGATTTTCTTCCAGGAACCTAATCCCGATCTCAGCCGTTACTCTGTGTGGGCTATTCTTACTGTCGTCGTCGTCTTCGAATTCACCATCGAGAAAACTAGCTACAAACTTATAAAAATTAACTTGGTTTTTTAATAATACTATATAATTGTTATTATTATTTTTGTGGATCACCCCTAGTTTTGATCGATATTAAACAGATTGATCATGGAAATGAAGAGCATCTGATAATCGGTGACGGAAACTGTCTTTTCCGAAGCGTGGCGCATCAAGTCGAGCAGCACGACCGAGTTAGGCGAGAAATCGTTGCAAATGTAAGTACTTTCTTGATTAGTATTACTTTTTCTTCATACAAATGCATATTTATGCTTTATTTTGTTAAAAATAGCTTAGGGCAAATGAATCCAGATTCTCCGGGGCTGCCGAAGGGACTTACGAATCTTATTGCGATTTGATGGCACAAAACAGGACGTATGGAGATCATATAACTCTACAGAGTGCAGCAAACATAGTAATATTTTTTTTATCTCTTATCACAATTCTTCATATGCTTTCTTAGTTATTAGGTAATTAGCATGACATATGAAAATTGTGTATAGTTATATTATCAACTCCAAATCTTAAAATATTTAGAAAATAAAAGCATCATAGTTGCTGCTAATTTTTTTTTAAAAGTAATCCATATAATCCTAAGATATTTTGAACGAACTAGAAGTATGTATACGTTGCCTCTAACTGTTTTAATCTTTTTTATAGTACGCTCTACGGATAACGATCAAATGCCGCACAAGGAATGATATGGTAATTAGCCCGGATAATGGCATAGCGCATCAAGGTAAATTTTTGTCTTAGTTTTTTGTTTTGTTTTTGACTTAGTTATTCTCAACTTATTTTTTGAAAAAATGATTTTTATATATGTTTTTTGCAGAGTTGTGGGTCTGCTACGATCCGGATCTAGAACATTACAACCTTTTTTCTCGAGGTCTGATTAGATCGTTTGCATCAAAGTTGGTTACTCTTTTTTTTTGTTGTTGCATTCTAAAGCCATCTATATTTGCTAAAAAACATTTTTCACTATCGAAAAGAGATAAACGATACGGAAAGGAATGGCCATTTTCTCTAATAAATTCACTTTTATTTTGGTTAGTGCTTATGTATTGGATATCAACCATCAAATTCGAAAGAATTAGATTCGATAATTCTCAGTATTTTCCTTTCCTTATATAAGCAGGCCCGGCCCAGAGGACAAACCAGTGAAGCCACCGCTTAGGGCCCTAAATTTAGAAGAGAATTTTTATTATAGGTATAATTATAAAAAAATATTAACTGTTTTTATAATAATAATGTTTGTAAAACCTTTTTTCAAAGTCTTTTATAATGTCTGTGGGCCTTAGAAACATGTTAATACTTTTGAAAAGTAATTTAATTTTATTCGTTAAAATTCTAGTTTAAAAAACAAAATTTAAACTACAATGTTTTGACTATTATAATCAGATTGCGTTGTTTCTTCGGTAATTTGGCGGAGATAGTTATATACTGACTTCTGAGTGGATTGCGGAAGTGTTACTGTGCGCTTGCGCGCACCAGATTTTATTATCTGGTTATATAATCATTGAAATTAACGTCATCTTAATCGAACGCCGGCATGTATATGCATAAAGATCTAAAATATGCGATAATCGACTGTTCTTGAACTAAGTAACATTTCCACATCATACGATTATTAAATGTATAAAATAAAATGTTTTTTATATTCTACTTGTTTCTCCATATAAGATATTTTGGATAAAAACACACATATTAAAATTTTACTTTTTCTTTAATAAAATATTATTTAATATATAAACAAAACCAATCAACCCAATCAACAAAAATTATGCAGAATACAATTGGTCACACACTATTCAATAAAGTAAAAATTACATAGAACTTTGAAAACATCTTATATCATAAAACAAAATAAAATTTCTAAAACATGAAAAGAAACAGAAGGAATAGTCTTGTTTTTCCTAATATTTTATACTACTTATACTAAAGAATTGTTGTTTCATAGTTTGTAACTGATCTTGTGTTATATTTGGGGAATTGAAACAAATAATTTTATAGAAAAATAACTCAAAGCATGTGTTATTATTGACCTTTAGAATCCTTGAGAGAGTTATATAGAGGCCCAAAATATTTTTTTGTCCTAAGTTTCATAAAAATATTGAGCTGGCACTGGGAGAGGGCCTAGGCAAAGATAAAGAAAAACACGAAGTCTAAATCGAATATTACTGTCGATGATGCGAAGATAGAGGTTATAAGCCTTTTGCTTTATCTTATACAATCTAATGTTCTCAACAACCGTGTGCTTCACAATGGTTTTATGCAACTAAAAATGATATATGATTCCTTTTCCCCAATCATTTACACCACCCCTAGTAGATATCGGTAAAAAATTTATAGAGACTTTAGAGAGTCCCATTACATTGAGGAATTTTTAATTTCACGAATGCACATTTTGATTTGTTTTGTAGGTGGAACCATTAATAGGTACGAAAATTTTAAAATTTACTAGTGTAGCTAATACCAAAATAATGATTTATTGGGTCAAATTTACAGCCTGACACAGAGGGAGTTGATGAACCTTTTGCTAAGGATTCTACCACCGGAAGGTCTCAAAAAATTGTGTAAGTGGAAAACTTGATTCGCATGAATGACAGAAAGTTCCAAGATGATCTCACCGATGAAATGGTAACTTGCAAAACAACTCAAGGACAGTAGTCTAATGACAAGCCAATCTGTGCAAAACACATAAGAGGTTAAATGCTAACTTTTTCCTCACAATACCTTCCATTGCTATTGCTATTGTCATCAAAAGCTGTGTAAGAGAAGAATTTATTTTGGTTCACATATTGTTTTTACTGGTCTTACCATTTTTTTACTTTTGATGTGGATTTGTCAACAAAATATACTCATTGAGCAAAGCTTAGCGAGTACAGGACACACAAAATTAAGAGCCTCAAAGATATATTTAGAAAGTTCAAAAACGAGTTGCTTCCAGTGGCTATTGAAGCTAGAATAGAGTTTTTCCAGAATTTTGTTGCAAAGAAGATGATCTGTTTATAAAACTACTTAATATCTTTAGGAATACAAATAGTCTATCAACCATATAGGCGGTACAGCAAAATTAACATGCAATAATTCAGAAGCAAATGATTTTTTAGCTAAAATGTCCGCCTCTTGATTCCTTTCTTGGTTAATATGTTCCAGCGAACATAGAAGTAATTTGGTCATCCAAAATCGAATATCACATAGAACATTTCCAATATTCACGTTATCTCCATTCATATTAATAACCGAAACCAGTTCCTTGTTATCACCTTCAAATCTGCTTCGACTCTTTGTCACCGTTAAATAGAATAGTTTTTTAATGATTTAAGAAAATTAAATAGGGAACGGAGAACGTAACTAGTGAACCAAATTTTCTAATTAATCTTTCTTCTCTAATTTTCCATACCATTTTGAGTTTTCTATAAATTTTTGGGTCTTTTTATGTTCGTGTTCATCAGAACATGTGCTAATGTTGATACTCTGACTTGGAAACAGACTACTTATCTCAGGGAGCTCAATTTCAGCTCTGTCTTTGAGCCCACATAAGCCGCCGGGTCGCACGGCAGAAGAACACCCAACATACTGATGCACACTTCGTTGTTTTCTTAAAAATAAGATGATACAGAGATAGTATGTTGATGGAAAGTTGTTTCTTTTCAAAAGATAATCAACTTTTTTCCATTGAAGTTGATTGCTTTACAAAATCCTAGCGAGCTTTCTTAGTTAAAAACACTACTTCTCTACAAAATGTGAGAACTTCCAATTCCAACATAAGTCATTCTAGCTTCTACGTTAAGACTCTTAATTTTGATACCTAGACTCAAACGAATATTCGGTGCAAGAAACACACCTAACCTAAAGTGCCAAATTTAAGACATCAGACAACATCATCCAACCTTAGAGGAGTAGCAATGGTGGCTAACACCTTCGCCTTCTCGTTCTCTACAAGAGCTTCTTTGTCTGAACACTTCTGCTTCAAGTCCTTCAGTTCTTCCTCTAATTCTTGAATCCGCGCCACACCGATCTGCTCTTCCTTCTTCTTTTCTTTTACTTGGACCAGTTTCTGCTCCAACCAACCCACCTTAAAACCTGAATCTTTCACGTATGTTAGTGCACTCTCTGCTCCCACCAGATCATCAATGGAAAGGTCTTGCAGTGACTGGCAAAGCGTGTCGATTAGGTTGAGGAGGACATTCATGCATGCTGTCTTCAGATTTTGGTTCTTTGCTCGGAACTCTAATGCCATCTCTGGGTGTTTTTCAAATATACGCTTCACAAGTTCCACATACAAGTGAAAGAAAAGGACGAATTGAATAATTACCACCTCGAAGTCCCAAAATCAACAAAAAGAAGAAGCAAATGATTACTTGTAAAAAGTTTGCATCTTTATTAACTTATTATTACCTGTGAAGGTAGAACTTGAAACCCATTCACATCCACCCAATCTACTGGAGTTTCCTTAGGCAAATCACCACTAGTCACAACACCATCACCATTCATCTTTATCTTTTTCCGACGTTGAGTTACCTCCTCAGTTTCCTCTGGTACATCTGATTCGCCACTAACATTAAGAACATCTACCTCTACAACAACCTTGACTTCACCATCCACCAGAAACACACCATTTTTGGACTCAAGTTTGCCAAGGTTAATCATGGGTGCAAAACCCCAGTCCGGTTCTCTCTTATCAAACCAGTGTTGGGTTACTGAAAAACCCACAAAACGGATTTCCTTTCATTAATCATTTACATTGAACATCAAAATCTCACAACATATATAAAAATACTCATAAAAAAGGAGACGTAGAAAAGAATCACCTTTCACTAGTGAGAGTTTCTCCTGAAACTGATTTACTATAGTAAATGAAACCTTTGCGTATCTTCTCCATCCAAATTGCAAATATTTAATATCAGCAACTGCCAGATACAGAGAAAAATTATTACCAGCATTCTTGTCACTATTTCCCTTGGGGAATGCCTTAAGACGCCTGCAAGCAAAAGAAAAACTAACAATGGCGGTCTTCACATAAACCCTTGAAACGGATTAGAACACAAAAGTTTTTGTTTTCTTACCATTTGCAACATCCGAGTAGATTTTCTCCGATCCCAAAGAAGGGAAATTCTTAATGACCCAAGTGAACTTGTTGTCATCAACTTCATTCCCCATCGAAACTGTCAGATAGTAGAACCGGAGTGAGAGCGGCAAACACCCAAATTCTCTAACCAAACTGTCAAAGAGAAATGAAACCCTAGACTCCCAAAATCCCCAAATCAAAACCACGATTTTTCCAAATGTGCCACTTTTGGATTTATGGCCCAAATTACAATTTAGGCCCAAGTTCTGCTTCGACTCTTTGTTAATTGTTACCGTTAAAAGGAACAATTTTGGTGTCACTTTCTGAACTCTCAATCCCGCCGTCTTCTGAGTTCTCTGATTTGCTGATAAATTTAAAACAAAATCTTTTTTTTTGAAAAAAGGATCGATTTACCAATAAATAATTAAACAACCTTAATGGCTTTACAAATTGAACTTCAAAATTAGCTTCATTTGCTGAGGACATTCTTGTAATCCTTGATGGATTACCGTAAAATTGGAATATACCACATATAGCTTAACCATTTACATAGACATATATTGTTATCTTAAAGATACAACTTTTGCAAAATCCAAGCGCAACATTAGATAGAGCACTTATGATATGCTTCAATTCCTCATCCTTAATGAATTGTAACTTGAACGAGAGTATGAGACTAACTAAAATATATTTTACTTCCTTACCCGTTAAAGCTGCCTTCTTTACAAAATCCGCCAAAAAATTACTTCTTTACAAAATGTGACAACTTCCAGTTCAGATACTGATACTGAAACCTAGATACTCACACCTAGCCAGACCAAAGACAGCATCAATCCAACGTTAGAGGAGGAACTCTGGCAACCAACAACTTTGCTTTCTCTTTCTCCACCAGAGCTTCTATTATTGAGCACTTCTGCTTCAAGTTCTTCATTTCTACCTTCTCTTTCTCCGCCAGAGCTTCTTTGTCCGAGCACTTCTGCTTCAAGTCCTTCAGTTCTACCTTCTCTTTCTCCACCAGAGCTTCTTTGTCCGAGCACTTTTTCTTAAAGACCTCCAATTCTACCCTCTCTTTCTCTAGCAGAGCATTTACGCCCGAGTACTTCTGCTTAAAGATCTTCAGTGTTTCTTCAAATTCTTGCGTCCGAGCCAAACCGGTCTGCTCTTCCTTCTTATTTTCTTTTACTTCCTCTAGCTTTTTCTCAAAGCAACTCACCTTAATGCCCGCACATTTCAGGAAATTAACTGAACTGTCTGCTTCCAACAGATTATCATTTGAGAGCTCATTAAGTGACTTGCATAATATCTCGATTAGGCCGAGGAAGACATACAAGCACGATGACCTCAGACGTTCATTCTTCGCTCGGATTTGTACTGCAATGTCTGGGTATTTTCTAAAAACACGGCTCACAAATTCAACCTACAAACCAAAACAAAAGAATGAATCTAGTTAAATCTCATATTTATAAACCAATACAGAAACTGAAGGCTAGATTTTTAAACAACCCTAGTCCCAAGATTAACGATTCAAAAGCAAACGATAAACGTCTGTTAAAGTTTGCATCTTACCTGTGAAGGAAGAACTTGAAATCCCTTAACATCAATCCTTTCCTTTACTGATGAAGTTTCTTTGGACACCACACAGTCGTCAATTCGCTTAATCTTTTTCAGAGGTCGAGTTACCTCTTGAGATTTCTCTGTTACATCTAATTTGCCAATAACTTCAAGAACCTTAACCTCCGCGACAATCTTGAATTCATTTTTCACAAGAAATCCACCCTCTTTGTCAAGAAGTTTGGTAAAGGGAATCATTTCTGAATAAATCGCGCAAGGACTCCTTTCATCAAACCAGAGCTGTGCTTCTGTAAACCACGATAGATAAAACTGACCCAAATCAAAACACAACACAACACCATACATAGAATCTAGTAGCAAAAACCACACCTTGCACTTGAGAGAGGTTCTCCGAACGTTTATTTACAACAGTTAAGCGATATTTAGCGTGTCTTCTCCATCCACAAGGCAAGGTTTTTGAATCATCAACGTCAAGAACCAAAGACAAATATTTTTTCCGACACACATTCTTGGGATAGGCCATAAGACGCCTGCAAGCAAAAACCATTGATTTGATTACTCGGAAAAAGATTAAAACATTTAGAGAAATTTTGTGAATGAAAGATTTTTATTATTTTTGAAATTTACTTAACTTTATTTGTTTCATTTTTATACATATACTATTATGCATATTTCAGATGATGATATTGAATGGGAGATTTATAACTGGTGGAAATTATAAAGATAGAAACGCATATTCAATAATCATAACTACTAGTACATTATTTTGGGTTTGATGACCGTTTAGATCAGACTGAGGCATTTAATACACAAGAATGTAAGATGTTTTCAGATTCGATAATAACTATGGGTCAATGTCCATTGGCTTACCATGTAACGTTTCACTACTTTAGCTTTTTAAAGTCAATTATTTTCTCTTATTACTAATAACCCTTTAGACTAAACTGGTTACATGATTTAAAGAATATGAAACTTACTGAAACCGGACTAGACTTTTTTGTGGTGCATTCTTGGTCATTTGCATGAGTCATCTACTTATTTCTTGGTCATCGCACACGTTCCTTTGATTGGCTCGTTAATTATTTTGGGTGTGTTACATACTTACATCCATAATTCGTGATTATGACTTTTAAGCATAAGTTAGTAAAAGTTGACAAAACAAAATAGTAATCATAATTGGTAACGGGATATCATCATAATATAATTGTTGGGACGGAAAATTCGTCTTGACTTGTATTCATCCTAAGTTAACACATGGTCTTATTCAAATTAATACTCCCGTATGATATTATTATTTGATGTTTTGAAATGTTACACACAAATTAAAAAACTTTATTGATATATTTCTTTTTGTGAAGTTTCACGTAAACCAATTATTTATTATTAAAAATAATTAATTAAACCAATCACAAAAAATACTGTAGAATTCAAATGGTCACAAAAGACTAAAAATATTGAATTTTTACATTGAAAAGTGAAAACATCAACTAATTTGATACTTCCCGTTTGTTTTTAAATGATGTTTTAAAAGTTATTTTTTTGTTCCCAAATAAGTGATATTCTCACTTACCAATGCATAATTAATTGACTTTTTAGTATTTTTGACTCTTGAAATTCTGCAGTTTGAATTTTTATTGGTAGAAATGTCTTGGATAAATATTTCAAAAAACAAGATAAATTTAATGATTTTCTTAATAGGATTGTAGAAATCTTAAACATCAGTTAAAAACAAACGGAGAGAATATAAAATTATTTATCTAAAACATCATCTAATATGATACGGAGAGAGTACGTGTTTGTGAGTATTAATTTCTCTGAATGGAATGATCATCTAATATGAAACGGATTAGGAGTGGAATGAACTATCCGGACTATAGATTCCGGAAATTTTTTTTTTTACGAACGATTTGTTTTTCATCCAAATTAACAAAAATTAACAAATTTTCAAAAAATTTATCTGATTATGCTGAAAATTTGTTCCTCATCCAACTTACTGAGAGTATTGAAAGTGATTTTCTATAGCCAAAATTTGTAAACTCATCATTTTACCCGAATTTCCATCCCATATATTTATTGGAAGTACTTCTGAAACTCTAATTGTATTTTTTTAATATCTGTGAGGATTTAACCTCTAATCCTCTGCGAACACAACTCCGATTGATTTGGATCCAATCACTAATTCGAATCGATTGATTTTGCAGAAACGAAGAAAGCGATAAAGACCACCAAAACTGATCACCGAGTTCCCTTCTCACAGGTACATCTCGGGTGGACGACGGTGGTCCACAACATCCACTATGATCGGAAAAGTATACAAGAGTTTTACGGAGCTTGAGCCTTACAACAATGGCGTCAAGTCGTTACAACGAAAGAGAAAGAGATTTTTCAGAGAGTTTTCTAGAGAGAGATCTTATTCTTGTTGTACCTTCCCTTATCATAAAGATTCTCTGTATATAAGGATAAGGATGTTGACTTTGACCATAACAGAATCCTCGAGCTGAATCCGTTACACCGTCACTTGCAGTAAACCGAATCAATCATCCCGGTTCACTCATCTCTCTCTATTCTCATCAATCCGGCCCAGTAGAAAAATCCAGCTGCGCAGCTTAATGGGCTGGGCCTAATGACGAAAGGCAAGACCACGAACAACAATCTCCACCTTTGACTTTTGTCAACTCTCATCTCTTTCCCTTTCAGACCACTCCGCAAAACTCTTCTTTCCCGATCTTCTCCGGCGATTCAACAATCATCACGCCGTGGATGTCTTCACGGGGCTCCACCTGAGCTCCATCACCGTCGTAGCCATCTCCAGTGAATCTTACCAATCAACTCACTGGTAACAGATGACCAATCCACTTCTCCTAGCTGACTTATCAGCTTCCAGAGATCAAAACCCAGATCTCTAACTTCACAACTTCTGCGATTCTGATGCAAACAGATACACCGCTTCATCTTCTTCAGCAACCATCTTCGACTCGACCCTTGAATCCAGCGACAAGAAGTAACCTTGAAGAACTTAATCCCAGTCTTCAACCTCCATTTCTGAACCCATCTTCGACCTGAAGACAACTGAGAACAGCTGCAAAACCTTCTTCACTAACCAGCCAGACCTTCAAACTCGCTCAGGTAACACACAAATCTCTCTGACTCTTGAGATTCATATGTACACACCAATAGAAACCTCACTAGCTATATTCCAGAAACCAAACTAACCATTTCCTTCTGATTCTAATGCGAGGTTAAACACAATACCTGAGCGAAGTCACAACGCCACTTAGGCGATTCTAAGCTGACCCAGACCCTCTTCAAATCTTGGTCCAGGTAATGACTTAGTCATAAGATCAGCCGGATTCACCTTAGTATTAATCTTTAGAACTGAAATTTCACCTTGATTTAGAACGTCTCTGATGAAATTTAGCTTCGTATCGATATGCTTAGTCCTCTCGTGATGAACACTGTTCTTTGATAGGCAGATAGCACTCTGAGAATCGCAATAGACTTTAGGCACTTCATTGTTGATCCTTAACTCAGAACAGAATCCATTTAACCACATAGCTTCTTTCACTGCTTCTGTTAATGCAACATATTCGGCCTCTGTAGTTGATAGTGTGACCATATGTTGTAGACTAGACCTCCAACTTATAGTGTTTCCTCCAATCTGGAACACATAACCTGAAATCGATCTCCGTCTATCGAGATCTGCTGCATAATCAGCATCAGAGAAACCTTCAACGTTGAAATGATCTCTCTTAGTAAAAGTTAGACACAGATCTGACATTCCTTTTAGATACCTCATAATCCATTTTACTGCTTGCCAATGAGATCTTCCAGGGCTTCCCATAAACCTACTAACTAATCCAACCGCATAAGCTAGGTCTGGCCTAGTGCCTACCATGGCGTACATTAGACTCCCTACATCACTGGCATAGGGAATTTCATCCATCAAAACAGCTTCAACTTCTTTCTCTGCTTCACTTAAACTCTTCAGCTTGAATTGAGATCCAATAGGAGTATTCACAGGCTTAGAATCAAACATATTGAATGTTTTTAGAACCTGAGTCAAATACTTCTCTTGAGACAGCTTTAGAACTCCTTTCTTTCTATCTCTTATGATCTCCATTCCCAGAATTTTGCTTGCTGGCCCGAGATCTTTCATTTCAAACTCTTGCTCTAAATTCCTCTTCAAGCTTGTAATTCCCTCAGTATTCTTAGACGCAATTAGCATATCATCAACATAGATTAGAAGATACACCTGGTCTTCAACTGAATCACCCTTGACATAGACACAAGGATCTCTTTGACATCTATAGAACTCCTGTTTCTGCATAAACTCATCAAACCGTTTGTTCCACTGCCTAGGGCTTTGCTTCAACCCATATAGAGACCTCTTTAGAAGACAGACCTTGCTTTCTTTTCCTTTTTCCTCATACCCTTCAGGCTGTTCCATGAAGATCTCTTCTTCAAGAACTCCATTTAAGAAAGCCGTTTTTACGTCCATCTGTTCTAGTTCCATATCATAGAAAACTACAAGAGACAACATTAGTCTAATAGAAACATGTTTAACAACTGGAGCGAATACCTCATTGTAGTCGATTCCCTCAACCTGAGAAAAGCCTTTTGCTACTAGCCTGGCTTTGAATCTTGGATCCTCCACTCCTGGAATTCCTTGCTTTCTTTTGAAAATCCACTTGTTTCCAATCACCCTCTTATCCTCAGGCCTGTTGACAAGAATCCAAGTGTCATTCTTAAGTAAGGAATCCATTTCTTCTTTCATACCTGCTCTCCATTTAGTTCCATCAGAACTAGAAATGGCTTCAACGTATGTGAGTGGCTCATCCAGATCAACAGCAGCAGCACCTGCAAAAGCATAAGTAACAAAGTCAGAATCAGAATATCTAGAAGGCTTCCTTCTTTCTCTTTGGACTCTATCTCTGGCCAATTGATATCCTGATAAGCTCTCTGATTCTTCATCACTATCTCCTTCATTCAATTCTGAATCTGTTGTTTCAACATCTGAATGACTTCCATGTAAACTAGCTCCACCTTGAGCTGAGTCACTATGTTCTTCGACTTGAATAGGATTCACAGAACCTGATCCATTCTCAATAGCTCCACCTTGGTTAGAAGACCCTTTAATCAATCCAGGACTGAATGATACCCTCTTTGTCACTTTATTTTGAGTTGCTTTTGGAACAGCACTAGCAAATGAGTCTATAGCAGACTTGTATAACTCTTCTTCATGAAAGACAACGTCTCGACTGATTTCACACTTGAGCTCCTCTGGAATCCAAACTCTGTAACCTTTAACCCCTTTAGGGTATCCCATAAACACTCCCTTGATAGCTCTAGGTTCAGTCTTTCCTTGTATAGTGTGAACATATGCTATACAACCAAATCTCTTGAGATAAGATAAACTTGGCTTTTTACCAGACCATAGTTCCTCAGGAAGTTTATAACCAATAGCAGCATTTGGAGATCGGTTTATAAGATAAACCGATGTAGACGCAGCTTCAGCCCAAAAACTTTGATCTAATCCAGTTTCTGAAAGCATACACCTAACTTTATCCATTATCGTTCTATTCATCCTTTTTGAGACTCCATTTTGCTGCGGAGTGTATACACAAGTCCTGTGTCTTTTGATGCCAGCTTCAAGACACAGTTGATCCATTTGATTGTTGCAAAATTCTAGTCCATTATCAGTTCTCAAACACTTAACCTTCTTTCCAGTTTCTGTTTCCACTTCAGCTTTCCATTCACTGAAACTGTTAAACACTTCACTCTTTGACCTTAGAAAATATATCCATACTTTTCTAGAGAAGTCATCAATGAATGTAACAAAATAGGTATTCTCATTTAGACTCTTAGGGATAGATGGGGAACCCCAAAGATCTGAGTGCACATACTCCAGAATCACCTTAGAAGTGTGTTTACCCTTGGGAAAGCTAGACTTATGAGCTTTACCCAACACACAACTTTCACAAAAACTTAGATCAGTAATCTCTTTGTTACTGATATATCCATCTTTAGCTAACTGTTTCAGACCTTTAAAACCCATGTGACCAAGCCTGGAGTGCCATAGAGTAGTCATATCTTTTCCTGTACAAGCTGTCAATGCTGAACCTTTAGTAACAGTACCATCCAGATAGTACAACCCATTTCTGTAGTCTCCAGCTAGAACCTTCTGATCACCTTTGTAAAACTGAATCCTGAAGTTCCTTCCCTCATACCAGCAACCTGACCTTTCCAATAGGCCATGAGAGATTAAGTTCTTACTAGCTTCAGGTATGAATCTGACTTCAGACAAAACCACCTCAATTCCTTCTGAGTTGATTACCTTTACTTTTCCCATTCCTTTCACACGGCTGAAAGTGTTGTTAGCCATCTGGACTTGTTGACCCTCAAACTCATGCAAATCATACAAGACTTCTTTGTTTGGTGTAATGTGAAATGAAGCACCTGAGTCTAAAATCCAGTCATCTTTCTCACAGTGTCCTTCTTCTGTGATAGTCGCCATTAAGGCCAGTGGATTTACTGGATCAAACTTAGCACTAAGTACTATAGGCCTTGGCTTCATCACTGCCATGTTTGCAGAATCATGAGATTTATGCTGATAGTCATTCTCCTTTCTATCTGGGCAATTTCTCTTCCAATGCCCTTCCTTTCCACATAGCCAGCAACCTTTAGCATTCCTTGATCTAGACTTAGATCTCCCTTTACTCTGAGACCTTCCTCTGTACTGATTTTTGTTCCTTTGATGAGATCTACCTCTATCACCAACAAACAAGCCAGCAGCTGGACCTTTCACCTTGTTCAATAAGCCCTTTTGTTTAAGCTCCACTTCCTTTGCATAAGCTGCTTCACTGACTTCTCTCACTGTCAAAGTATCCTTTCCAGTACCATACTTCAATGTATGAACCAGAGGCTCATAAAGCGGAGGTAAACTAGTGAGAATCTGTATAGCTTGATCCTCTTCATTCACATTTATGTTGAGACTTGCAAGATCTGCTATAAGCTTCAAGAATGAATCCAGATTTTCTTCAATGGACTTGGATTCTTCCATCTTGAATCCAGCAAATTGCTGCTTAAGATAAATCCTATTAGGCAGAGTCTTAGTTTGATAATCTCTCTCAAGTGCTTTCCACATTCCCAGGGCAGTGGATTCATTCATAACCTTTCTAAGAATCTGATCACTTAAGCAAGTAGCCAAAAGATTTCTAACTCGTAAATCTTTATCAGCTTTTAGAGGATCTGGTCTTGTACCAAGATCTTGAGCTGGTTCATCTTTGATCTCAGAAGCTTCAGCATCTTCTTCTGTGCTCAAGGATACTTTAACCTTCTGAGATTTAGTAGCATTAGAGCTAATAAAATCTTCTCTCAAAACTGAAGCTAGGCCTTGAATCTCTAACTGTCCCATCATCTTGAACTTCCAGAGTCCAAAATCACCTTTACCATCAAATCTCTCCATCTCAAACCTTCCTGGAGTCGGATCCATGACTGATTTAACCAGAATACTCTTCTTGTTGACGCAGATTTCCCAAAAGACTTGGAAAACACCTCTGAAGAACAGATACCTGCAAAACAACCCAGGAAACAACCAGAAGAAGAGTTTTCTCCCAACTCTTAACCAAAACTGATGCGATTCACAAATCAACCACTTCCGATGACAATCCCAGGTACGATCTTCTCCTTCTACACTCTCGCAGATCCCAAACTACTAAACCAGTAGCTCTGATACCACTTGTGAGGATTTAACCTCTAATCCTCTGCGAACACAACTCCGATTGATTTGGATCCAATCACTAATTCGAATTGATTGATTTTGCAGAAACGAAGAAAGCGATAAAGACCACCAAAACTGATCACCGAGTTCCCTTCTCACAGGTACATCTCGGGTGGACGACGGTGGTCCACAACATCCACTATGATCGGAAAAGTATACAAGAGTTTTACGGAGCTTGAGCCTTACAACAATGGCGTCAAGTCGTTACAACGAAAGAGAAAGAGATTTTTCAGAGAGTTTTCTAGAGAGAGATCTTATTCTTGTTGTACCTTCCCTTATCATAAAGATTCTCTGTATATAAGGATAAGGATGTTGACTTTGACCATAACAGAATCCTCGAGCTGAATCCGTTACACCGTCACTTGCAGTAAACCGAATCAATCATCCCGGTTCACTCATCTCTCTCTATTCTCATCAATCCGGCCCAGTAGAAAAATCCAGCTGCGCAGCTTAATGGGCTGGGCCTAATGACGAAAGGCAAGACCACGAACAACAATATCCGTATTATATATCCGTTTCCGATCTTTACATTATTTTTCGTCCCATTATCTAATATGGACAAACGTTTTACATTACAAAATACATTTCGGAAGATTTTGGGATTGGTTCGAAGAATGTCCGGATGAAAAAACCTTGAACTAAAGATTTATTTAGCTATAATATTATACATATTCAAATTTTTAGTTCACATAAAAAATTCATTTTAACAACAAATTCTTCTTGAAGTTCAATATGGGAATAAGAAGAGATTTATTTCTTAAGCAAAATATCATATATATATATATATATATATATATATATATATATATATATTAATTGAGGAGACACTAAAAGTTAAAAATCCTATGAGTCTTAAAAAAATATATTAATCCTAGGTGTCATTCAAAAAAGATCTTAATGAACACATTAATATTTCAATTTGTTATGGTGAAAATATCTATATATTTCAATATTTCTAATATATATGCGGCATTGATGACAAAAATATATACTTACCAAATCCATTTTACCAGAAAACTCAAACCGATTCAATTAGTAGTATTTTGGTTAGTGATAAAGTTGGGTTTAAACAGATTTTATAGAGTTATTGAAAACATTTGTTTTTGTAAATATAAGATGTATATCACTCGATTACATTCTTAGTCATACATTATAAGATAATGTTTCGCTTTTTAGTTTTATTATTGTAAATCAATTTTATTCATTTTATATTTTGATACACTTAAAACGTAAAACTTATCACATATTATGACATTCAAGGCTCAAAAATCGATTGAATAATTTTTTTAATGGGCATAATTATTTATCTAATATTTTTTTGGTATGCATGATGTAAAACAATATATTTTTATTCTACAATAAACTGAAATTTATATTCCCACGCTTGGCGTGGGTCAAAATCTAGTTATTCACGAATCATCAATTCAGTACTCTTCTTATTTGAGTTTTTTTTTTCCAATCTTAACGGTTTGATTTGGGTCGGGTTAAACTAAAGTTTTGAAAACTAGACCGACATCCCCCGATTGGACCTCCGACCAGGACTCGTTCTTCTAGCCAGTTCTGATTTCGAACTAAAAACCGGATTTGAGTTGGACCGGTAAAACCGACAAAAAATCGTCAAAACCGGTTTGATTCATAATTTTGACCGATCTATATTTTTAAACTTGAAAATGCGCTTTTTGAAAACATTCAAAAGATGGAAAAGGTTCAAATTCCAAAATATATTACAGTATTTAAACACTACTAGCTTTGATGTTATTTTGTTGGAAAGTCAGACTATTTCATATCCCAAGTATGGTGATATATTCTATTTATACATCAAGTATACTACCGTTATAAAACATACTCCAACTACGTAAAATTTTAAATTTATCATCTATACTTTTAATTTTGTGCATATCCATACTTTTATCGTAACTGTGTTAAACATCCGTTAAATTGTGATGACGTGGTTGTCACATATAAAACGAAATTGGCTATTTCATATCCCATATAAAGAGTTATATTTGATTTATACCTTAAATATATTATTGTGTGAATACATACCTCAATTAAACAAAAATTCAAATTCACAACACAAAACTTTCAATATTGTGCAAAATTTATTATAGTTTATTATGTTTTAAAAAAATTATGTCCGATTTTAAAAATTCAAAGTTTGGTATACATTAAAAAAAGTCTATCTTTTTAATAGTATGATTGCAAACTAAATTAGTCTGTTGTAATCCCAAAGCTCGATGTTTGCTGTATAATAAAATAAGACAATAATAACAATTGAAGACGGTAATAATAAAAATAATAAATTGCTAAACCAATAATGAATACTTTATTAAAAATTCAAATCATATAACAATAACTCCCTTCCATGACAACGAAATTGATCTCTACTTTTTTTTTCCTTATCATGTGTCCCACTTAACTTAACCTTTCGTGGTGGATGCTTGTTTAGTTTGTAGATTCTGACATCAAGGGGACATCACATGCATCTCCCAGGGTTTCTGTAAGGTACCACTTATGGTTTGTATTTACTACAGTAGTGTTAGGGTTATGTTATGATTGTCTTTGCTGCTTAATTTAGCCTCGATTAAAACAGGCAGATCAAGCAGCTTCAAGTCAAGGGGATAAAACCAAATATCTTCATGCTGCTATACTTATGGAGCACTTATGCGTTGATGGTGAATGCACAGCCAATGGTGGTGGCTAATCGCGTTTGGGACTCCTGGTTTTGGGTCGTTGCTGTTGTTCTTCTTTTTTTGTGGTGTATGGTGTTTACGCAGGAGGAGGACAGTTGGGGTTGTAAATGATGAGGTGGTTGGGAATGTTACGAATGTTGGGAATGAGGCGATTGGGAATGAGAATGAGACGAATGAGACGAATGAGGAAATTGGGGAAAGGGCTACAAAGAAAAACAAGAAAAACAAGAAAAAGAATCCTACAGTTGGAAATTCAGTGGAGCTTTTACGGCATTGACATGTTCTGGAAACTTTTTACTAGATGGGCAGATGGTAGAAGATTTGTTTTCTTCTGTTGTGGAGAATGAAAGTGCAAAGAAAGGGAAGAAACATAGCAAACCACTCATCAATAGAGGATCAAATCAACTACTTATTAAGCGGGTTGAACAAAGTGGAGTTCCTGATAACTCTGGTTTCAATGAATTTCTTCTCCACCGACAAGCTGTTATGGTAGGAGGTTCAACCAATGTTATGGAGGTTTTCGCATGTAGGGAGAGTGTTAAATTTGCCTACATTATTATGGGAGGTGGTTCGTGCAATTTGAGAGAATTCATCAATTACTGTCACACAAAGGTATGGGATAACCCACTAAACGTATATGACGCGACGTTTTTAGAAGATATGATCAATGACCATTGGGAGGAAAAGGTGGGTGAATCTATCTCACCTTTGAATGTCAAAATAATCTCTGATATAGTGAGAGGAGTTATGAGTATTCATGAAGCTGGAATTGTTCATAGAACAATGAAGCCTGAGTGTGTGGAGATGGTTCGAATGGGAAACAATTTGATATGCAAGATTATTGATTTTCACGGGAGCGACAGAATGATTCTTTCTCATACTTCGAATCACGCGGTTTAAGGGCGACATGGAAAGCTCCCGAACAAGTTGTTAACGGAATGGAGTCCAAAGCTGTTGATGTATACAGTGTTGGAGGTTTGATCGAATTCATAATCAGGGGTAACATTTCTCCTGAAGGAGAGCATTTAATTGCGAGTTTACAGAACGTACAGCCTAACCATTGACTAATTGCCACACAAATACTGTGTCATCCTTTCTTTTGGTGTTCTGCGAAAAGAATGACATTTCTCCGAGACGTGAGTGATAAGATCGACAGCACAACACCTACCATCACACAACACCTCTGGCAATCAGCATCCAAGATTTATCTTGGACAAGACTGGAAAGGAAAACTAGATGTCGAAGTTTTAGATGAAACTGTTCGCGAGTACAAGACAACATCACCTGTGGACTTGCTTAGACTCGTGAGAAATCACATGAGTCATTATGGAACAATGACTCAAGACGCAAAGGTTTGTACTTACTGTTATTTTGTACAATACTTTAAAGTTTTTTTTTTTAACATCTTTCTTATGTTTCAGGGTTTTCTGGTATCAAAGCCCGATGGGATAGATAAGTATTTTAGGGACAAGTTCCCTAATCTGCTTATGGAGGTTTATAAACCTGTGTTGAAATATTTCACTACTGATTTGGATTTGGAAACTTATTTTGTCCCTTGACACAAAGCTTGACACGAAGAAGAAGAATGGAGTCTGTGAGAGGGTTTATCATAGTTAGTTGTAAGACCACTTATTAGACATAGAGAGTTTTTTTTGCTAAATTACTGTGAGAGGGTTTATCATAGTAAGACCACTTATTAGACATTGCTTAATCTACAATCTCTGTTTTCATTGAGTGACCATATCGTGAATATCATCACAATTCAGAGTTATATATTATAATATAATTAAATTTCTTGTTATAATATAATTATATAAGTTGTCAACACTCTTTCTGGTTTTTCAGTGAGAAACGGAGAAGACTCTCTCATCAGTCACTTCCCTAAATAAGAGCGTTTGATTCAGATTCAATCTCAACCGTTGATTTGTAAAACTCAATTTCGACCGTTGATGTATCCGGGCAGGTTGGAAATTCAATTAACAAAATATTAATTAAGTAATAGTAACATCTTTGAGACGGAAGACAAATACATCCGTTAAATTGTTAATCAAGCCTTCCTTTCCAACTAACCTCTCCGTTAGTGAATCCGACGTCGTAGCCTTTATTAGGGGTCAAATACAACGGACACGTGTGTATATGAACCAGTGGGTTTGAGATTTCATTTCAACTCAATCACCATGATATTAGACTCGCTCCAATTGATCCAACTACTCAACACCAACACTTGAAAGCTTGAAATCTCAATGTAAACTTTGTTCATGTATTGAGATAAAAAGAACTCAAGGAACACCGATTTAGCAAAATAATTTCTTTGAGATGTTGCTCATTTCCATATAACTGATGAGAAATTGCCAGGAATTGGTAATTTTCATCTCATCCTTCTTTACATCTCATTTTTCTTCTTCTTCTCAACCTCAGCCTTTGCATTTACATTCACCATTTTCTCTTCCTTTCTCCCAAGTTTACGTCTTTGTTCCTTTGTTATCTTTTTTTTAATCAATTTTTTTTCTTCTGCCGATCAGAATTTGGAGCTTCAATCTTAGCTGTAAGTTTTTCCAATTGTCTTTCCTTGGAAGTAAGATCGTCTTCAAAACTTAGCAAGTCTTTCAAATCCCATACCATGGTTGCCCATTTCTGAACCTTGATTGAATAATTTACATCACTCTTCTTCAATGTACTATGTCCGGCTTTACTTAACGTCTTGAGGTTTTTGTAAAAATCGTTATCTTCAGATATAAGCATTGTGTTGCGAGGTTTATCGACCTTTTTAAACCAATCCTTTATAAGCAAGTACATACGCTCATCGCCTGCTTGATTTCCTTTAGTAATTTTAGCTCTTGGTCCTGACAAAGATAATCTTGTGCTATCTCGTTATTTAATCAATGAAAAATGTGCTTGTTTGGATTAATTATGTGTTTTAATTATATCATATAATATTTTTGATCATATATATATATATATGTTAACACCATATGTATGTCTAAATATAATACATATATTGTTTTATACTCTTTGTTCCAGATCAATTGAAAAGAAATGAATAAGATGATTATTACAGACTAGATATTTTTTTCTCTACTTGTGCGTTTTCGTAAATGAAAGACAAACAAAGTACATCCTTTATCAACAAAAGAGAAAAAGAAGTCACGTTTATACACACAAACACAAACGAGAAAGAGTTTAAATTGAGAAGAAGACAATTTATATGATATATCAATCATGGGACTATTTGGGAGATGCAGAATTAGAGCCTCCTGCACCAGCCAACATGGAAAGGTTAGAAGGAACGGATATACCACGTGACATCCCAAGTCCGGCGTTACGATGTAATATTTCCTAGCAAATCTCAAAGCAAAAACGGATATGCTAGAAGCTTGTAGAAGCAAAGAGGAAAAAGGAAATACAAGAAGAAAAGGAATTCAAGAGATAATAACAAAAAGGAAAAGTGCTTTTATCTTAGGAATTGGAAATTGTAAGACACCGACTCTATGTTGTATAAATAGAGGTCGTTGGTTACTTTAGAAAATCAGAGATGAAGATTTGAGTTTTCTAAAGAAAAAGGGTTTAGGGTTCCTTGCTTATGAGAGGTTAGATTTTTTAGGAGATACTTGTAAGTTCTCTGATTTGGTAGACTTGTAAGTTACCACTGAAAGATAATCTAATGAAAATATTTTGAGGAATTCTTGTGCCAATATCTATTGCATCATCTCGTTACTTGCATCATATATATCTATAGTTTTGCGTTTTCAATTGGTATCAGAGCGGGACACCTAGCCAAGGATTATTTTTTGGAACAAAGGTGTGATCTTGTAGAAAAGATGGCAAGCTATAGAACTCTTTTGGTCGTGAATCCAACTGATTTAAACAAGACAACGTACGGGTTGTGGAAAGCAAAGATGACATCAACGATCAAAAGCATTGATGAAGGTGCATGGACGGCTGTTGAAGAAGGATGGTCACCACCAACGAAAGCAGACAAAGACGGCAACGTAATCATGAAACCAAAAAGTGAATGGAGTATAGCAGATAAGTTGCAAGCAAAGTGGAATTCAAAGGCTTTATGTGAAATTTTCAAATATGTGGAGATCAACCAGTTTATGTTAATTCAAAGCTGTAAATCTGCTAAAGCTGCATGGGATATTTTACAAATTGTGTTTGAAGAACCCAAGAAAACCAAAGGAATCGCCTTGACCGAAACAGTAGCAATGTTGGTTAAAAAATTAACCGAAGGGTTCAGGAAGGAGCAAGGGAATAAACATTTATACCATCAGAAACTGAGAAAAGCAACAGACGATCTAATTTTCAGTGCCTCGAATGCAAAGGGTATGGACATCTAAAACCTGAATGTCCAACTGCTAAAAGAAGGGAGATCAAGTGCTTTATATGTAAAGGATTCGGCCATACTCATATGGAGTGTGCGAATAATCAGAAGGCAGTGCAAGATTCTTTGTCCGGAGTTGATGTGAGTGACTCAGAGAATGAAGAAAGTGATGAAGAATACATGAGCAGCTTTGTAGCTTTTGTTGATGAGAGTGATGAAGAAGAGGATGTTTCATTTAAACATGAACAAAATCCTGCATTGAAAGAAGAAGAGTATGATTCATCAGATGATGAAAGTGAAGATGAGCTAAAACCTGAGTATAAAGAAATCTGTGACACACTGATTAGAGTAACAAAAGAGAATGCTGCACTAATCAGAGAAAAAGCAAGTCTTAGAACTTTAATCGAGAAGCTAGAAACAGAAGTTGCTAAAGAGAAGAACAATGCATTACTACTTGAGTCTGAACTCAATGACAGACTTAGACAAGTTCGGATGTTGAACTCAGGAACAAAAGAACTTGATAAAATCCTAACAGTTGGAAGAACTGAGAAGTCATACAGAGGATTAGGGTATCAAGGTTCTACTTTTCAAGATAAACCCACATTTGTCAGTGGTGGAAATCTTCAAGATGAGAATAGTATTTCAAAGAACAGAGGTGATCAGATGAAAAGCAGTCAAAACAGAACACATCAGAGGAAACTTGGTTGCTTTTATTGTGGTAAGTATGGACATATTAAAGCTCATTGCTACAGGTTTCGAGAAAGAATAGATAAACTATGGAGGCAAAGGAAATTCACCTGGAACGGTTGGAGAAGTCAAGCTTGGATGAAGAAAGTAGATCTTTACGGAAGATCACAGTCTCAAAAACAAGAAGACGAGTTTTGTTGTAATGCAGCCCCCATATCCAACAGAACCTGCAAGATTGTTAAAGATGAATCACAAGCAGCACAAACTAGATTTCAACTTAAAGAAACACATAAGAGCTTGAGGATGCTTAACAAAGGGACAAACCAGTCGGATCATCTTTTAAAGATTGGAAAAACTGATAAGAGTCAAACTGGTTTTGGATTTAAAGAGAAATTATTGGCATCTGATTCAGTTTTTGTTTCTGACGAGAAAAGTGAGATTGGAATTGCATCTGCAGAGCCAATGGCTAAAATCAAAAATCCAAAATTGCAGAATAAACTCCATAAAATTTTAGTTAGAAAGAATGATGGAGCAATGGGTTATCAATTTCGGTTTGAAGAGAGAATTCAATCGTCAAGTTAGTATTTGGTTATGATGTGGCTCGAATAGAGACGTGGTCAGTAACTATCGGTGTATTTGAATTTTGATTCTATCAGAGAGTTGAGCTGAATTGGAAGAGAAACTGATTCAAGATAAAAGGAGGTAAGAAGATTACCTAAAACTTGCAGAAGCATAGGCGAATGTTAGTTTTTGTTCAGGTAACAATCTTGTCAAAGGATTTAGTTACTCTCGCAAAGTTAAAGACAGAGAAACAGTTAATTTCAGGAGACCTTTAATTTAATCTTAGAAGAATGGTGAGATAGAAGAGTTACCTATGAGAATCGAGATGAATTTAATAGTTCTTGGTTGAGCTATCAAAGGAAATTTAAGTCACAACTTTTAGTAGAAATCAAGTGGAGTTTCTGTTATGTGTTTGAAATTCAAGTAGAGCAAATGAAGAGAGGAGATGATTCCAGTTCAAAAGTTATTGAAATTCGCCGGATTGAACTTATCGGTGTCAAGGTGAAGCTCGCCGGAGTCAAGGGTTTTACAAATCAGAATATGTACGAGTCAAAGTTTTTTAGATGAGTCTAATCCCTGCTCGTCACAACAAAGCTATGAGAGAGAAATTATATGGATCAGCGGTGGTCTGATTCACCGGAGAATGACGCTCGAGGTGAGTTCGTTGTCGTCGAAGACGAAGAGATTTGTCTTTGGTCGATGTGCAAAATGGGCCTTTAGAGACTAAGTGTGATTGTGGGATATGGCCCATGCTTCTTTTGTTCACGATCAAAGAAGAAGAATTAGTAAATATTTTTAACTCAATTATGCTCCCAAAGCAGGGGGAGTTTACATGTTAGTGTCTTCACAAGGTCAAGGTTTGTGGGGGAGCTAAGAGTTCACTTGTTCGTTTCTTCTTTCGTCTTTTCCCAAGGAGTGCATTTGATCAAAGTCACTTGTATGAAGGATGCTTGGAAGATCAAATTGAGTTAAAAAGGGGGAGATTGAAGATGTAATATTTCCTAGCAAATCTCAAAGCAAAAAAGGATATGCTAGAGGCTTGTAGAAGCAAAGAGGAAAAAGGAAATACAAGAAGAAAAGGAATTCAAGAGATAATAACAAAAAGGAAAAGTGCTTTTTATCTTAGGAATTGGAAATTGTAAGACACCGACTCTATGTTGTATAAATAGAGGTCGTTGGTTACTTTAGAAAATCAGAGATGAAGATTTGAGTTTTCTAAAGAAAAAGGGTTTAGGGTTCCTTGCTTATGAGAGGTTAGATTTTTTAGGAGATACTTGTAAGTTCTCTGATTTGGTAGACTTGTAAGTTACCATTGAAAGATGATCTAATGAAATTATTTTGAGGAATTCTTGTGCCAATATCTATTGCATCATCTCGTTACTTGCATCATATATATCTATAGTTTTGCGTTTTCAAACGGCACCTGAATGATCCAGCATGTGTGGTCGGTGCGCATAAACAGTTTTGCCTCACGCTCGATGATTTGTTCATACCGACCGGACCACCACGACGCGCTCGTGGAGACATGTTGTAAGCTTCTTGTCTTTTAACGTCTTCTTGGCTAATCTCTTGATCTCTCTCTTTCTTCAGTCTGATCTTCATCAACATCATCTTCCTCTTCGCTTCTTCTTCCTCTCTCCCTTCCATTTTTGTTTCCCTTCTCTTTATTCTTTGGTCTCTACCTTTTTACAAATAGAGAACAACTCTAAAAATACTTGACAATGAAATTATGAAACAGTAAAAACAAAAGCTTTTCAAAATTGATATAAAATAAGTTAATGTAAATTGTGTATATCTAAAATTAGTCTTTGTGGTTCTGAATCTCCGAGATTGTCGTTTTCTTTGCAGTAAATAGATGTTTGCTTTCTAAATAGAGATATTGGAGAATCATTTTTCTGCATTTCAAAAATAGAAAGAAAAATGGTTCAGACTTCTTCAGTGGGAGAATATGTACGAGTAAAACACAAAGGGTATCTTGCAAACTTTTGTTGCTTGGCCTTTGTGCCTTTCAATTTGGGCCTCAAAGACTAACTAAAGATAATTTATCATCGATTCAAAAAAAAGAAACTAAACCATTTAGATGAGAATTTATAGAGATAACAAATCCACATTGTTAGTACAACACGAAAATCAAACCAATTATCCATGGCTTAAAAACAAACATTTTAACAATTATCATTCCCGTACAATAAATCTCCGATCATTCACAAAACTGATTTAAAATCGTGTAACTCTGAAACACATACACGTACACTGTTGACGAAAAACACACAAACATGTACTAATTTTAGGTAAGCTTAACTAATTGGACGCTAACATTCGTCCAAGATTCTAAACTCTGGTTTGGAACCACAAAATGTACAGAATGCCTAAGAAGAGAGTACATAAAGCATTAAATTTTTAGGTTGTCATGAGCGCTCAACCTAAAAAACAATCTTGGTTTTTAGAGTTTTTATACTTTTTCTTAATTATCTTGTCATCACCATTTTTTTTTTGTCTTATTACCAATTTTTTAATGGGTCAATTACAAGAATAGCCCCAAAAAAATTTATAATTAACACTCTAAAAGAGCATGATGCGGATAAATTAGAGTCATTAGATTAAGGTCATTTGGTTAGTAGATTATAATTTTTTTAGTAGGTTATTTTAGCTAATTCCCCTTTTTTAATTACTATTTTTTTTTAATTACTATATTAATTTAATCCTGCTAGTTGCCATAAGCAGAGAAAAATGCAAAACCAACTTACAAATTGTAATAGAAATCGTTAAATCTCGTTTTACTAAAAAAGCTGCGACTTTGATTAATTTCATTTTGTAGAAATTTCTTCTCTAAAATCCCGAATTTCCCAAGTTCTAGGGTTTTCCACTCTCCGAATCTCCAGAGTAAATGGCGGATACGCCTTCGAGCCCAGCCGGAGACGGCGGTGGCTCGGTTAGGGAACAGGACCGATACCTTCCTATAGCTAATATAAGCAGGATCATGAAGAAAGCTTTGCCTCCTAACGGAAGTTTTATATCCGTTTTAAAATTCAAGTAAACATGTATATTGTTATATGTTTTACGCACATTTGTGAGAGTTTAGTGCCCTTTTTGATATCCAAATTAACTGAAATGAATAAGCATGCTATGTCCAAAAATATGGACTTTTGTTCAGTATCCAGTTCTTCATAGCTCCTTTTCAGCACTCTCTGAATCTCCTTGTCGGGCAATTTTCTTAATCCCTCCAATTTCGCCGTCCAGTATAATTTATCCTTCTTTAGTAGATCCGAACCTAAGTACGTCAATGCTAACGGAAGACCCTTAGAATAGTCTACAAACTTTTTGGATAGATCCATAAATTCTTCCGTGGGGTCGAGGTTCTCAGAGAATGCCTTAAGGCGGAAAAGATCCATAGCTTCCCTGTCATTCAATCCCGGAACTACATATGTTGCATCAACTTTGTTCTGCAACAGCTTCTTGTTTCTGGTAACTATAACGATCCTACTTCCTTTCCGGTACACTGCTTGATGTCCGATGAGAACATCTATCTGTTCTTGATCGGTCACATTATCCAGTACAATAAACAACTTCTTGTTCTGAACAAAGTTTTCCGATCTTCCATCCGCTCTGACATCCAATTTTTGTACATCCAACAGTTTACATAGGAGTTTCTCTTGCATTTGACTAATTGATGCCATTTCATCTCCTTGTCAACGTCGTCAACAAAATCGTACCCATCAAATTTTCGGCAGTTCCGTTGATATACGCTACGAGCAACCATTGTCTTGCCGATGCCAGCCATGCCAAGAACTCCGATGGTACGGACACATTCATCATTATCAAACATCAATAACTCCTCAAGTTTCTTTGACCGCGATTCAACCCCCGGAAAACAATTGATTTCACATGGAGACAAATCATTCAGCATCCTGATAGTTTCCCTGGCAATTTTTTCAACAAATTCGCTCTCCGGCCTGCCAATTGCACAAAAGTCTGTTAAATATAGAAGTTTAGGGAAATCATACACCAGGTAGCTGAAAAGAAGACATCTTGTTCAATTTCCACAGTAAATGCACTTTCAAGAACAATAATAATCTTTCAGGGTTGACTACAAATCCAATGAAAGTAAACGCTAGATTTGCTAGTACTTATCCTCAGGGAGTACATAGCCCAGGATATTGGAAGCAGTCTTGAGAGCTCCCTTCCATGATTCAACTTTTTTACTTCATCTACCAATTTTTTTTTTATATTATTCCAATTTTCATTTGGTTGAACACTTTTTTCTGGGTTAATTAGGCTAATAACCAATTTTAGAATTATAATTAAATATCTAGCCATGTAATAAAAAAAAATTGAATGGCTAACCAATCAAATAGGTGAATGATCGATACTATCCTTGACAAGTGGGGCCCAAAATAATATCAAATAGTTGTGATAAAAAAGATGTATTTCATTAAGGGTATTTTTGTCCATGTATATAAAATACACATACTGCGCAGTATTTTTGGTTACTCCATCAATTAAAATATTTTTTAATGTTATTTCGACCAATTTCTTTTTTTCTTTAATCTAAAAATAGTGCAAATAGCTAATTATCTTCTAATTTTTATTTGGCAAACATTAGTCAAAACAGATATAATGCCTAGGAAAAGGAGTTGAAAACACAAATGAGAGTTTATATCTTTTTATAAACATTTCCTAATAACTTGATCTTAATTTTGTCTGAGTTATCAAATCTTAACAATAAATATGAAACATAAGCGACAAAAAAAAAATTTAAAAAATTAAAGATTAATTTGTTTTATAACCAAAAAAAAAAAAAATATATATATATATATATATATATATATATATTTGAAAAATTAACAAAAAAGTTTTTAATCTAACGGTTGAGATTTGACCATATAAAAGAATTTTGGTTAGAGCGTGAATTATAATTTTTTATTTGTGTTAGACCACCAATTTTCTCTTAAGAAAATTCTCTTGACAAAAAAAATAGTAGGATTATACGGCATTTAGTAGGACTACATGACATGTACATTTGTACGCCATGCTGGTTATTTGTGATGTACATATAACGCCACGTGACGTGCCATGTCTTTCAATTATAAAGGTAATTATGAGGGGTCAAATTACAAAACGTAATAAAGAGTAGGGGTCCAATAGCGCAATTTGAACTTAAACTGAATTAGAAGATGTTATAAATATTTCAACGAACATTTGGCGCGCAGAATACTTGAATGATCCAGAGGCCACGTCAGCAACAATAGACCAAGAAGGTTGGCTTCACACAGGGGACATTGGGTATGTGGATGAAGATGATGAGATCTTCATTATCGATCGACTCAAAGAGGTCATCAAGTTCAAGGGCTTTCAGGTCACATTTACTATATTTCTTTATTCTCCCTTTCAAATTATATAATTTTTATGTATATTGAAAGATTGAAGAGATGATTTAGCTATTTTTACTTTACAACAAGAATATAATTTTTTTTTAAAAACAAGAATATAAAAAATGTTGAGGTTAATTTAAAAGATAAATTCATTTTTTACTACAAAAACATATAAGAAATTGTCTAAATGGGTCCAAGTGTGCCGAAAAACAGGTCCCTCCGGCTGAACTAGAGGCTTTGCTCATCGATCATCATTCCATTGCGGATGCTGCCGTTGTTCCGTAAGTCGCACACTAATATATGTAAAACGGATCGTGTAAAAATAATAATAATTTTTTTGGATGTTTTGGTGCTTGCAGACAAAACGATGAACTCGCTGGGGAAGTTCCGGTGGCATTCGTGGTGCGATCCAATGGAAACGAGATCACGGAAGAAGATATAAAAGAATATATAGCCAAACAGGTACACATACTTTCTTTCCTTTAGGTTTAAAATGTTCTCTTTATGGATAGGATGAACAAATAAATTATGAAAAAAATAAGGAGCTATTTACTTGTTTTCTGCTTTATGTCTCGACCGAATATAGAATGACTAAGTAAGTGATGCATGCGTGGATTTGTAGGTGGTCTTCTACAAGAGATTGCACAAGGTCTTCTTTGTTCCTTCCATTCCCAAATCTCCTTCCGGAAAAATTCTGAGAAAGGATCTCAAAGCCAAACTTTGTTGAATGTAGGATTTTATGTATTTATATGATCTCATTGATCATTCAAACGTTCTTTTAATTGTATCAACAATTACTACTCGTGTCTTTATTTTTTAGATCCTTTGACGCACCAGTCAACATATATATGCCGGAAACTAAGAGTGTTATAAGAAACTGAATACTTTTAGATTAGTCCTTTACTTCAATGTTTTTTTTTTTCACAAGATTATTGTTATTATACAAAGAAACCATATATTAATGTACAAGAACACCTTAGAGCAACTCCATCGTGCGTATGTAGATGAGATACTAAACATTAAACAAATAGAAAAAATAGAAAAAGAAGATAGAGAGTTAGATCATCTCCATCAGTAGAACTCCTAAGATAAACCATTTTTAGTATTTGTTTAGCATTAACTCAAGTTTAGAACCCCATAAATATTTTGTAATTTTTATCACCTCCATTAGTTAGAACTCTACGACGGACGGTGAAGCGCCGTTACCTGAGAAAGTAACCAGATCCGTCTCTTCCTCTTCCACCGGTACGATTGCTCCGGTTTGTGAATCGAGAACCGTGGCATCATCGTGACGATTGAGGCGTTGAGCGAACGCTGATCGGATAGCCTCCGCGACGGTGTTAAAATCCGAACGCAAGTTGGGTTCGACGGAATCGGTGGTAGAAGATGAAATTGGAGGTTGTGGGTCGATTCGAGCCTGAAAAGGGAAGGCTTGAGTAGATTCAATGGTTGGTTCGAGCTTTGGGATCACCACAGATGGATTGGATTTTGGGAACTCTGGTTTCAACGAGAGGAAAAGAAAAGGTTAATCGAAAGTTTTTTTATTTTATTTAATCCGAACCAATCACGTTCGACCACGTCTGAAGCTCTCAAAGGTTCTAAAATCTCTCCAACGAGAACCGGTTCAGGCTTTTTAATTTCTTTTTCATTTTTATTTTGGGCCTTTTGGATTCAGAAACCCATCTAATTAGGAGGTGCTCTTAGAGTCGTCTCTCAACCTAGAAACTTTAGATACGGTATTACAAACTTTTTTTTCCGTCTAAAGATCATATATTAAACCTGGAGTTATAACCCAATAATTACATCTTATGAATCTAGCTTTAGTCCTCACCGAAGCCAAACCACTAGACCATCCAAAAATTGTTAGACCTGAAGGCATAAACAAATTGCCACAACTTAAAAGTAAGTCTAACCAACCAAAAACCATTCTTTTCAGTTCTTCTCCTCCCTCTGAAAAACTTCTTGCAACCACAAGGGGTAACCACTGGCCACATACGACCATCAGTAGGTAACGAATGTCTTTGTACTATCCCTAGATTATCACATTTTCTGTCTGAAAATAGATTTTATGGACTGGATCATAATCCGGAAATTAGCTCTTATAAGTTGACTCAAGATTGAAAAAAAAAAAAAAAATTCAATTTCAACTTTTTTTTTTAAGAGAGGAATGCAAAGACGATCAAGAAGCAAGAAAGGAATTTCTGAACAACAAAATTCCTTTCTTCTTCTTGGTCTTCTCTAGTACTTAACTTCTTGATCATCATCATCTTCATCATCATCATCATCGTCATCATCATCATCATCATCATCTAAAGCTTCGTTCTTTTGGATCGTTGAAATCAATGGCACGAGGATCTTTTGTAGCAGAGAGTGGTCATGGAGGAGACAATGAAGAAAGCCGTGTAACCGTATTTGTCGTAATTACCTGCATTGTAGCTGCAATGGGAGGTCTTCTCTTCGGTTACGATATCGGTATCTCAGGTTTGTTTCTTGCTTCCCAAGAAAACATAATTCTCTATGTTTCTTTCATTTAATGGTGAATGATTTATGTTTTTTCAGGTGGATTTACATCAATGGAAGAGTTTCTAACGAAAATTTTCCCCGACGTGCTTCGTCAAATGCAACACGAAACAGGGAAAGAAACAGAGTATTGCAAATACGACAACGAGCTTCTAACTCTCTTTACGTCCTCTCTTTACCTCGCCGCGCTATTCGCTTCCTTTCTCGCTTCGAGTATCACAAGGCTTTTCGGCCGGAAGGTTTCAATGACGATCGGAAGTCTCTCTTTTCTCTCTGGAGCTCTTCTTAACGGTTTAGCTATTAATCTCGAAATGTTAATCATTGGACGGTTACTTCTCGGTGTTGGCGTTGGATTCGCTAACCAATCTATTCCGCTTTACCTTTCCGAGATGGCTCCTGCTAAGATTAGAGGAGCTTTAAACATCGGTTTTCAATTAGCGATCACGATCGGTATCTTGGCTGCGAATGTTGTTAACTACGTAACCCCCAAGCTCAATAACGGTTTCGGATGGAGATTATCTCTCGGTTTAGCTGGTGTTCCGGCGGTTATGATGCTTGTTGGATGCTTTTTCTTGCCAGAGACGCCGAACTCGATCCTTGAACGTGGAAACAAAGGAGAGGCTAAGAAGATGTTGCAAAAGATTAGAGGAACCGACGAGGTCGAGCATGAGTTTACGGAACTTTGTACCGCGTGTGAGAACGCAAAGAGAGTTAGGCATCCGTGGATGAACATATTTCAATCTCGGTATAGACCGCAGCTCACGTTGTGTACATTTATCCCATTCTTCCAGCAGCTAACTGGGATCAACGTCATTATGTTTTATGCACCGGTCTTGTTTAAGACTATCGGTTTTGGAAATGATGCATCTCTCATGTCCGCGGTTATCACCGGTCTTGTCAATGTCCTAGCTACCATCGTCTCTATCTACTCCGTTGACAGATTCGGACGCAAAGCTCTCTTTCTTGCGGGCGGTATCCAGATGATCTTGACACAGGTGCGTATACAAACACTTAAAAGTGGAAACTCGATAAATCAATAATTTTTTCCAGTCCTAAATTGGATTTTCGGTATAATAATATCGTTATAAATTAATAACTCTATAAATTAATAAAATATTGTTGGCCAGACTATTGATCTATAGAGTTTTGACATGTACTACTTTTTAAAACAGAGTAAGTAACAATGATTTTTTGTTTTTTGGTATGGTTTCAGATTGCTGTTGGGTCGATAATCGGATGGAAATTTGGACTGAATGGGGAAGGAATATTACCCGCGGTTGATGCGGATATAATATTGGCGTTGATATGTCTCTATGTGGCGGGTTTTGCGTGGTCATGGGGACCGTTGGGATGGTTAGTGCCGAGTGAGATATGTCCATTGGAAATAAGATCGGCAGGACAATCGTTGAACGTTTCGGTGAACATGTTCTTCACTTTCGTAATCGGACAGTTCTTCTTGACGATGCTTTGCCACATGAAGTTTGGTTTGTTCTACTTTTTTGCGGTCATGGTCTTGATCATGACGATTTTTATTTACTTGTTGTTGCCGGAGACGAAAGGAGTTCCGATTGAGGAGATGGAGAGAGTGTGGAAAGAGCATAGAGTTTGGGGGAAGTATATTCGTGATGATGATGGTGATGATGATGATAATGATGGTGATTATATTTTTAGTGTAAAAGCTTGATCAATATATTTGGGATTTAGTAGGATTTGATAAACTTGTTATTGAGAGAACGCTTGAGCTGACCAATGTGTGGAATCAAAACAAAATTTGGAG
The DNA here is from genome assembly GCA_963576765.1 of Draba incana. Taxonomy (NCBI): domain Eukaryota; kingdom Viridiplantae; phylum Streptophyta; class Magnoliopsida; order Brassicales; family Brassicaceae; genus Draba; species Draba incana. Next base: position 37,252,289 of record OY755208.1, read on the forward strand.
ATTCATTTGCAAACAAGTTTTTTACACATATCACAAAATTCAGAAGAGAACAAATATATAAAACCAAAAGGGAATCAAGTGGTTTGGGTTTTAAAAAAAAGTTTGGGATTTGATTTATATGACAGATCCATACTATACTCTTTTTTTTTTTTTAATGAATGTTAAATTTATTCAACTAAAAAAACGTTTTTACAATATTTGTTACAATCAAACTGAAGATAATAAAACAAGTTTTAAAAGTTTGGAAGTATAATGATTTGAATAGAGCTTGAGTTTTCAACTAGGTTGTCGTGGGTATGGTATTTGGGTTGCAAACCATCGACTTAGACCGTCCTCGTATCTTTTGTCTCCCAGCAATCGGATAGAGCTAATTCGATGTCGCACAGTTTTATCGACTAGCTTGATGATATGAGTCGCGGGTCAAGGATCTCCTCCGTGGCGGCGACTATTTCTCTCTCTCTCCAAACATGGTATATGGTAGTTTGAAAATCATATCGGACCAAGAAGGTTGTGGTACTGTCAAATACCAAGTCTTGAGCCGTGAGTTGGATTAGTTGATCCTAATTTGTGGTGTAGTTGTCGCCTAACAACCGGGTAGTGAGATGACACCAAATCTCTGAGGAGAAACTACATGTGAAGAACAAGTGGTTTCTTGTCTCATCCGTACTGTTGCAAAAAACACAATCTACATGTTGTCCGGAATTCCAAGTATTTATTCGGTCTCCCGTGGATAAACGGTTCTGAACTGCAAGCCAAGAGAGAAAAGAATACTTAGGAATTGAGTGTTCCATACTTTTAACTGGTTATAAATTGATGATAACTTTGTTTTTTGGATGTTGTTACACTAATTTTAGTAGTATAAAACAATTAAAAAAACATATGGTACAAAAAGTGTAGAGCTATAAATTAATAACTCTATAAATTATTTGCATCTTTGCATTCGCTCACAAAGAACCCTAAATTAAACAACAAGCAGATCCGTTTAATTAAATATTTGTTAAGGTACGACAATAACTAAAAAAATAGTCCAGTATTAGCAATTGCTAAGTGCATAGGTCATCAATAAATTGTTGTGACGCATAACAAAAAAAAAAAAAAATCTCGACGAGAGGAGAGCAAAATCTTGCGTATCTGCCAAATGGACTAATCACTTGTTTTCAAGGTCAGACTCTAGTGGAATTATAAAAAGAATTATGTACACACGACACAGCTACGTAGTACATACTACATACTATATATATATATATATATATATATATATATATATATATATATATATATATTACAAACTGGGTTTACTATGAATTAAATCATATAACAATATACATGTATGTTATTGATACATCTTAGTTCTTGGTTTTTAGGGTTTTGAGACCGGAGGGGTTAATTTTTAGGTTAAATCATTTAAAATCTCTTGTTAGGCATGTAAAATATTTTCATTGACCATAAGACGAGCAATGTTTTGATCACACTAAGGATGAGAAATATTTTGCATTTGTAGCTGTATTGGCAAATTGTACACAAATCTCAAAGATTGCAATGGATATTTTGGTTAAAATATAAAGGGTTTTTGGACAGAATGTGACTAATGATGATGTTATGGGATAGGGAAAGATCCATAACGATTTGGGCATTGTTACGACATATATATATATATATATATATATATATATATATATTTGTGAAAAAGACGATATGATTATTGTCAAATTAATCAAAAAGATCATACATTATGTAAAAGACATAGTCAATTGTTTATTTAACTTCAAACCGTTAATTCCGAAAGAATATGCTAGGATATTATGAATATTAAGTTTTATTAACTTACCTTAATCAATGATGTCTCATCACATTTTCGATATGCTGACACTCATTTTCGAAATATATAATATTTTGATATGGCAATTTCAGATTGAATTTCATTCCATGACGTACAATAAAACTTATTTAAACTATCCTACTTGATCATGGCTCAATAAAATTAAACCATACGTCAGAAATCCCGAACACGCCAGATAACATCATTATGATATCCTACTTTTATCATAATGATGTTATATGCTTATCTGAATTAACTTTATTATATATGGTTTGTTTCATTAGAATATTTCCAACGATGCAAAAGAAGGGTTTGTTTCGTAAATATTTCTGGACGACTTTTTACAACGAGTCTTTCTTTTTGGTTATTGCGCAGCATGCAGAGACAACTTTCAAAGTCTTAACCTTTCAGACTCAGAAACAGAGAAAGTGATGGGGCAAAACAACGTCGTTGAATCAAGAGGTAAAGGCAAAGAAGTTTCCGGTTTGTCGACGGGGCCAAAATTTGTTGGTTTAAGCTTGACCAACAAGTAATTCTAGAGAAATTAGAATTAAGGATATATTTAGGAGATATCTAAATATATGATAAGTTCAAAAGTATTAGGAGTTATCTAATAGAGTTTGTTGTAATCTCTTCCTCTATATAAGTAATTGTCGAGCTTGTGGCAATACTTAAGAGATTGAGAAAAGCTTTAGTTTTGAGTATTTTCTAAGGCTATTAATAAGAGAGCAATTCTTATTATTGTGTTATACAGTTCGTTTGATTCAATATTGTGGTATCAGAGCAAGTATTGAATCAAGCTGGAAGAAACGAAGGAAGGAGACATGGGAGATATGGTGCCTGTAACAACCAAGCCGAAGAGACGGTATCCTCGTCCATTCAGTGTCCGATTCTTACCCCCACAAACTATACTGTGTGGGCTATGAGGATGAAGGTGACTATGAAGGTTCACAAAGTCTGGGAAACAGTAGAACCAGGAGCTGATGATGGAGAAAAGAATGACCTAGCCAAAGCTCTGCTGTTTCAAGCAATTCCTGAATCCTTGACACTTCAGATCGGAAACCTTGAGACGTCCAAAGATATTTGGGAGGCCATCAAGACAAGGTATGTGGGAGCTGCAAGAGTTAGAGAAGCGAGATTACAAACTCTGTTATCTGAGTTCGAAAGGATTAAGATGAAAGAGTCTGACACCATTGATGAGTTTGTTGGCAAGCTCACGGAGATATCCTCGAGATCTGCAGCCTTGGGAGAGATCATTGAAGAGTCTAAGATCGTAAAGAAGTTCCTCAACAGTCTACCTAGGCGAAAATACATCCATATCATTGCTGCTCTTGAGCAGGTTCTCGACCTAAACAATACGACTTTTGAGGACATCATAGGAAGGATGAAAGCCTATGAAGAGAGGATTTGTGATGATGATAATCAACAAGAGGAACAAGGCAAGCTCATGTACACAAATTTTGATTCACAGTCTTGTCAAGAGAATTTTGGCAACACTAGAGGCCGAGGAGGACGTTTCTCTGGAAGAGGAAGAGGACGAGGGCGTTACAGCAACCAACAGGCTGGTTTTTACCGACAACCACGAGACAAGTCCAAAATTGTGTGTTTCCGGTGTGACAAGATAGGTCACTACGCGTCAGTATGCCCGGACAGACTACTCAAGCTTCAAGAAGCACATGAGAATGATGATGATGATACGCACGAAGCTGAGGACTTGATGGTGCATGAGGTGGTTTTCCTCAATGAGAAAAAGGTAATACTGAACAAATTTGATTATCAAACTGATGGGACTGATGTTTGGTATTTGGATAATGGAGCCAATAACCATATGACTGGAAACAGAGATTTCTTTAAGAGTATTGATGATAGAGTCACAGGGAAAGTTCGCTTTGGTGATGATTCCAGAATCGATATCAAAGGAAAAGGATCTATTCTGTTTGTTAGCAACAATGGTGAGCACAAGATCCTAGCTGATGTCTATTACATACCGGGCTTAAGAAGTAACATTATCAGTCTTGGCCAAGCAACCGAAGCCGGATGTGAAGTTCGAATGAAAGATCATGTTCTGACTTTACATGATCACGATGGAAAATTGCTTGTTAAGACAAATAGATCCAGAAACAGACTCTACAAAGTGATCATGGAGGTAAAGAATGTCAAGTGTCTACAGCTCACGGCAACGGTTGATGCAACAAGATGGCATGAGAGGCTCGGGCATCTTGGTAGAGAAGCTCTAAAACTGATGACACGGAAGGAGCTAGTCACGGGGATTCCTGCTATTATGGTCAACAAAGAAGCATGTGAGACATGTTTTCGTGCAAAGCAAACAAGGACTGGTTTTCCCCAAGCTACAACGTTTCGAGCCTCAAAGCCTCTTGAGTTGATCCATGGTGATTTGTGTGGGCCAATCACACCAGCCACAACTGCAAGGAATCGGTATGTCTTTGTGTTAGTTGACGATCATTCTCGTTATATGTGGTCTCTTCTTTTAAAGGAGAAAGGTGAAGCCTTTGACAGATTTAAGAAATTGAAGATGTTAGTCGAGCAAGAGACAGGGAGAGCCATAAAAACACTACGGACTGACAGAGGAGGAGAGTTTACCTCTCAAGAATTTCTTGCTTACTGTGAAAGTTCTGGAATTCAGAGGCATTTAACAGCACCATACTCCCCTCAGCAAAATGGAGTTGTAGAGAGGAGGAATAGGACTTTAATGGAAATGACTAGAAGTCTTCTGAAACACATGGACGTTCCTAATTTTCTCTGGGGCGAGGCAGTAAGACACGCTACATACCTTATTAATCGAGTCCCAACCAGAGCATTGGAAAAACAGACACCGTACGAAGCATTTAAAGGTAAGAAGCCTAACCTTGGTCATCTGCGAGTGTTTGGCTGCATTGGGCATACACGGGTAGGAGCTCCGCATCTCAGAAAGCTCGATGATAGGTCACGAGCCCTGGTCCATCTTGGAACAGAACCAGGAACTAAGGCTTATCGATTGCTAGATCCAATCAGCCAAAGGATCATCGTAAGCAGGGATGTAATCTTTACTGAAGAAAAGAGTTGGACATGGAAAAATCTCGGGACAGATGAAGAGAGGTCTGAAAGTTTTACCATCACTTTTGGAGAATTTGGTAACAATGGTATAAGGGATACCATGCGAGTAGAAGATGACAAGGAAAAGGGTTCAGGAGATGTCATTGACATTTCTGATGATAATGATGAGGAAGAGGAAGTACAACCAGAAGAGCAGCCGATACTGAGAAGGTCCACGCGTGAAGGCAAATTACCTAGCCACTTTGATGATTTTGTGTTGCTCGCTGATTTGGAAGGTGAGCGTCTCTTACTAGCAATTGATGAGGAACCGTGGGATTTTCAAGAGGCCAAAGAACTAGAAGTGTGGAGAGATGCGTGCAAAGATGAAATCTCATCTATAGAAAAGAACAACACGTGGACTCTGGTTGATCTTCCTGCCGGAGCTAAGCCAATTGGCTTAAAATGGGTGTTTAAGATCAAACGCAACTCAGATGGGAGCATAAACAAATACAAGTCCAGGTTAGTTGCTAAAGGTTATGTTCAGAGACATGGAATTGATTTTGATGAGGTCTTTGCCCCGGTAGCACGGATTGAAACAATTCGTTTCATAATTGCTTTGGCTGCTTCTAGAGCTTGGGAGATACATCATCTTGATGTAAAAACAGCTTTCCTCCATGGAGAACTAAGAGAGACTGTGTACGTGAGTCAGCCAGAAGGTTTTGAAATCAAAGGAAGTGAAAGGAAGGTTTACAAGTTACACAAAGCATTGTATGGCTTAAAGCAGGCTCCAAGGGCGTGGAATAACAAGCTAAATCAAATTCTCAAGGAGCTAGGCTTTGTCAAGTGTTCTAAGGAACCTTCTCTTTATCGTAAGCAAGAGCAAGAACATCTTCTGTTAGTTGCAGTATATGTGGACGATTTGCTGGTTACCGGATCAAACTTGAAGCTAACGTTAGAGTTTAAACAGAAGATGTCCGAGAAATTTGACATGAGCGATCTTGGCAAGCTAGCTTATTACCTCGGAATTGAGGTGATTGAACATGAGAATGGCATCGCTTTAAGCCAAGAAAGGTATGCGCTCAGGATACTAGAAGAAGCCAGCATGAGAGACTGCAATTCTGTTCATATACCGATAGATGCAGGTGTAAAGCTGTGTAAAGCACAAGGAGAAGCATCTATTGATGAGAAACAGTACAGAAGACATATTGGGATGCTTCGCTATTTGACTCACACACGTCCAGATATTTCTTACTGTGTTGGTGTACTTAGCAGGTATATGAAGGAGCCGAAAGTGTCACATGGTGCTGCCTTAAAACAGGTGTTGAGGTATTTACAAGGGACAACATCTTACGGTCTTGTGTTTCGGCGTTCTAAAGGGGTCGGTTTAGTTGGCTTTAGTGACAGCAGTCACAATGTTGATGAGGACGATGGCAAGAGTACATCCGGTCACATTTTCTATCTCAACGATTGTCCTGTTACTTGGTGTTCTCAGAAGCAAGAAACGGTTGCTTTGTCGTCTTGCGAAGCTGAGTTTATGGCTGCTACAGAGGCCGCTAAACAGGCCATTTGGCTACAAGAGTTGCTAAGTGAAGTCATTGGTGACCAATGTGAGAAGGTGATGGTTCGGATTGATAACAGGTCGGCTCTAGCTCTAACGAAAAATCCTGTATTTCATGGCCGTAGTAAGCATATCCATCGGAGGTATCATTTCATCAGGGAATACGTGGAGAACGAGCAAATAGAGGTTGAGCATGTTCCAGGAACTCAACAGAAGGCAGACATCTTAACAAAAGGATTGGGGAGAATCAAGTTCAATGAGATGAGAGATCTCATTGGTGTTCAAGATGTGAAGAAGGAAGAGTTCAAGCTTAAGGGGGAGATTGTTGGTTTAAGCTTGACCAACAAGTAATTCTAGAGAAATTAGAATTAAGGATATATTTAGGAGATATCTAAATATATGATAAGTTCAAAAGTATTAGGAGTTATCTAATAGAGTTTGTTGTAATCTCTTCCTCTATATAAGTAATTGTCGAGCTTGTGGCAATACTTAAGAGATTGAGAAAAGCTTTAGTTTTGAGTATTTTCTAAGGCTACTAATAAGAGAGCAATTCTTATTATTGTGTTATACAGTTCGTTTGATTCAATAAAATTAAGTGGAAGAGAAATAGTTATTACCGGGCCATCGCCTTTCGATGACTTGCCAGAGAATTGCATTTCTAACATAATCTCTTTTACAAGTCCTCGGGATGCTTGTGTCTCTAGTTGTGTTTCCAAAACGTTTGAATCCGCGGTCCAATCCGATAGTGTGTGGGAGAAGTTTCTTCCGCCGGGTTATGCATCTTTGGTTCCTGGATCGCGAGCTTTTTCATCGAAGAAAGATCTTTATTTCGCTCTTTGCGATCATTTTCTAATCGAAGATGGCAAAAAGGTATATATGCACTTTATTTTATACGACTTAAGAATGATGATATAGTTCTCGCTTTCAAATTGTTCATTTCGTGTTGTGTTAGAGAATTATGTGAGCTAGGGATTTGATTTTTTTCTGATTTTAGAAAATTCTTGATGCTATAGAGTAAATTGGTGTTATGTGAAGTTTAAATTCATACATGTATTCAATATTGCTGATTGTATTAAGTTTTTTTTTTACTCGAAAACCAAAGAGCTTTTAGTTAGAGAAAGCGAGTGGGAAGAAGTGTGTAATGCTAGGTCCAAGGCAACTTTGGATCACATGGGGAAAAAGTCCTCAGTATTGGCAATGGATTTCAATTCCTGAATCTAGGTAACTCATTTTTTTTCTTCCTTAAATAATTTACGAATTGATACATTTTGATTATAGCTAGGTGGTGAAAAAATTACGGTATAAATGAAAAATTTGAAATTATATATTTGTTAGTTAAAATTAGCCAACTCTTAATGATGATGATGATAAAAAAGCATATGTTGCAACACATTGTGTTAAGCAGGTTTAAAGAAGTACCGGAGCTTCTTAATGTATGTGCTTTCGAGATGGGTGGTAATATGAATACTCAAATCTTGTCTCCGGGAACTCATTACTCAGCTTACGTTGTGTACAAGATAAGAAATCGGCCTAAAAAATTAAGTAATGCTCTTAAACAGATTTTCTCATGCATACTTGTGTAGATGATTTATATAGTTAAGCTAAATCTAACTACATGGAACAACCTCAGAGATGTAGTTAATTGTTTTAAAAGATTTTTTGAATATATAAAGATTTAAAAATATTAAAATCTTCAAAAAATACAATTAAGTAATATCACTTGACTCTTCAATTACCAAGGTTTGTTGAGTTCTACACATAAAAATAACTTCCCCAGACCGAAACATGTGAGCTGCTCATTGTGGATAGATCAATGGATCAGGTTCTAAGACTCATCTAGTACAATACTCTTTAAAGTTCACATTGATAATTTATCTCTTGATAGAGTAACATGTAACTGTAGATCGCTCCTATCATACACGAATGGACCTATGATGCTATGTGCCATGATTTGCTTGATATGGAGGGGAATAAACATGTTATTGAGGTATCTCTAGTTTTCAATCTAGTCCTTGTGGGCTCACATTTTACTTTTCTCTGTTTTGCTCTTCCTAAATTATCTACCATATGCTGCTAGGTTCCCAGTAAAACTGGTGGTCCTCCGGAGAAAAAGGAGATAGTGCTTGAAGATCATGATCCAGTGTGGCTTGAGCTTCGACACAATCATATAGCAGATGTATAGCACAATTATGAACATCTATCTAACCCTGAATAGCTCACCATGTTGATACCATTTTTTTTTGCTTTATGATTAGGCTAGCGAGCGTTTGCATGAGAAAATGACCAACTTTGCCTCAAAGAACAAAGCCGCACAAATGAGATCAAAGTCAGTGCTTAGATTCTATCTTCCTAAATTCACAGATTTGCTTGTTTGTCTATAATCCTTTGTTATGAGATGCAAGTTCTCTTAGATCAAATAGGTAACGAAATAAATAAATAAAATATTAAGAAAGAAAGTAAACAGAAAACAAAAGAAGCCCTACTTTTAACAACCAAATTTATGGAACAGTTACAGAATTTTAGTTTCTTGTGTTGTCTGATCTGGTTGCATGATATGTAATATTTCACATTGACTTGCTATATGTATAGTTAACATTAGCTTACTCTGATGCAGAGACGGTAGCGAGCTGTCTACACGTGATCTGCAGAAGATAGTTCAGGCCTTGCCACAATATGGAGAACAAGTTGACAAACTATCCACTCATGTAGAGGTTTGTCTCACCATGAAATTAACTCAAACAGAGCTTTTCGATAGATGTGGTTGTAAACGGTTTCTTTTAATAAAATTCAGCTAGCTGGAAAAATTAACAGAATAATCAGAGACACAGGACTTCGGGATCTGGGGCAGCTGGAACAAGATCTTGTTTTTGGAGACGCAGGAGCTAAGGACGTTATCAATTTTCTGAGGACAAATCAGGTGAAATGGTTTGGAAGAAGAGAAAAAAAAAATCCATTTCACCTGAAATGATTCAGTGTTTGACATGACACATACATCTATGAAATGCAGGACACAAACCCAGAAAACAAATTACGACTATTGATGATTTATGCAACAGTGTACCCAGGGAAGTTTGAAGGTGACAAGGGCGTAAAGCTTATGCAGGTATTTTTGGTGTGTGATAGAGAAACCCTTCTAATGCATGAAGTAGCTTGTTAATTAATGCATACATTTTATCAGCTTGCGAAATTATCACCCGTGGATATGAAGGTTATAAGCAACATGCAATTGATAGCTGGATCTCCAGAAAGCAAGACTAAGTCCGGTAGTTTCTCCCTCAAATTTGATGCTGGAAAGGTTAGTTATATTCAAATTATTTACGAAATCTACGCTAGCCACCAGGAAGACCGAATGGGAATCTGACAGTTGATGAACACTCTTTTTGGCATAGACAAAACAAGCAAACAGGAAAGATCGGTCTGGTGAAGAAGAAACATGGCAACTGTTCCGCTTTTATCCCATGCTCGAGGTAGATGAGCACCCCTCTTATCAGTTACATGTTCGCTTTGCAATCATGGTGACAGAGATTAAACTTTGTTGTTGTAGGAGCTCCTTGAGAAACTCGTGAAAGGCAATCTATCGAAAAGTGACTATCTATGTATGAACCAATCAAGTAACAAGGAGGAGAGTGAACCCCGAACAGGATCAGTGAGGAAGAGCGCTGCTCCTACGGCGGTTCCAGAGCGAAAAGCCACCCCTCATTCAATGAGATCAAGACGAACTGCAACTTGGGCACGTCCCAATTCTTCTGACGATGGATATTCAAGGCACGCACTCGAAGCATTTTCTATTTTACATATTGATTTCTATTTTTGCTCCATTTTGAGGTGTTCTAAGCATGTCTCTCTTCATACACAGTGACTCAGTGTTGAAAAGTGCTTCTACGGACTACAAGAAGCTGGGTCAACGCATTTTTGTATTCATTATTGGTGGGGCAACTCGATCCGAGGTATATATATATCGTATCTGAGTGAATGTTATCTTGAGTTAGCACTGTGACCAAAGAGAAAGTGAGCATGACTTTTTTTTGTTCACAGCTCCGAGTTTGCCACAAGATGACAAGCAGTTTGAGGAGAGAAGTGGTTCTAGGCTCCACGAGTTTCGACGATCCCCCACAATACATCATGGTAACATAAAAACGCATATGCCTTTTAGCAGTTGATGATTGGCTTAAAACACTACTCCACAAAGACTGATTTTATGGAGATACTAAAAGAGTATTCCAACTGTTTTTGCAGAAGTTGAAATTGCTGTCGGAAAAAGACATAGAGGCGGCTCCTGCTCAGCCCTTCAAACCACAATACTGGTGAATTTGACGCAGCTCTAGTCTTAAACTATTTTAGGACAAAAAAGTTAGTTTTGTTACCGCTTGAGAGAAGGAGTGGATACATTGACTTGGGATCAGCTTAGTACAAGGTTGCTTCCTTTCTTTATTTTTACTTACCAAATCATTTGGATCATACTTTGTGTAGTTTGTGTCTTTAATTAACTCTATATAGTAGTCTTTTCGTCGAAAAAAAAGTCTTTTACGATAATATGGCATAGTATTTTTTTTATATAAAGCATTGGTGAGGATACAACATCTGAGAAATAAGCTTGGAGACTATTTTGGGACAAGATGATAAAAAATCTGCAAGTAAGAATCTTAACTAAGCAAATTTTGGAAGAGGATGAGCTGCTGGAAAAAGGTTTTTAAGAGGCATTAGATTCTCGATAAAATTGGGATAATAGTCATAGTCAAACATCTTCTTCTCGCACTGACTCCAAGAGGGATAATAGGACCTCTTGTGCTTAATTCCTTGGTATGCGACTTGTCTTGTCCTCTTAGTCTCGAGATCATAATAGAATGCACAAAACGGTTGTTTTTTGTTCTTGGGCATTTAAATAACCTCATGTGTATCAGTGACACCACTAAAGTAGTGTTTTGGGGATTTATTCATTTGACCATCAAGAGGAATTACTGACCATTCTTGTTTTTGGCCATCTTCAAGAACCCATAAATTGCTGGTGCGAGTACAAATCCAACCTAACTTTCCTTTGTAGTTGATCATAGCACATGTCACATCTCTGATATCTTCATCAGACACTCCCTCGGGTTTTCTGATTCTCGCAAATGTTTCTGATCTCACATCAAAACTCACTATAAAATTACGTCCACGAAGATAATAATAAACAACTCCGTTAATGCATATTCCCCCTCGGACACTTATCTGACCGCTACTGCCCCTTGTCACGCGTATCTCTTGGTAAAGAACAGGCCATATTTCGATGTTTCTCCATGATTCTTCATCTCCCAACGTAAGAACCTTGAGGCTTCTAGGGTTCATAGCCTCATATTTACGAGTTAGAGGACCTGAGTAAGCTGACATAGACACGACTTTATACTTTTGGTCGATAGGATCGATCGTATCCGAGAAAGCTTGCTACAGGTTGAAGGATATTCGATTCGGGTAAAACCACATGTTGTCTCAATGTCGGATTCCAAATTATTTGGTAAAGACCGTACTCAAAGAGCATCAAGCCGTTGGTGGAGTTTAATATTTTATAGGTGGTGTTGAATTTAGGGACGAGAGGATCACCTAGATGACAGTCTCTAACCCAAAGCCCTGTTAGCCACTTGATATGATATTTCTCCACCCGAGTGTTAGGATTTTGGGGGTCGTCCTGGTGATACGGGAACGACATGTAGATCCGCTCTCGCTTACTCGCGTCTTCCAAGACGCACATAAGAGACGATCGAGCCGATCTTGCAAAGGTTTTGATGAAATCTGGAGTGCTTGTGACGGCGCACCACTGCTTTGACACGCACCCGAATCTCACCACGGCTTTTGCTGGCAATCGTGACGCTATCTCTATCACCAAATCCATAGGAATTTGTGCCTTTAATCTCTTTTCATTTTTCATTTCCATGGCAAAGATTTTTTTTTCTTCTATCTCTTTCTCCATTTCTCCGACTCTACATATATATTATTAGCATGGGGGGGACATGCAAGTACGTGTTGTTCTCACATGTTTTACATGTAAACTGAGAAACTATGATATCTCATATTTCTTGTTATTATGACAATTATCATTTTAGATTTAGTGTCATCATCATTATTAATAACTTTCAAGATTTTTTTTTAAAAATATTAGATTTGATAATTAAAAAAATATTGGAAAATTATATTTTTGGATTTTTTTTCTATTTTTTCCCTCAGTTTATAAATATCAAGAAGATAAGTTCAAAAAATAATAAGGAAGGAAAATTTAATTGTGCTTATTTCTTATATATTATTACTGAACAAAAATGTTAAAAGAACAAATAAGAAAATTTTCATGACATGTTTTAATGTATATATATATATATATATATATGTTGGTTTCTTTTTAGATTAATTTGTTGCGTGAAAAAATAATAATAATTCTAAAAATGAAACCAAAAATCTAATCATCTATATATTAATTTTTTTTAGGTTTCATCATCACAAATATTATATTTTTTTATTTTTTTAATTCTACTATACTCACTACTAAACACAAATATTTATAAATATACTCCAAATCTAATTGCCAAACACATTTGAATATTTATTTACTTGCCAAAATTATTAATTCAAAATTAATACATTAAATAGTAAATTTATAAACTTGCCATTTGAATATACAATCAAATAAAAGTAAAATAAATAAAAATGAACATTTTTGTTTTTCTTTAAAATCTATGTAAAAGAATTTTCAACATAATTGTTAACAATAACTAATATATAAGGCTCAATATATAACTAGACACATTGAAGGTTTTTAAATATATATTATTCGATTAGGTTTGAAAACATATGGATTAATAATTAAATGTACATACATAAAAGGTACTAAAACTAAAATTATGTGAGGAATACTAGACTTAGTACTATGAGTTAAAATTAGCTAATCAATTCAAACAGTATAGGTACAAAATAAGAAGTTTTAGTAATTTTTGATACTTCGATTTTTTATAATTAAAGTGCGTTTAAGTAATTTTATAATCTATTTTTGTATCAATTTGGATTATTATATGTTTTGGTTCAGTTTCGAATGAGTGAATTATGAATTTTTTTTTTGTTTATACGGTTTTTTAGGTGAAACACATTCCCATATAAAATAATTTTAAATTCGAATATACACAATACAATTTTAATTTTTGTATATGCATATTCGAATAGTACTTATTGTATACCAAACAAAATATTAGCCAATTTTAAAACTAATTAAAAGTATATACTTACAATTCTTTCATCTGATAGTTTGGTTGCTTTTCCAACGTTTCATTGAGCAATAATAATTAATCTATGACTACTTTTAGTTATTTTTCATAACTCTTCCCAATTTTGCCTTGCAAGCATACCAAAAGCACTTTAGGTTTAATTATATATCGCGTCCTAATTATCTCAAAAAACTTAATTATGAAGGGTATATGTATATATGTCCATATTTTTCAAAGGCTAACTAATTCAACAATCGAAAAAACGAGCAGGTAGGCGCGTAACCCTCTTTATATCTTCTTTGGGAATTTTATATATTTTCCACACGGTTAACGTTTTTGGAGAGATTCGCTTGTCCTCTTCTTTCTGAAAATACAATATGGTGGTCCTATATAATTTCTCTCTCTCTCTCTCTAGTTTCCATGTCTTTTCCCTCTTTCAAAATTGTGATAATATTCTAGTTTCTTGAAAAAGCATTCAGTACAAGCATAAATCGACAAAATTTGGAAAAGAGAAAGAAATAGAATTTGTGTTTTCAGGTCACTAATTTAATTAAGTACCCCAAGTGCAAGTAATATTAGCCACATGGAAATATGCAAGAATCTAAGATGATAAGTGTTGCGCTCGAGTTTTTCTCTAAGTATAACTATCTAGATGCTTTGAGAAATAAACCAAGGATCAAGAAATAACGAAAGAGCTTTGTGTTTTAACTAGCTTGTTTGTGACGAGAATATGCATATACTACACCAAAATTTTCTTGCCAAAATAAACTAACTAACTTGTATGCGTCAATTTATGATTTAGTGAATCGTACCATACATAATTACACATCATCATCAAGTAGATAATTTTGTCATCTAATTTAGATAAAAGAGTTTCATAACAACATCTCTTACAATCACAACTCTAACTTTCTAAACCAAAAGAGTGTCATCTTATTCATCTATATATATATATATATATATATATATATATATATATATATATATATATATTAGATGCGAGTTTATGTGTATTTAAACTGAAGATAACTATTGAGAAGAAAAGTCACAGTATTAGGTGGCTGTATTAAATATAGTGTTTTTAATGGAAATCACGGGTCAATACTCGCTCGCATCTTTTGTTGTTTGTAATTTTACTCATTTTAGAGTATATAAAATGGAGAGTTCTATATGAATTTAAAAGCATTGTGAGAATATTTTTAGGTTTTTCAACAACTTAGTTTTAATATTTTCATGTAATTTATTTATATAATTTAATTTTAATTGGTAAAGTAAAAACTGAACCAATTATAGAAAGACGAGGGTCCATTATGTTTCACATGAGTCTCAAATGAGAACCATTTTTTATTTTCTTTCCAACTTTCTAAATTTTTTATTTTATTTTACTACTAAAAAATTCAATGAGCTTGATTGACAAATCATTTTAAAGAGCATAATACTTTTTATTATCCCATTGAAGTGGCTCGAAGGATGTTTTTTTCTAATAAATACATATAAATATAGATTTTAAAAAATGAGAATAGGTTCTCAAATAATTAAGAATATCCATGGTAGTCTATCATTGGCTAAGTTTTCTATCAGGACAAATCAAATAATCAACAATATAGAACAATAATTAAATGACTTGTATAGTTGCATGTTGTTATTATTTTCATAAATCTTTAAATAAAATTATCTTTCTATTAAATTTTACGATGCATAAGTTTATATTGTATATTAATATACTACAAAATACAAGAATAAAAAGATAAATTTTGTATTTTGACATTTTAAATATGATAGTGATATTGTTATATATATTGACATCATTAAAATTTAACAGTATATTATAGATGATAAAAATCAATATATTAAATGATTGTAGTAAAATATATTTAAAACGTAGTTTGATATGTAGGCATGAAACCAAAAGTACCTCAAACATATATATAGTTTATTTATTAATTTATTCTTTAAATTCAAATGTCCATGTACGTAGTGCAGTTGGTTTATTACTATTTCTAGTTCTAGGGTGTGACTGGCTGAATGTCACTATGATAGAAGAAAAGAATTGGTTCGAAAAATCATTACTCCACTTTTTCTTTGTTTTCTCCGGTCACTAGTAAAATATTTTTTCAGGATAAATGTTTTTCTCCCGTTTTCTTCTTATTTTGGAGTAAATTTTAACACTTGAAAAGGGAAATGGAAAAATATTTCCTCCCAATTTATTCTATTTTTCTTTTCCTTTCAATTCAATTATTCTCATTTCATTCTTTTTCTCCGATTGAAAACATTCACACCCCTAATGTTTAAATACTTTAGAAAAAAGAATTATAATTCGGCCTATATATATCTAGTAAGTGCCTACCCATTGGTTACTCACTCGTCATAAACTTTACAATCAGCGAAAGAGAGAGAGCCAAACAGAGAGAGAGTGAGAAAATGGAGATTCAGCAAAATTCCGAGATAGTCTGTGGCATTTTAAACGATGACCCACTACAAGAAAACAACCTCTTTTCCGACGGACATAATATTCGTTGGAAATTTTCGACGGTTGTCCGACGGATGTCCGACTTCCGTCAATCCGTCTGAATTCCGTCACAATTTACCGACGGATTTCCGACGGCTACGGAAAGTGTTGGAAATCCGTCGGATTTCCGTCAGAATCTACCGACGGTTTACCGACGGATTCATAGACGTTGGAATTTACCGACGGATTTTCGACGGATCCGATGTCGGCAATGTCTGATTGGCTACCATATCGTTACCGGTGGCCGATGGGATGTGTGGGGTGTTATGTCGGAGGTTTGTGACGGATTTCCGACGGAATCCGTTCTATATAAGCCGCCATTTCATCATTTCATCGTAACACAATTCACATTATAAACAGAAACACAAATCTCATTATCTATACATTTATAAGTGATGAGTTCTTCATATTTTCGGTCATGGATGGACGAGCCAATGATGGAAGAGGGGTCTAACTTATTAACGACCGAATACGCTCAAGGTATTTGCGAGTTCATGCAGTTACCTAGAAATCAAGAGGCGGCCAACAAAGGTCAGGATATCAAATGTCCTTGTTCTAATTGCTGTAATAGAATTAGTGTTGTTGTTCCTACTGTTTGGAACCACTTATATAGATATGGATTTAGGGCGGGATATAATGTTTGGTATTTACATGGAGAAAGGAATTATGAATATGGTAGTAGTAGTAGTAATGCACCTTATTTTCCGGATAGCGTAGGGGAACCTACAGCGGAAGTAAGTGTTGGGGTAAATACGGTTGCGATGGTTAGAGATAATTTCCGAGCGGGTGGTTATGATCAGGGTGATAGGGCTGAAGAACCTAATTTAGAATCTCGAAGGTTTTTCGATATGTTAGACGCAGCGAACCAACCACTATACATCGGTTGTAGGGAAGGTCATTCACCGTTATCGTCTGCTACTAGGATGATGAACATAAAGACTGATCACAATTTATCCGAAGAATGTGTTGATGCATTCGCCGAGTTCGTGAAAGATCTTTTGCCATAAGATAATCTGGCCCCCGGATCATACTACGAGGTCCAAAAACTTGTTGCCGGTCTTGGTTTGCCCTACCAAGTTATAGATGTCTGCATCGACAACTGTATGATATACTGGAGAGAAGACGAAAACCGTAATAAATGTAAATTTTGCCACAAACCACGGTTCCAGGACACAAGTGGCAGGGTGAAGATTTCATTCAAACGGATGTGGTATTTACCCGTGACGGAGAGGTTGAAGAGGCTGTACGAATCTGAACGCACAGCTAAGGCTATGAGATGGCATGCAGAGCATAGTCAAGATGGAGATATCACGCATCCTTCTGACGCGGAAGCGTGGAAACACATTCAATCCGTGTATCCAGATTTTGCCTATGAACGACGGAATGTATACATAGGCTTATCCACCGATGGTTTCAACCCGTTTGGCAAGCATGGAAGAAAATATTCATTGTGGCCGGTCATCGTAACACCTTACAATTTGCCTCCATCTATGTGCATGCGGCGAGAGTTCCTGTTTCTCTCAATTCTAGTTCCCGGACCAGATCATCCAAGACGGTCGCTCGATATATTCCTCCAACCATTGATCTGTGAGTTGCAGATGTTGTGGGAGCATGGTGTTGAGGCATTTGATGTTTCAGGCAACCAGAATTTCAACATGCGTGCGGTTCTTATGTGGACCATAAGCGATTTTCCTGCATACGGAATGTTATCTGGATGGACAACGCATGGAAGATTGACATGTCCTTATTGACAAGACAATACTTCAGCATTCCAACTGCAGCACGGAAGGAAGACTTCATGGTTTGATTGCCATAGGTGTTTTTTACCGGCAAATCATCCATATCGTCGGTCTAAAAGACATTTCAAGAAGAATGTACAAGTGTTTCATGGTCCACCTCCTGAGATAGATGCTCGACGCGTGTTGGAACAATTACGTGATTTTGGTGCAGAGCAAACTCCTGAATGTGAGGGTAATGGCCATCACCCCGTCGACAGTTGTGGGGAATATCACAATTGGCACAAGAAAAGTATTTTCTGGGATTTGCCTTATTGGAAAGACCATCTATTGCGGCATAATCTAGATGTCATTCATGTTGAAAAGAATTTCTTTGACAACATCATGAACACCATATTAAACGTCCCAGGAAAAACCAAAGACAACTAGAAGTCCAGATTCGACTTGCCATTGATTTGTTCGAGGCCATCTCTTCATGTTTCAAATGGTAGATTGCCGATGCCTGCGTACCGGTTAGACGCTGGGCAGAAAGAAGTATTTTTTGAATGGTTCAAAAAATTTGTAAAATTCCCAGACGGCTACGCATCTAATCTACGTAATTGCGTGGATTCGACGGAAGGGAAGTTTACAGGGATGAAGAGTCATGATTGTCATGTCGTGATGCAGCGTCTTCTTCCATTTGTATTTGCATATCTCCTTCCAGAACCTATCCACCAAGCAATTGGAGGTATATTTCTTACTCCCATTTGTTTATTACTACCATATTATTACTATATATATATATATATATATGTGGTAACTTGTTTAATTTGCGTTTGTAGGAGTTGGTGCATTCTTCTGAGATTTATGTTCAAGAACGCTTACCGTCCACGGGATACGTAATTTGGAGGCCAATATCCCGGTTCTCCTTTGTAATCTTGAGAAGATATTTCCACCGTCTTTTTCACTTTATGGAACATCTTCCTATTCACCTCCCACGAGAAGCAGCCTTAGGAGGCCCTGTTCAATACCGATGGATGTATCCGTTCGAGCGTTACATGTTCCACCTGAAGAAAAAGGTTAAAAAATTGAGCAAGGTTGAGGGATCTATTGTCGCACAGAGCCTAAACGAGGAAGTCTTACAATTTGCCGAATATTACTTTCCACCGACAGTTAGTACTAAGGCAAGACGGCCTGCCCGACATGATGATAGAGGTGAGAAAGCAGTCTATGCCGTGGTTGTTCCCGAGTTGTTTTCCCACGGTGGTCGAGCAAGCGGAAAAGGAAAGAAACGCAGACTATCACCTCAAGAGGTCACACATTTGCATTCGTATATCCTAAGAAACTGTGACGAAATTTTGGAGTACGAAAGGTATATATATCAGTTATCACACTAAATTTATTGAATTATTTGACTTCATCTACTAACGACTGTTATGTTACAGGATCTACATGTCTCTCGCACGTGCTTTCCATTGTGATAAGACAGATGCCGAACTTACTGTCTTGAAAGATGAACAATTTGAGGGTGGTTGAAATGTTATGTAAGTTTAAGCGTTTTACTTACTCTTACTTTTCCATGTTTTCACGTTCATATGTTACTTATATCTTACTTATATCGTTTGTAGGTATCCGAAAGTATAGCAAGTGGTAAACCACTCCCGACATGGTTAGTGGAGTTTGTTCATGGTTTACGCAGCACCGCGATTTCATATCCCCAGTTTTGCACTAGAGGATATTCGTTCAGGATCCGCGAGGAAGGACGTGAAAGGTCAACTGCGGACTATGGTATTTCGGCGCACTCCGGCGATACCATGTACTATGGGATTTTAAAAGAAATCTTGGAAATCCGCTATCAAGGAATGTTGAACTTGAGGTGCATTGTGTTTATGTGCGATTGGTATGATCCATCCAATGGTCGAGGGGTTCGAGTTGACCTTCTTGGTGTTATTTCGATAAATTCAAGCCGGAAACTACAGTATTACGATCCATTTATCCTTGCGTCTCAAGCAGACCAGGTATCAATACACTAATATATTTACATATGTACTCGTATTAATTTCAGGTGTGTTGTTCATGTATCTTAACAATGTCCACTAATTTTTAATAGGTTTGCTACATTCCATACCCTCGAGTTGCCTACCGTACAGATCCGTGGATCACAGTAACTCCAATAAACCCGAGAGGAAAAATCTATGGAGTTCCAGAACATGATGCTCTACAACCATCGACTAGTGTACAAATGTCACATGTTGAGGAGATGGATAACATTGACCTTGTAGTTGATGTCACACATGTCGGGGATGATCTAGTGCATTCGGACGAAGAGGAAACACGTGAAGAATTTGACGACGATCCTGACTCCATCCCTAGTGAAGGTTCCTCTGGAGATTCAGAATAATAATTTTTGAATAAATGTTTTCTTTTTCATGTTGTTCTCTCACATTTGTGTGTTCCCTACAATATTTTTCATTTCATTAACAAAACCGATTGCGGCCGAGAATAGGAGTATTACAACAGGCAAATCAAAATCAGATAAAGGAAGCTTAATCATTGCAACTCGAATAAAACATTACATTTAACGACACATAAAATTTAAAACACATTCTTAAACAGTACATTAGAGACTTGCAAATATTTAACACACAACGGTTATGGTACAAGAACATACTAAACTCCTCATTTTACAATCATATCTCGGTTTCCACTCCCAACTTACCATTTGTTAGAACCATTTAGTGATATTCTTTCCCTTTTTGTTCTTTCGTGGAGAATCCACAAATCCGTCGCACAATTCGCTTTTGATTGCATCAACATTTAGATTTATGTTTGCCTTATCTGGGCTTTGGGCGAATTCGAAATCATTGTAATGATCCTTTGGTGGAGAATCTATAACTCCGTCGCACAATGCAGTTTTGTTGGCATCAACATCTAAATTTAAGTTTGGCTTTTCAGGGCTTTGGGCAAATTCATAACTATAGTACTGATTCTTACATATGTTTGAAGTACTTGCACCGTAAGTATCTGACTTTTCCATCAATTGACATGGTTGTTCGGCTTCGGTACCCAGCTCATGATTAGGATATTGTGGCTGCCTATCGTAAATGTTTTGGATGTTTGGCAAGCACTGGCTGTCAGGCACTACTGTTGATGTGGAATCTTCTTCATTGATTAGTGAGCACGTATCAAATTCCCACGAGTAAGTGGGAATCTGTTGAGTGAATTCGTCGCAATGAGATTCGGTTTCCCACGAGTATTTTGGAACATAAAAAAAATTTGCATCGGATGTTTTTTTGGCGTCTTCATTAGGATCCCTAGAAGACATATTTTTTTTTTTATTGAGAGGTGTAGAAGATATACACTCCATCAGGTGTATTTATAGTCGAAGTTATATGTATAAACCGTCGGATTTCAATCTGTATTCCGTCCGTATTACCGACGGAAATCAGACTACACGATGTCGGCAAAGTTTGATTGGTCAGCTGTACCAACGGATTTCCGACGGAGCTCAGTCGTCAGAATTATGTAACGGAATTCCGTCGGCTTGCAGAGTTTCCGATGTCGGCAAAATTTGATTGGTCAGCTATAACAACGGATTTCCGACGGATCTATGTTGTGAGAATTATGTAATGGATTTCCGACGGATTGTCGACGGTTTCCGATGTCGGCAAAGTTTGAGTGGTTAACAAATCAAGTGCAGTGGCCGATGGGATTGGTGGGATGTTATGTCGGAGTGTTTTGACGGTTTTCTGACGGAAATCCGACGGATACCGTTCTACATAAGGTTGCACATTTTGTAATGCGAACATCAAAACATTTCAACACAATTTCATAACACAGAATAATTCAATTTCGTAATGGCAAACAGAGATCTGTGGAATTATTATATGCAAAACCGAGCCCCCGATCAAAACCCTCCAACCACAACTCTTGTTCCTTCAAGCCCTCCTTACGATAACTTAAATGTTACTGATGCTGAACCGACAATTTCACTGCATCCAACTCAACAATCCCAAAACCAAACACCCGTAATACCGGGACCTGGCCAAGTGGTACGGCGAGGCCTGTTTCGAAAGAGGTCTCATGATGCAAAGGTGATGCGAGGTGAAAGTTCTCAGCCACGCCCAACACAAGATTTTATTCGTGAGGTCATTAATGAGGCACCACAGGCCGACCAGGATTTTAGTAGTCCCCGGTGGACTTCTACTATCGATTACATAATCTGTGAAGGTATATATATACAATTACCGCTTTTACTTTTACAATAATGATTGTAGGTGACAAGTACTAAATCTATACTGCATACATGTAGGTTCTTATAACAATAGGAGCACACCATTTTGGACCCAGGTTGCAGATATTCAATCCCCGCATTCACAATTTTTGAAAGTCAAAAAGGTTTACGCGTTTGACCTATTTTATTAACATTTAGACATACAATTTATCTGACAAGTATATAATTTAATTCATTATCAGATTGTGGCTATGCTCTCTAGTTTAACCCCCAATGACCAGGGAGATCTGCTAGTAACCTTAAAAGATCCATCCGGAAAAATCGAGGGAACCATGCACCATAACATCTTCAAGCAGGACGAGTACAGACTCACTACTGGTGTAGGTGCGGTGGTCATCCTGAAGAATGTTACCGTTTGCCGTTTTGATAGGAGCCCAAAGTACCTGAACATCACAGAGCGGAACATTGTTAAGGTAGATACACCAGACGTTTATAAATATTCATGGGAATGCTTAACTAAATTCTTTTTCCAAACAGATAATCGGTGCTAATTCGATGATTGCTAAATACCAACCAATGGAAGCATCGACCATCGAGGAGGAAGATGGAGGAACTACTGGGTACGAATATGAAACAGTTCCAGACTCCGATGAAGAATAAACAGCCAACTCGTCCATGATTAAGAATAATTTTATGATAACAGCTTTATGTTGCTTTCATGTTAAATAATGTCCTAGTATCTATTGTACGATCGTATAATGTGGTCATGTGTTATATTTCCTATATATTAGGGATTGTGAAATATTGGTGTTTTATATGTGTAATACGATTCGAAATACTTATTTACATAAATTTATACGCAAATCATTCCAAAAAGCTGTAACAAAATATATAAATAGTTTGTACCGTCGACTACAGGATAAACCATCGGGGAGTCGGGATGGGCGTAGAAGTTACCGATTTTGTACGAAGGAAAATTTCATTCTTAATATGTTATACATGATATTAGTAAAATATATCCAACGGTACAAATTTTAATTACGTACAATATACTATAATTTTTCGATTGGAAATTTTTTTTTACAAATACAAGAAAAAAAAAAATTCATAACAAAGCCAAATCCGTCGGAAATCCGTCTTAACTTTCCGACGGATTTTCGACGGATTTTGTTTTAATTAATTTAAATTAATAAAAAACCCAATCCGTCTGAAAGTTAAGACGGATTTCCGACGGATTTGGTTTTCTTATTTTATGTTTTTAAATTTTTTATAATCTATTTTACAAAAACCTTTAACAAACCTTATAAGGAACTTTAAAACATTGTGAAATAATTTAAAAATTCTTTTAATTACTTTTAAAACCCCTAATATTCAACATTAAAACCATATCATATACTTATAATTACGTTTAAAAACCATAAAACCCCTTATAAACAACTTAAAATTACCTTTACAAACCAAATCCGTCGGAAATCCGTCTTAACTTTCCGACGGATTTCCGACGGAAATCCATAATTTTTCTCCCGCCTAACTCCTCGTGATCATCGAAAAGGCGGCAGATTCCGTCGGAAAACCTAAACCCGTCGGAATTCCGTCGGAAAACCTGTATAAATCTGTCTCTCCTTCTTCCCGAAACCACGACGGAGAAAACGAAGAAAAAAAAATTTTCACCGCCGGAACAGCGATTCCACCGCCGCAACACCGATTCACACCGCCGGAAAACACCTACAAACCGCCGGATTCACATCCTCCATCACAACTCTTCATCCCAATGTAAGTTTTGGTTGATTTTAAAGTTTTTTCTTAAAAAAAAAAATTGTGTTCTTGATAAAAAAAAATTGTTCTTCATAAATAAATAATTTTTTTTTCCATAAACAGCGATTCCACCGCCGCACAACCGATTCACACCCTCCATCACAACTCTTCATCCCAATGTAAGTTTTGGTTGATTTTAAAGTTTGTTCTTCAAAAAAAAAATTGTGTTCTTGATAAAAAAAATTGGTCTTCATAAAAAATTTTTTTTTTTGCATAAACATAATTTGTTGTTGATTTAGAGATTTAGGAATGTATTGAATTTTAGGGATTTAGGTATTTGAAGAATTTTAGGAATTTAGGGAAATATAAATTTAGGGAATTAGGGATTTATAGAATTTTAGGATTTTAATATTAAGAATTGATATTATAAAATTTTAAAAATTTTATAAAATTTTAAATTTTAAGAACTTGGAAAAAAAAGTTTACAAATATTAAAAATTTATAAATATTAAGAATTTTTAAAAAATAATTGAAAATATTATAAATTTAGTAATATTAAAAATGTTTAAAAAAAAATTTTAAAATTTTTTACAGTTATAAATATTAAGAATTTTTAAAAAAAAATTTTAAAATATTATACATTTATAAATATTAAGAATTTGTAAAAATAATTTAAAAATTTTACAACTCCGTCGTAGATCTTCTTCACAACTTTTAATTTCTAAATCTCAAATTTCCAAAATCCCAAAATCCCTAATTCCCCAAATCCATAAATTTGAAAATCCCTAAAACCCTAAACCCTAAATTTCTTATTTCCCAAATTCCCTAAACCCTAAATACCTAAATTACTAAATATCTATATCCTTAAATCGGTAAATCTCAAAATTCCTAAAAATCTTGCAAATCGTAGGGATTACGGACGATTTCAGCAGAGTTTTGGAGACGGTAGTTCCAGTCGGGGGCGTCGGAGTTCTAGTCAGTCCCAGATCCCTGCCACTCCCAATTTGGAAACACAACAACCGTCTCCAAATCCAACGACCTCAGCACCCACAGTAATGAGCATCGAGGATATCGTTTCACAACCCGGAAGGGATCGTATGACTTTCCTAGATCCGGAGTTGCCTCCCGACACGACATGGTAAGTTTTATTTTAAAAAAATTTTGATTTAGTTAAAATAATAAATATGTGTCCTTACTTTTTGTTAGGTTTCAATTTTCGGGAAACGGGATATCGACGTCTATCAACACTATGCTTAATAGTTTGATAACTCGACCGTATCCCACATACTTATCGATGTCGGTAGAAGACCGTGACAGCTGGTTTCGGCAATTTGCGGTAGTTTCTAAATTTTGTAATTTAAACAATTCGCGGTTTTATTACATAAATTTTTTAATTACTACATCGTTAAAGGTTTTTTTCTTTGCAGCAAGATTTTAATTGGGACAGACAGATGACCGGTAGGGTTCGACGGGAGTTCGACACCAAGGCTGGTAGATTATACTCGCGGAAGTTGAACGAGAGGAAGGACCTGTGGAAGGATCGTAAGATTCCTCGGGATATTAAAAACAATCCCGAGTTATGGGCTCAACTCATTGCGTATTGGGAACAGGAGGCAACTAAGGCGACCTCTGCCACCCAGTCTTCAAACCGAAACAGCAACCGGAAGGGGAAGGGACCAGCGACCCATAACCTCGGAGCGACGAGCAAGGCGACTCGTGCAGAACAACTGGTAAGTTTCTTTATTACAATAATAATTTTTATAATCGCTAACGTATTTGTTTACTTTTCAATGTTAATAGTACCAAAAGAAAGGTACTCGTCCTTCGAATCTGGAGTTGATCAGAGATGCGCATACGAACCGCAAGACTGGTGAAATTCAAGATCTAGTTGCTCGTGAAATCGTGGAAAGCGTGGAGAGGCTCGGTGAGGACTACCTCTCATCCCAACCGATCGTTGAAGGAACTCCACCGCTCACCGAAGTTCCATTCGAGAAGATCAACGAGTTTACGTATGAGGTTAGTAATAATTTCAAGTAATAACGAATTTAAAATAACTTCTAATACTTATACGTTTTAACATTTATAGTTTTATTTTATATGGTAGGCTACTCGGAAGAACAAAGGTCGTGTCTTCGGTCTTCCGGAGGACAGTTCCAGCTCTTCCGTGTCTTCATTCCGATTTCACGGTGATAACGGGTTGCGGCAACAAAACGCTGAGCTTCTCGAGCGGATGAAAGCAATGGAGGCACAGCGCGAAGAGGACACAAAGCGGATGAAGGAGTTGGAGGAACAGCGCGAAGCAGATGCACGGCGCATTCGTGGGATGGAGACCCGGATGGACGAGTTCTTCCGTACTTATCGTCCACAGTAGACTTTTACATTTTTATGTATAACTTTTAATTGGTTTTAAAACATTTTTATTTTCATTTTATTTTGTAATTTGAATTTTTTTTTATTTAAATATTAATTTAAAATTATTTTTAAATTCAATTTTTTTATTTTAATAATAATTTTAAATTTAATTAAATTATTCATTTAAATTTCATTTTTAATATAAAATTCGAAATCCGTCGGTTTTCTAAATCCGTCGGATTGCCGTCGGTGTCGTATACCGACGGATACGGTATCCGTATACGGTTTATGGAATCCGTAGGAAATCCGTCGGTTTCCTAAATCTGTCGGATTGCCGTCGGTGTCGTATACCAACGGATTTCCGACCGATACGGTATCCGTATACGGTATATGGAATCCGTAGGAAATCCATCTTAAATTTGTCGGTATACGTATTCCGACGGATTTAAGACGGATTTCCGATATACCAAGGTCTGTCGGAAATCCGTCGGACATTTCCGACGGGTGTCCGACGGATCTTCAATTTCCAACGAGATAGAACCGACGGTCAAAATCCGTCGGAAATCTGTCGGAAACACCCTTATTCCGACGGATTTCCGACGGTTTTTGCCGTCGGAAAAGAGGTTGTTTTCTTGTAGTGACCAAGGGATTTGGATAAATATCCCAGTTGCTAATCATTGGATCCGGACTGCTCGGATTAACATGGAGCAGTTCACGATGAGATACCAAAACTGTCCCTTATTCCCTCGTCCCGGTCCCGATATTTGGACCGAGGGTTCTAAAACCTCCGGTCTTGTCCTCATCGAGCCTCTGGCGCTCGTCCAACAGCTCATGGACACGGTAATTAATACCACTTCAACAATCAATTATATATTTACATATACCACATTTCATATCTATCTCTATATTAATTCTTCCTTATTATATACATGTGTTAGGTCAAATGGAGGGATTTATTTCCCTGTATCATCGCCGACGAGCGCCCTCACGAAGGCCAGCCTAATGCGCCCATAGATCAAGAGACAATTCGTGCAAGCATATCCGTAAATTTCTGTTCTATATATGTATATATATATATATACATATATCCTAATCATTTTTGTTTGTTAAGCAGATGATGAGAGCAAGTTTTCATGTGATGACTCCTATAGTTCGAGTAAGAGAGACTACTTTTTGTAGAACTTGTGTACGGCTATCGAATGTTGAGTGGATTGTTTTTGACATTCCAATGAACCACGACGAGGTGGGGGAGCAGTCGCCCTTCGTTCGTGGTTGCCTGGTGAGAAGAACTGGCGATCCCAGAATGTCAGATGTGACGTGGATGGAGCTAACACAAGTAAAAGAACGCGACATCCCCACGGCGGGTTACGAAGGGCTCCTTGAGAATGGTCTAGGCTTTGGGTCTCTCCGTTGGTTTGAGACGTTGGCCAGGGAATGTCGGCGTCCATCAATCTACGCAGGTCGTTTTTTTCTTCTTCTTCTTATTTACTTTCATAATCACAAATTTGGTTTGATATAATTAATTAGCCCATGTTTGTTGATTTTTGCACGCAGACTTGCATTTGCAAGAGAAAGAAAGACAGTTTCCTGCTTTGGCTCAAAGGATGACCCGCATCTTCTCCTTGGGCATTTCTCAGGCAACTCCGGGCTCGGCAGGAGGGAGGATTGGTGCACTGCCAACGAACGTTTCTCTCGGGATTTCTTGCCAACCGGTCGAGGACGATGGTGCGGTGAACTACGCCACCGCAGTCAAGTCTCAGTGGATCAATGTCAATTATGGTACCCTGTTCGCATACGTCGCGTCTCTCCGTGATCCTTATCTTGGCGATACTATTTCCCACTTACCAAATCACGATAGTGTTGAAAACTATGTCGGTCTTTACATGTACATCGGTGATCACAACATGCGCTTTATCAGAGAGGTCACCAAGGACGCTTGTGGAGCAACTGTGGTCACGGCTCCCATAACCAAGCAGAGGCTCGCCAAAAATTACCAAAGGAGGACCAGGAAGAACGACCTCATTTTGAATTCCGAGGGGTACGTACTTTGCCCCCTCGGAGGCGGAACCCTACTGACCGTTGCCCGCCAGCTCAATGTCGGAAACTTTCACGCAGATATGAACCAAACTTTCAATGCTTGGACAGTCAATTCTGTTCAGGAAATATCCAACCGCATCAACAACATCCAACTCCATTTCCAACCGCATGGCTAAGAAACTAGTCAAGCTTTATCAGAAATATGTCTAATAATTAATCTATGGCTTCTTTTAGTTATTTATTTCCATGTTTGCTTTTCCAACGTTTCATTGAGCAATAATAATTAATCTATGGCTACTTTTTTTAGTTATTTTTCATGACTCTTCCCCATTTTGCCTTGCAAACATATCAAAATCACTTTAGGTTTAATCATATATCGAGTCCTAATTATCTCAAAAGGCTTAATTATTAAGGGTATATGTATATATGTCCATATTTTTAAGGCCAGCTAATTCAACAGTCGAAATGATGAGCAGGTAGGTGCGTAACCACCATCTATATATCTTCTTTGGCCATTTTATATATTTTCCACACGGTTAACGTTTTTGGGAAGATTCGCTTGTCCTCTTCTTTCTGAAAATACAATATGGTGGTCCTATATGTGCGAGCTGGAATTTCACACAATAGAATTTGTGAAGATTCTTGGATAAAGAGCTTCTTTAGGGTTTCAAACACAGAGACGGATTTCGAATTAGGGTTCTTAGACTGTTCTTATTTATTAGCTGAGAGCTGTTTTCGTTCTTATTCAGTTAAGAATTTTCGGATCCCCGATTTATGAGGGGTACATGTCTATTTATAGAAAAATAGGTCGGTTGGGACAGTCAGTTGGGCCTTTAATGGGCCTTTATCTTCTGGGTTTGATGATTGGGCCGGTTTGTAGTAAACCTCCGGTTCTTCCACCGGTTTACTGAATCCTCGGGATAGTCGGTTTAGCGTATACTTAGTCGTTTTAGGCTTATCGATTCTTCTAGGGGAGATTTGACCCCTACACTATATAGTCTCTCTCTCTCTCTCTCTCTCTCTCTCTCTCTCTCTCTCTCTCTCTCTCTCTCTCTCTCTCTCTAGTTTCCATGCCTTTTCTCTTTTTCAAATTGTGATAATATTCTAGTTTCTTAAGAAAGCATTCAATACAAGCATAAATCGACAAAATTTGGATAATAAAAAGAAACAGAATTATTAAGATTCAGAGGCTCAAAGGTGAATCCTTTTAAGAGCTTGAAACCCAACAAATCAAAAGAGAAGTTGCTTGATGTCATAACAGAGAGACGAACACAGAGAAATAGCATAAACCAGAGTAAAGTGAGACTGAGAGAAAGAGAGAGAGAAATTATATTTCTTTTGCTCCATGTTAGGGAATTTGGACTTTGGGTTCTCTATTTGTGGTTAGTATAAAAGAAATGTAGAAAAGAGAGCAGAAGAAGGCTGGACCAAATCATATGCAGGGAAACCTATGTTGGCATAAGCTTGAAGATAGCTTGAGCAATAAGCTATACCAAGAGACATTAGGAAAAGTATTATATTTAGGAGTTATCTAAATATGTAAGATTTCCTTTTTAAGATTAGGAAACTCTTCTCTATATAAGAAGATGCTAAGTTGTGGCATAACTTATGAGTTTTAGAGAGAATTATGAGTTAGATATACGTGTTTGGCTTGATCCCTTCTAAAGGGTACGTAAGCAATCTTCTTTAGAAGGTGCAGCCATTCTATATTTGGTATCAGAGCTTAACTCGTTAGAGGTTATGCCTATTTTCGGGTAGTAGATCCTGGATGTGTGGCTAGATAGGTTAAGGCAGTCAAGAGAGCGCATAAACTTCTTGTTGGAATTAGAGCTGTCAGAGTGGGTCAAAACCCACGGGTCCGACCCAACCCATCCCACCAAGGGATGGGTATGGGTTCGATAATGTAAACCCAAAAAAAAATGGGTCTCATGGGTT
Organism: Draba incana; assembly: GCA_963576765.1. Taxonomy (NCBI): domain Eukaryota; kingdom Viridiplantae; phylum Streptophyta; class Magnoliopsida; order Brassicales; family Brassicaceae; genus Draba; species Draba incana. The sequence goes on from OY755208.1 coordinate 37,282,459, forward strand.
CACCCATGACGGGTCACGGGTTTCGCGGGTAAAACCCATAAAAAACCACGGGTTAATGGGTTACCCACCAATTTTTATATACATTAGATATTTATATATAGTTTTAAGTTTATATATATATAATTATATAAGCTAATGTATATCTAAAATATAATAATAGTTTAACAAAAGTATTATATATAATAGAATTGTCTAGAAGAGCCACCATTGGACATGAGGAACTTTGGGAGTTTGGACATTTTAAAATATTGGAAAGATAATTCTGAACGCTTTGGAGAATTAGCTTATATGGTTGCTGATCTTCTTAGTATTCATATCACTACGGTAGCTTTGGAGTCGTCATTCAGTATTGGAGCTCGAGTTTTGAATAAATGCAGAACTTTTCTTCTTCCAAAAAATGTTCCAGCATTAATATGCAATCGAAACTGGTTGCGCGAATTTGAAGCTTATGAAGGTAAAGATTTATTTATTTTTCAAACTTGCAAAATCATATACTATATTTTGTTTATTATTTGTATTATTTGTTTGATCTATGTAGAGGATAATGGTGAACCTGAAAAAGAACCTACCACACCTCCCCAAGAACGTAGGCAAGAATGACCTTGATTCGTGTCAAGAAAGCCAGATGTTTTTTTTTCAAATTATGGACTTCTATCATTTTTAGTATTATTTCTTATTTCAGTTTTTTCATTTGGTTTTTTGGTTTTCAGTTATACATTATGAATTTATAATGTCCGATTTTAATTTTTCTATGTTTCTTTGAATTTATTGGAATTTGTTGGTGTTTTTTCTTTAAACAAACCAATTTTTATTTTTATTTTACAGTAAATACTAAAATCCATGGACCGCCCAAAAACCCCATGGTATTTAATGGGTTGGGTTTGGGTCTATAGGTATTGACCCGCGGGTCTCATGGATCGGCCCACCGTAAGCAAAAAGAAAAATGAACCCGTGGCGGGTTGGGTCAAATGGGTTGGGTTGGCCCATCTGACAGCTCTAGTTGGAATCGATATGAGTTTGTATCACGGAGGAACAAAGTTTATGGTGTTTGGTATTTTTTATGTCACGCCAATTTAGAAGTGAATCTGCATGGAGATGTGTTAAAAAAAAAAAAAAATGTGTACGGGGAAATCTTTGAAATCATGAAACTCAGAAGTATGAGCATTATTGTTTCACGAAGGAGAAGAAGAGTGCGAGTCTGGTGGGCCTATTTACCTAAGCCCAGTTGGTGTTTATTTGTTAAAGGCCTATGTTAAAATTAAGCCCAAGTTGATAAAAGGATGAGGTGGCTTTACTCAGTAACCATGGAGACATGAATTGATGAAGAAGAATTAATTACCGAGATTTGTTTTTATTGAAGCCTTATTGAAGATACGTTGAAGAAATTCTTACGGTCAGAGCTTAGAGGAAATTCATATGCAATGGTCCACTGTCATCGACTGATAGAGGAGCAACTTGGAGGTGTGTTCGCAGAAGAAAAGAGAAGTTGCCGGTGTAAAAAGAGGCTTGACCTTGGCAGAGAAGAGAGGGAAATCGAACACGTCAATCTGTGAGTCGGTGGTTCGAATTTGTGATATTTCAATTTTCAACAGAAATTGCAAGTTTCTGTAGGTAGTTGAAGACGAAAGCTCTCAACCGTGTGGACTAAGAAAAAGATCTGACAGAAAATTTGATAGTGTGTGTTTTCTGGGTGCTCGAATCTAAAAGATGTGCTGTTGTTGACAACGACTTGAAAGCTGCAGTAATTTCATTGAGTTATTTTTGGTTTCGGATATGGGAGATGAAGCTGTGAATTTGAGAACCATTTTGAGGATCATAATGTACTGAAGCTTTGACATTTGACTCGATGGGGTCTTGTTTAGAGAAGAAAAATTGTAGTTGCTTCGATCAAATATGCTAGGATTGGTGATGGCGTTGATGGCAGACGGTAGTGATGCAGTGTCACCGATTATCAAAAGATTCCGGCTTGAAATCAATATCGGAGGAGTCGTTGTGAACTTAAGCAGATTTTTGGAGCCTGCACGAGACTATTTGAGTGAGTTACAGCAAGGATTAAGACTGTCGGGTTTACTTGGGAAGGAAGAAATCGTAAAGTGGTGACGAGTTCGACGGTGAGGTTCCAGAAATCAGTTTTTGTAGTCGATGAACACCATAGTTGAAATCATCTTGGCTTCAATCAACGAAGAAGCGATGACTCAAGGTCTGATTCGGGCAAAGGGTCATCTCCAACGGTGCTGGTTTGTCAATTGATGAGGATTTCAAGGCAATAAGAGCAAGTCAAAGGATAGTAAGAAAGTCAATCCTGTGAGAAGAGGAAGAAGCAAGTGTTTGTTCGTGAAGCTAATTGATGCCTTGAAATGCCTTGGTCAGCAAGAAGAGTGTTCGCAAGAGAGACAACGATGATGGCTGGAAATCCTATATGAGTTTCTCATTCTCGAAGAATAAATGAAAAGTGAAGACAGCAGGAGGTCGGAAGATACAATGGCATTGAAGCAGTCAGGAGTTAAAATCTTGGCTGCAGATAAAGAGATGAGTTCGATGACAGCGTTAGTCGCTGGGATGTTTATGGTTGGTAATTGCGAGTTTCGAGAAAGAGATAGGATGTAGACAGTGACCGGAAATAGAGCCTTGGACCATTTCTCTTGTCAAACTTGGGTCTTCACGTTTCAGATTTGTTTTGCTGAATAGAAAATATAAGGAGCTCGATCGTGGATGCCAATCTACTGAAGCAAAAGGAGATGAAGATTAATGTGTCCAGTTTTGAGGCAAATCAGCTGTGTTTGATCGATTTAAGTAGAGAAGCGAATTGATTTGAGCTTTGAACAAACAAAGTTCTCATGAAGAGAGAGGGTAAGATCAGAGGAATTCTGGACTGGTATAAATCCTTTGCGCGAGTCGTAAGAGAAGTCAAAGAGTTCTCTTCTCAGATTTGATTTTACAAATGAGGAGATAAGAAGTTAGATAATTCCACCAGATGGTGAAGAAGAAGTTGGAAGTTGTAGTGACATGTTCTGACTCGGCATTCGGAGTTTCTCGCGTTTTCTTGTCAAGGCATATCAAATCAGTGGAAACGGAGATTTGTTTGAATCAGTAAGATGAAGTTTAGGCTGATCAGAAGTTTTTTGGAACGAGGAGAAAATTTTCAGAGGTGTCGGAAGCGATGAAAATTCTCGTCATAGTGTTGTTTAAGGAGATAAGAAACCACAGGGGCGTTGCATAGGCGAAATAAATCTGCATACATCTTTGCTGGAGTTGAAGCGAAGAAAGTAAGTTGGAGATGGATCCAAGATTTCTTCGAAGGATGAAGACAATAACAGCAGATTCCATCATTTTTTTTAGTTTCACGAGCATCACGAGTAACAAAAGTCAACCGTATGTTTATGGCTCGTCATTGGAGAAAATTTAGAGAAGCTGACATATAAGAATCATGGAGGAGAGATTATGTGCGAAACTATTACGAAATTCTTGAAAAGTAGAAGAGTGTTTAGCGCAAACTTGCAGAGAAGAAGGATATTTGATGAAGAATCGTTTTTCGTAAATTTGGAGAACTCAGAAATTTTTGGGAAAAAGAGTGAGAAATTGAGAAGTCTAGAGCTTATGAAGGGATGATCTAAGCTCTACCCAAGTTTCTATGCTCTTGAGTTAATGTGTTACGGTGATCTAGGAAAGTCAGTTATTTACGATTCAGAGAACTTGATGGAGCATAGCGTGTCTCAAAGCCTGAGTCACATCTTGCATTGACAGGCAACACACGATCTAATTCAGAAGCAGAAGCTTCAGTTGGATTTGTAGCAGAGTTTGCAGCAGCATCGTGGTGGCCCCATAACTCATATGTTATTTGTGGTGCTTGATATTGGTTCATCTAAGTGTGGTTTTATCTTAGTGTGGCACTCAAGCAGGGGGAGATGTGATCTTGGTTATCCTTCTTTAAGGAACTGCATCGCCATCTCCGACGTATCGGGATCTATGAGTGGTATTCCAATGGAGGTTTTCGTTGCTCTGGGTTTACTCGTCTTTGAGCTATCCGAAGACCCTTGGAGAGGGAAGCTGATTATTTTCAGCACCAACCCAGAACTACAGTTGGTGAATGGTAACGATCTGAGAAGCAAAACAGAGTTTGTGAAGAGAATGGATTAGGGAATAAACACTGATTTTCAAATAGCGTTTTATCTCATTCTGAAAGTGGCGGTAGAAGCGAGACTGAAACCGGAGGAGAGTGATTCAAGTTGGGATTAAGTGAAGTTTGCACATCGCAAGGCATAGAACACAAAAAAAAGGAGAATCTATGTTGAGTTATGACATAGATTAAGAGAATCTCGGAGAACCGTTGTTGGGCATGACATAGGTTAAGAGAGATTGTGTGAGCTTTAGTTTTTGAGTAAGTTTTCTAAAGCAATAAAAGAGTGAGTCTTTTATAATCTCGTGTTCTTAAGTGATGATCACAGCGATGGTGCATAACACACATGGAAAGGATCAAGTTCAAGAAGATGAGAGATCTCATGGGAATTCAAGATGTGTCAAAAGAAGAATTCAAGCTTAAGGGGGAGAATGTTGGCATAAGCTTGAAGATAGCTTGAGAAATAAGCTATACCAAGAGACATTAGGAAAAGTGTTATATTTAGGAGTTATCTAAATATGTAAGATTTCCTTTTTAAGATTAGGAAACTCTTCTCTATATAAGAAGATGCTAAGTTGTGGCATAACTTATGAGTTTTAGAGAGAATTAAGAGTTAGAACTACGTGTTTGGCTTGATCCCTTCTAAAGGGTACGTAGGCAATCTTTTTTAGAAGGTGCAGCCATTCTATAACCTAAAGAGTACCTCAAACATTATTATTTATTATTAATTTATAGTATAAAGATCATACATATAATAATGATTCCCTAGAGACCAAACCCTAAACCAGTGGTTGGGATAAGGATCGATCTTTTTGTAAAGCAATATAACAAGTAATAAAAGAGGCAACTAAAATGAAATAAGTCGAGCACACAAGTGATACCCTAAAGAAAGGAAAGAGAATAGCCTCAATAGGACTTAAAGGAACCATAGAGGCGGTAAGAATGACAGTTCCGTAGCAATGAGCCATATGCCCGGTTTTATCGACAGTCATTGGCTCCTCACAAAACCATCTCACTGCAACTTCTGCTACGACAAAGATAAGGTAAAGGAAGCGATAACCATTCGCTTCACTAAGCAGGTCGAGATCAAACTCGTTTGTGTGGAAAATCAGCAACACATATGCAGTGACGATCAGAGAATGCATCAGTATGGAGTAGAAAACTCCGGAGGTTATCCTGCGCATTTACACAAAATCATTCAAAAGGAGTATTGGTAGTAGTAGTAGTAGTAGTAAATTTTACATGATACAAAAATAATAATTAATAGAAGAGAGACTCACTTGACAATAAATTCAAGTATGCGTTTCCACATGTCTTTTCTTGTTATGATGAGAGTAAGAGCATCAACAGCGGTGATACTTTGTGGGTATCATATGATATAAAATTATTAAAATTTGAGGAATAGGAGAAAAGAGAGTGTTTTTAGTAAAAAGATAAGGTGTTTTTAAATATTAAATTAATAAAATTTGAATAAAAAGATGAGATTGTTGTTATTATTGGAGAGAGGGTATCAATGGGTTGATACTTTTGGGTTGTTAAAAGTGGGTATCAATATGAGGAAGTGAGTGTTTTTAAATATAAGAGAGTGTTTTTTTGAGTAAAATTGAGTAAAAAAAAGAGATTTGTTATTTTTTTAATCTTATGATACTCTAAAGTATCACTGGTGCTGATGCTCTAAGAGCATGATCATCGGTTAAGTCTCTAGTAGAGCCTCTATATGCATTATTTTATTAGTTTTATTTTTATGTACTTATTTATTTGAATTAAAATTATTATAATAATAATCAACCAATGGTTGAATACTAAATGTAGAGACGTTGCTTAGAGACGTTGCTTCCATCTCTGTTTGTGCATACGTTCCTCCCTCTCTCTCCTACTTCTATATTTCTTTTTATTTTTTTATCTTTTTAGAGACTCAGATAGAGACTCCGATGATCATGCTCTAACTTTCTCCATCTACAACACAAATGTCGATTACATAATACTTACATGGAAATTTAACAAGTAAGCCAAGTTTGTTTATATATCCCACAATCACATAATCCTACTTTGTTCCATATTGTTTACTGCCCTAAGGGCATGTTCAATGGTGACATTTTGGGATCTTATGGGGTGTTCTTATAATATAAAATTATTAAAATGGTTGTAAAAGAAAGAAAAATAGTGTTTTTGTGGGGTATATTGAGTGTGTGTTTAAATATAAAATTAATAAAAATTGAGTAAAAGGAAGAGAGAGTGTTTAAAATGGAGAGAAAGGGATCTAATATTGGATCTTTTGGAGAGTGTGTTTAAAAGGAAAAGAGAATGTTTAAATATAAAATTAATAAAAGTTGAGTAAAATGATGAAAGAGAAAGTATAAAGTTGATTAAAAGAAAAAGAGAGTGTGAGTTCTAATAATTTTATATTATAAAAACATCACATAAGATCCCGTGAAATCTGCATTGAACATTGTCTAACTTGCTCCTCTAAGAATATAACAAAAGGGTAAAAACGTCAAACTAATCTTCCCCTTCCGGCTAATTTTCCCATCGACTTTTATTTTCCGTGTGTTGCTTTATGAAATAATTTCCCAACAAACCTAGAGGAAAATCCGAGTTCAATTACCTATTTCCCCAGATCTAGATTCTACTTTAATCAACAATTTCAGAGAGAGATTAGCGGAGATATTTTACGGGCAGGGGTGACGTGGACGCCGGCGGTGGCAAGTCCTTGCTCAACCTTAATGTTGTGCAAGCACTCGAGATTTGATTTTTTTTTAAAAGAATACGCATGTGAATCAGAATATCAATAACAGTAAAGAAAATAATAGCAATGTTATCTTTTGTTCATTAAAGAAAAATTGGAGACCATTTTTGCTTAGCGCCATAGTTTTTTTCAAATTCTTTCTAATTTATTTAGACATAATTTTAAACATCCATTTGAATCTTCATATACTAATTGAAAAGTAATTGTAGAAAGGGAAAAAAATATCATTTAATTAAATTTAAATATGTATATAAAAAGTTATTACTCTTTCTAAGTCTATAAAATTCAAATCACCAAAAAAATATAAAAAGTCTATAAAATTCAATTTTATATATTTGTACAGTATAAACCATATTGCATAAACATTGGGTGCAAATAATCGATATTTTTTTTTTTTTGAATTATACACAGTTTCCGGCTTTCTAGGCCCAAGAGACTAATCTGTGTCGCCGGCGATGCCCAAATTTTAATCCCCCAGTGGCCAAGAATCGAACCCGGGACCTTATTGGGAAATGAGAGGAACAAAATGAGAGAAAATCGTATATTCCTCTAAAAATTTATTTATCATCAAAGATGTCAAATACTTTGTTGGATATGCGGGATCTACTCAATGAGTGGAACAAGTTATTTAGTTTTCTCCTTCTTTTCGTTACTCTAACTACAACTTTTCTTCTTATTTTTACTGCACTAATTTTCTTGTAACTGATTCCACTCATTATTTTCAAATGCAACCATTTTCACCCATTAACTTTCAATTAAATCTTGGGAATTTTTAAGAAATCTTTATATCGTAATTGAGTAGTTGTACAGAAAACATTTACCAATTAATTAAATCCGAATCCGTATAAAAAGCATTAGTATTACTCTTATAATCATCCTAGATATATAAATCTATAAGATTCAGTACTATATAATAAGATACAGTATATGTTTGTAATCAAACTAACACATAATTTAATTAGAAGCCCATGAATTATTATAAACCTGTAGATGAAGCAGAAATAAAGTATGAAACTAATTTCCAACTAATTAATATGACAGAATAATTTTATTTATTTATTATTCAATAAGATGTTCTATCCCTTTGTCGGGTATGCTTGATAGCAGAGCCAGATTATTACAAGCCCCGATAATAATATCCCCAACAATAATATCCCCAACCCAATGCAGACGACGAAATCACATATGTGAAAGAGGGCTATGTATACGGTCGTCATTCCCGCGGCTATGGAAATAATGGCAATGTCGGCGCTGAGAACATAAGCAGCCAACTGAAATAGCACAAACATCATTAAGAGGCACACAAAGGCATCGACGGCGAGATGGTTCCAGTCTTTCGAACCCAAATACGCAACCAGCGTCAACACTGTAGCAATGAGTCCGCGAAAGTATGCGACAAAGCGGTCCCATTTTGCCTTCTCATCTCTGTACACGTGGAAGAAGAGAAAAAAGTAAAACAAATTAGGATCGTAGTGATCAGTGGCGGATCCACGTTATGAGATGGTGGGCACGTGCCCCATACTAAATCTATTAAACAATTATATATGTGTCCTATATTTTGTAGTTCTATCAGTTAAATTGGTATAAGGGCATGTTCACATTTTGAGATCTTATGGGGTGTTCTTATAATATAAAATTATTAAAATGGTTGTAAAAGGAAGAAAGAAAGTGTTTTTGTAGGGTATATTGAGTGTGTGTTTAAATAAAAAATTAATAAAAATTGAGTAAAAAGAAGAGAAAGTGTTTAAAAGGGAGAGAGAGGGATCTAATATTGGATCTTTTGGAGAGTGTGTTTAAAAGGAAAAGAGAGTGTTTAAATATAAAATTAATAAAAATTGAGTAAAATGATGAAAAAGAAGGTATAAAGTTGATTAAAAGGAAGAGAGAGTGTGTGTTTTAATAATTTTATATTATAAGAACACCACATAAGATCCCGTGAAATCTGGATTGAACATGGCCTAAATAGGCTTCTTCAAACATAATTACGTTGGTTCAAGCCTTACTATCTTCAATGCTTTGTTTTTGCTTTTATTTTTCCAAACAATTTTCACATTTCAATTAACACATGTCTCTTTTTTTTCTTTGGTATTCTAAAACTTAATAGTCTCTACTTATTAGAAAACGATGAAAACAAATATTATAAAGATAAACTATTAATGTATAATATGTAATTTTTTATTATTATTAGGGTTAGCTTGCTTAATAACAAAGATTAAAATTATTATTCAAAAACTAACCAAAAGTAGCATGTGTGGCAATATTATGACCATTGGATTTAGGTTTTTTTTGTTAGATTTTCAATCATATATATTTTTGTGTGTTATTGAGCAAATAAACCCTTATTATTATTATAAAAATGAGTATTTTGTATTACAAAAAACAAATATTTACCTTATCCACTTTGCTTTAGTTTAAATATTTTCAAAAATGAAACTGAATTCTAAAATTATAATTGTAATATTTAGCAATTTGAATATCATTGATATGTAGTATTTAACAATTTTTTTAATTGTAAGATTTTAGTTAATCAATTTATTATTGTTATTTATATATATGTGCCCCATACATAATTATTTTTTGGATCCGTCCCTGGTAGTGATCCAGAATACTCTCCAATATTTTGTGGTAATTAATGGAGACTTAATTACTCTTTGAAAGTTTTCTCTGGGTCTCTAGCGAAGAAGATCTTGAAGCTAGCACGTCAAAGGTTGGTAGCAGTGGGGTCTCTAGCGAAGCAGAAGATCTTGAAGCCAACACATCAGAGGTTGGTAGCAGTGCAAGCGTACTAGTGTCACCATTTTCGTCTTCGTAAATCTATGTGATGATTGCCATTGTGATATCGTATTAATGGTATATTAATTTTACTTGTAAATTTTCGTTTCCATTCAATCGTTTTTGCCTTGCAATATACAATAAATTATGTAGGGTCTCTAGTCCAAGTAACAGTAACACGTAAATTTTTAGCAAAAAATGGTAACACACGCAAGTGGAACCCAAAAACCGCAAGTGGAATCCACCTGTAACAAAAAATTCTAATCCAAGTAACAAACCGCCACTCTTAAAACCGCAGACCCTAAGTAGAGAAGGAAAAGAAACATGAATAGATGTGAGATATAATTTGCTTTCTCCATATGAGATGTAACCTGTAATTTCATGGGCTATATATAACCTAGGATGTCTCATCCACACAACTACCGCACTAGTCTTCAACTCTTGATAAACTTTATACTATTTTGCTCCGAGAGAGAATGGCGAACCAAATCGCATAAATCAAGAACAATAAATTATGTAGGGTCTCTAAACCAAGTAACAATAACACACGTAAATTTTTAGCAAAAAAAAGGTAACACATGCAAGTGGAATCCACGTGTAACAAAAATTTCTAATCCAAGTAACAAACCGCCACTCTTAAAACCGCAAACCCTAAGTAGAGAAGGAAAAGAAACATGAATAGATGTGACTTATAATTTGCTTTCTCCATATGAGATGTGACCTATAATTTCCTGGGCTATATATAACCTAGGACGTCTCATCCACTCAACAACCGCACTAGTCTTCAACTCTTGATAAACTTTGTACTATTTTGCTGAGAGAGAGAACCAAATCGCATGGTTGGTAAGAGTAATATTTGTTAGTACTCAAGTTTTAGAACGTAAGATCGAAACCCCTAGTATTCCTTAGTACTCACGTTCTAATAAAATCATTGCCAAACATGTATCCCCATAACATTTGACAGAAAAAAATTTCTTCAAGAACAAAGATAATGATGATTTCTTTGTTTCACCAATGATCATGGATATTTTGTACATATTGTGCACGTAGGATTTTGTCATTACATTCTTGATAGGATTTTCAAAGTGTTCGCAATGTAACCCACAATCCAGCATCTAGGAACTACGCTTTGGCACGAAAGGGGCAACTCGAAAAGACTTATATACAAGCAAAATGGTGTGTATACACCCCAAGCAAGAAAATAATAGTAAGCCCACTGTTTCGTTATAAAAGTGATAGTACAAAAAATCAAAATGGCTCAATAATTTGTAAAATATCTAGAAAGGAGACAAGTTGTTTACCGTATTCTGAAAAGGGTATATGAGAATCTTGGTCCAAGTGATGTGGTGTGGAGCTTCAATGTGAAGATTTTGAACAAGAGGAATAAATAAATTAGAGAATGTGTGTTTTAATAATTTTATATTATAAGAACACCACATAAGATCCCGTGAAATCTGCATTGAACATGGCCTAAGTAGGCTTCTTCAAACATAATTACGTTGGTTCAAGCCTTACTATCTTCAATGCTTTGTTTTTGCTTTTATTTTTCCAAACAATTTTCACATTTCAATTAACACATGTCTCTTTTTTTTCTTTGGTATTCTAAAACTTAATAGTCTCTACTTATTAGAAAACGATGAAAACAAATATTATAAAGATAAACTATTAATGTATAATATGTAATTTTTTATTATTATTAGGGTTAGCTTGCTTAATAACAAAGATTAAAATTATTATTCAAAAACTAACCAAAAGTAGCATGTGTGGCAATATTATGACCATTGGATTTAGGTTTTTTTTGTTAGATTTTCAATCATATATATTTTTGTGTGTTATTGAGCAAATAAACCCTTATTATTATTATAAAAATGAGTATTTTGTATTACAAAAAACAAATATTTACCTTATCCACTTTGCTTTAGTTTAAATATTTTCAAAAATGAAACTGAATTCTAAAATTATAATTGTAATATTTAGCAATTTGAATATCATTGATATGTAGTATTTAACAATTTTTTTAATTGTAAGATTTTAGTTAATCAATTTATTATTGTTATTTATATATATGTGCCCCATACATAATTATTTTTTGGATCCGTCCCTGGTAGTGATCCAGAATACTCTCCAATATTTTGTGGTAATTAATGGAGACTTAATTACTCTTTGAAAGTTTTCTCTGGGTCTCTAGCGAAGAAGATCTTGAAGCTAGCACGTCAAAGGTTGGTAGCAGTGGGGTCTCTAGCGAAGCAGAAGATCTTGAAGCCAACACATCAGAGGTTGGTAGCAGTGCAAGCGTACTAGTGTCACCATTTTCGTCTTCGTAAATCTATGTGATGATTGCCATTGTGATATCGTATTAATGGTATATTAATTTTACTTGTAAATTTTCGTTTCCATTCAATCGTTTTTGCCTTGCAATATACAATAAATTATGTAGGGTCTCTAGTCCAAGTAACAGTAACACGTAAATTTTTAGCAAAAAATGGTAACACACGCAAGTGGAACCCAAAAACCGCAAGTGGAATCCACCTGTAACAAAAAATTCTAATCCAAGTAACAAACCGCCACTCTTAAAACCGCAGACCCTAAGTAGAGAAGGAAAAGAAACATGAATAGATGTGAGATATAATTTGCTTTCTCCATATGAGATGTAACCTGTAATTTCATGGGCTATATATAACCTAGGATGTCTCATCCACACAACTACCGCACTAGTCTTCAACTCTTGATAAACTTTATACTATTTTGCTCCGAGAGAGAATGGCGAACCAAATCGCATAAATCAAGAACAATAAATTATGTAGGGTCTCTAAACCAAGTAACAATAACACACGTAAATTTTTAGCAAAAAAAAGGTAACACATGCAAGTGGAATCCACGTGTAACAAAAATTTCTAATCCAAGTAACAAACCGCCACTCTTAAAACCGCAAACCCTAAGTAGAGAAGGAAAAGAAACATGAATAGATGTGACTTATAATTTGCTTTCTCCATATGAGATGTGACCTATAATTTCCTGGGCTATATATAACCTAGGACGTCTCATCCACTCAACAACCGCACTAGTCTTCAACTCTTGATAAACTTTGTACTATTTTGCTGAGAGAGAGAACCAAATCGCATGGTTGGTAAGAGTAATATTTGTTAGTACTCAAGTTTTAGAACGTAAGATCGAAACCCCTAGTATTCCTTAGTACTCACGTTCTAATAAAATCATTGCCAAACATGTATCCCCATAACATTTGACAGAAAAAAATTTCTTCAAGAACAAAGATAATGATGATTTCTTTGTTTCACCAATGATCATGGATATTTTGTACATATTGTGCACGTAGGATTTTGTCATTACATTCTTGATAGGATTTTCAAAGTGTTCGCAATGTAACCCACAATCCAGCATCTAGGAACTACGCTTTGGCACGAAAGGGGCAACTCGAAAAGACTTATATACAAGCAAAATGGTGTGTATACACCCCAAGCAAGAAAATAATAGTAAGCCCACTGTTTCGTTATAAAAGTGATAGTACAAAAAATCAAAATGGCTCAATAATTTGTAAAATATCTAGAAAGGAGACAAGTTGTTTACCGTATTCTGAAAAGGGTATATGAGAATCTTGGTCCAAGTGATGTGGTGTGGAGCTTCAATGTGAAGATTTTGAACAAGAGGAATAAATGGGGATCCACATTCCTCATATATGAGTAACCAAAAAGACGCTTGAAAAAACTGAAACTGCTACGTATTGGGAATTGCCAAACCAAAATCCAAAAGGAAAAATACCATGGGATTGTTTTCTCTCTGTTTTTTTTTTTTTTTTTTCAAGTGCATTGGATTTGAATCATTTGATTAAACAAATCCTCCACAACTTCCTATTCGTAATTTGACAAATGAAAAGTATAATTCACTACACATTAGTTTTAGGCATTACTGATATAGAATTTCTGACTATTCATTTCCAGCTTAAAAAGTAACTACTTCACTCGATATTATGATGAAGCGATCTAAAAGTTACAGGAGATTTCGATATTTACCATCAAGTATGGTCAACTGATTTATTACAACACAAATAAAGATTGTTTACAAATTCAACACAAACTAGAGTGTGATCTAGGCATCGGTAGTGGGACCAGGATAAGCAGGAAGTGTCATGATCCGCTTGTCTAAAACCGGACCTCCCACGGTGAAATGGTACAGACTCTGAAAGCTCGAGTCTTTAATCCCAAGAAGCTCGTGCAATGGATCATCGAAATAGCACCCAATTCCGGTTGCTGAGATCCCCATCGCATGTGCCTCCAGGTACAGAACTTGCCCAACAACACCTGTCTCCCAGAACAGTCGAGGGTACATCCATGAGCACTTCTCCCGCAACACGGGTTCAAACCGAGCCACCATGCTTAGGCTGAAGCATCCATCCCCTGCAATGTCCTGCATCAACCACCGTGGTTCAGCGAGAAAATTTTATTCACATAATACATATATGTAGTATCACAACCTGTACCTGATGACACGATAGCCCTTTTGCCAGCTTCTGGCAATCACCCTCGGTGAGCTTGTAGAGCGGAAGATCATCGGGGCATCCATCTGGTTTTCTCCACTCGAATTCAGGCCTCGTACATCTCTTGAGATCACCGAAATGATCCTTGTTTCTGACTAGGAAATACAAACCCTTGGGCAAACCCGAAACTCTATGCACAAACAGAGCAAGATGAACCTGAGCAGTATCCCAAGGAAGAGCTCGAAAGGGCAGTGCAAGTTGCTCTCTTTGCGTGGAACCGGAAGGAAGACAATGCATCAATATCTGGTAAAACACAGACTTGTCTATAAAAGTAACACCGTCCATATCAACCGCACTTCTTCTCTGCCTTACAACTTGCCTCACCGATAACTTTTGATACAAACTCTGGCTACTAGACACACCACTGCTTCTTCTCAAGGAAGACACGACTAAAGACGACGGCGAGTCAGAGATCAATGGAGGCTTTTTCACTGCCTCGGCTGTTGTATAGATGATATCCCAACACACATGCTCTTTACTCAGAACATTAGGCTTTCCTTTCCACTCAAGACTTGGGAATTCTTGTCTAATAACAGAGCTAATTCTGTGATAGTCTATATTGATGATATCTCTAGTTCCATTTCCGTTGGGGAAAACAAGCAGCAAGCAATCAGGATGCTCGAGCTCAATCTCTGGGAAGTTACCTTTCGATTCGTGGAGACCCATTAGCCTGTTGAGATCATCAGCTCCAAATCCGTCGAGAAGCTTCAAGTCCCAGCCTAGCTCTGCGGCTGCGATGGAGAGAGCGGCGATGGCGTGACCGACGTCGTGATTACAGTACCTAAACGCTCGTTCACCGTACTTCCAGGCTTCACGCCAAAAAACAGAAGAAATCCCGATGAGAAATGACTTCTCCGGGAAGAATGTGGGGAAAAAGGAAGATGGGATGTGTGCTCTAACCTCCAGAGAGTGCTCTTTGGGGGCGTAGTGAGCGACGAAAGCAGAGTCGGAGAGGGAATGGATAGGAGGAGAAATGAGATAAGCTTCGGTGGGATGTAAGTTGCCGCTGCTGGGGTTGACGCGGAGAGGCCAGGTGGAGAATCCGGTGGATTTCCAGGCGGAGAGAGCGAGAGAGTGGTAGAGAAGGTGAGAGATGGTTGAGAGAGAGATGGGTTTGGGAGGAGGAAGCGATTCGAAGAGAGAAGAATAGAGAAGAGACTCGTCTGAATCGGAATCGGAATCGGAATCCTGGTGTTGGAGAGGAAGAAGAGGAGCGGCGAGGTAACGGCGAAAGGGATCAGGTTGATTGGCCCAATCGAGACCTCGAGGACCTCGAGCGAAAGCGGTGAAGGAATGCTTCGTCTGGTTATGGTACTTGAGAACCAATTTCAGCTTTTCTTCCTCTTCCGTGGATTTAGGGATTTCCACAGACGAAGAAGAGAAAGCCATGGCGGAGATGAAGGTACTTGGGATTGCGAGAAGAGAGACTGAAGAAGTGAACCTGTATGATGAAATCGGATTCATCATTCCGATTTTCAACTCTCTTCTTCCAAGAGGAATCGTCTCGTTTGTCCCTCAAACGACGGCTCAAATCTTATAAATCCTTGTTATAAAACTCATTTTCTTTTAAGTTTATTTTTAATACGAAAAATAATAAAATTACCCTAAAACCAACCCATATTTGTGATATTACAACTTATACCTGGGTATAACCCACCCACCCAAAAAAAGGGTCAAACCCGAAATTGTAAAAAAGAAAAAAACCTAATTTACACAGATTCTTTCTTTTTACTCTGAGGATTCAAAATTACACAGATTCTTTTACGATTCCTCCTCTTTTACTCTCTCAATTCAAATCCACTTCTCCTTGTTCGTGCTCGACAACTCTCCCTCTCTCCCTTCTCCTCCGACAGTCAATTTCTCCTTTTATCTTGCAGATTTGCTTCTAAGGTTTAGGTTTGTGATGCCGCCGAAGATGATTTTTCCTAAGGGGATAAATCCTAAAGGGAGGAAGAAGAGTCATAAGTCGCCAGATAGAGTAGTGGAACCATTAGCGGAGGAAGAGGCGCAAACGGAAGCGAGTCAAGAAGAAAGTGAAGAAGACGAGAGAACAGAGGCTGGAGAAGAAGAGGAGACTGAAGAAGAAGAGGAAGAACATGACATCTCCGATGCGAATTTAGTAAGTATTCCTCTCCATTTAGTTAGGTAAAACAAGAGAAAACTTGGGAAAAATAGTTCGTTTTAGTAAGGGAATTTGTTTGTTTTTGTGCAATTTGATCTTTATTGCAAGGAAATTGACACATTTAATCAATAAAGCATGTCAATTTAGAGGTTGGGTTTGAAGAGAAACTGGAAAACTTGGTAAAACAAGAGTGCTGTAAAACTGGATAACTTTGTAAAAATATACAGATGTATAAATGGAATAACTTGGTAAAAATGATTGATGCAGGGATCTGGTGATGAAGCAGAGGTTATGAGACCTTTGAGTATGTACTTCCAACCAACAGAGTACAAGAAAAAGATAAGGATCTCGACGAGATGCTACGTCAAAGAGTTTGCTAAAACTCTGGAGAATTTGGAGCCTCCACTTACGCGTGCTGAGAAGAATTGGTTTGCAAGCCATCCCCAGTTCAAACACATCTTCCACTTGCCAAAGCAAGGTTTGGACCACAGTCACAAGCTCCAAGGCATGTGGATGCTTTTACTCCGAACCGCACGCATTGAGAAGAAAAAGGAGGCGTGGTTCGTGGTTAATGGCGTTCCTATCCGGTACGGTCTGAGAGAGCACGCCTTGATATCCGGATTAAACTGTAGAAATTATGAGGTGAATTATGAGTTGGGTGACATGCAGTATGTGAGGAGGCAGTTTGGTAGAAAAAAAGTCAGATATGAAGATGTCAAGAAGAAGCTAGAAGATGGGATGCCAGCTAATAGAGATAGGTTGAGGATGCTTGTGTTGTATTTTCTTTGCAGCATCATCATAGCTCAGGAAAAATGTGGAAAGCATGCAACACCGATCCCCGATTTCTTCCTGAAAGTTGTTGACAATCTTGAATTGTGCAAGAGTTATCCGTTTGGGAGGTTGTCTTTTGAGTACATGCTGAAACAGATGTATCACTTCCTGGATAAATTTAACGGAGTCGTCGAGGAAGACATTTTAAGGCCGATTCCCGGTTTCTGTATCCCTCTGGAGGTATGTACAATTAGGAAGTAATTGTTGCAACATTTGAATAATTGAAACTATTTCAACTATAAGTGTGTTGTGCAGCTGCTAGCGTTTGAAGCAATTCCAGATTTGGGGAGTACTTTCCTTGAGCCAATTCTAGAGGCAGACGGTGGTTGTCCAAGGATGTGCAGGTTTAAGTTCAAGAAGAGTGGGATGAGAGGGTTTCCTCTTTCAATGATCAACGAAAAACTTGGTACAATTAAGGTCAGTTATTTTACGCATTTAAATTATTTAGAGTTGTTTTTTGTTTTAATTTTTAACATAATTGTTGACATTCGCAGGGCATTCAAAACATCCTCTTGAATCGTGAAGAAGAAGTAGATCTTGCTCAAATCTTCCAAGAAGACTATGTCGAGGATTGTGACGATCCGGTTGTTCGCGAATGGATAACCCATTACAATAAAGGAAATACAATCTTCTTTCCAGAAATGTACGCCGATGACGTGGCTGCCCGAGTGGAAGAGGAAAAAGAAGCTGACAAAGAAGAAGTTGAGAAGAAAGAAGGTGGAACATCCGGAGAAGCGAATGCTTTAAAAGATTTGGCACAGCTTGTGGATGGGATGAAGGCAGAAATGGAATTAGGGTTCAAGTCAGTTAATGAGAAGTTGGATGGGTTTGATGAGAGAATTAAGAAGGTGGAAAGTTATGTGTTTGAGAATTTAGATGAGGTAAAAGTGTAAAACTTGGAATAACTATGTTGTGGTAAAACTGGGAAAATTGGTAGAACTATACTTTAATTTTTTTTTTTATTTCAGGTAAATGAACAAAGACCTCAAGATCAAGGTGATAGGCAGGAGGAAGCACAAGAGATGGCTACTGAAGCCCAACCACCAACAACAGCTGCTGCTCATAGGACGGAGGAAGCCAATGAGGAAGCCAATGAGGAGACAATGACACTCAATGATTATAGGGACAGCATAACGCGTGGTAAGCGTCCCCGAGGCAAAGTAGCCAATTACCCGAGTAGACCATTGACAAGGTCAAGGAAAACATTGGAGGAGCCATCACAACCATTGGTAAAGCCATCACAAACATTTGATGTGTGAAGACTATATTTGGTTGGTTGTTTTGTTTGGATTTGGTTGGTTTTTTTTTTGATTGGTTGGTTCTGGTATGATTAGGTGCAGTTGCTGGATAAGGTTGAAGTTTTTTATGAGAACAATTGGAGGAAAGGAGTGGTGAGAGGAATGCTTGAAGGTGGAAGCGTTAGGGTTTTTATATATGACTTGAAGGAGGAGCATGATTTTAGAGTAGATGAGTTTCGGTTTGATAAACAAGCTTAAACAATGTTAAAACTATGATGTGTTGAATTCGTAAAACTTTGTAAAACTATGTAAAACTATGTTGTTTTCAAAGTCTAACATGCTTAGATAAATCTTACAAACACACGACATTAGTACATAAGTCTTACAACACAAACAAAAGATATTAGAAGATAAGTCTTAAAATACATAGATAAGTCATAAAACACAAAGATAAGTCTTAAAACACAAGAGATAAGTCTTAAAACCCAAGAGATAAGTCTTAAAACTCAAGAGATAAGTCTTTTCGAAGCGAGCCTTAAGCTAAGCGAGCCTTAAGCTTTGCAACCTCTTTCAGCTCCTTTTTGAGCTTTGCATTCTCATTTTGAAGCTTTGTAACTTCTTCTTCGAGTCCATGAACCCAAAGTTTTTTAAGGTGTTGGTCATTATCCTCCTACACAAGAAGACATAATAGTTTAACCAAGTTTTCCAGTTTTACCACACGCTAGTTTTTCTAAGTTTTCCAGTTTTACCACACTATAGTTTAACCAAGATTTCCAGTTTTACCACACTATAGTTTTTCCAAGATTTCCAGTTTTACGACCGAACCCAGAAAAAAATAAATGTCTACTGACATCAACAACATCACTCACCTCATATTCACTGCAAATAAGGTACCTCCTTCCTACATCAGATCCAGAGAGGTGTGAAGGCTCCACAACGATTGGAGCACCGCATGGACACTTTGTTGGTATGCCATCACAACCATCGGCGAGGAACCTCCTTCTCTGCTCTTCCTTCTTAAACCTCTTCATGTCAGTGTACCACGGATCAGTTTCACAAATCTTGTCCATGAGATGAGCAAATAAAGGAAAAGGTGAGAACTAGAGAAAATGAGAGAGATTAGAGAGAGAGAGAGAGAAACTGGAAAATGAGAGAAGTAGAGAGAGAGAACTAAAAGATAAAAAGGAGAAATGGTCGGATTTTGTCTCTAAAGGAAAAGGAGAAATGGTCAGAGAGAAAGGAGAAATGGTCAGAGAAAAAAGATTTTGTCTCTATTCGTTTTTGTCTCTATTCGTATTGGCGCCAAAAAAATTTGGTGAAATTTTCGTTTTACCGCCCAAATATTACACATAGTTTTACCAAACATTTTAGTTTTACGAAAGTCCCAAATAGTTTTACTTTGGTTGTTTTCAATTTATTCAGTTTTACCTACTCTTAAACTTTAAATTTGTAGTTTTACAGTTGAGTTTCCTCCTTTAATCTATCATTCTAATTGTTTTGTGCATTAATATGTTTCAGTTTTACATTTTTGTAATTTCACCCTACTAACTTGGCTATTGTTCCTATAGTGATCTTAAAAGTATAAGTCATTTGTTGGTGTGATTGTTTCATATGGACCCAAAAATTCTAAATATATAGTTTTCATGTTAGTACAAGAAAAAATAACTATTTATAACGTTTATATCATGTAATTATATTTTGTTTTGTTGTTTGTTTTTTTCAAATCGATCCTTGTTTTTTTTCCCTAAATCGATCATCATTTATTTTTTTATTTTTTTATTTTTTTGGCTAACTCGATCTATTTGTAACGTTTAAAATTAACGAACTTTGATTTACAACGGCAATTAGTTACACAATATCAAAAATATATAGTTTTACACAACAAAAAACCACTTTTCCATATCAAAAATATATAGTTTTACATAACAAAAAACCACTTTTCCATATCAAAAATATATAGTTTTACATAACAAAAAAACCATTTCTCCCTAGTTTTACCTGAAGATACAGATCTCATACATAATTTTACATCACAAGCGTTTAAGATACAATCAAACAGGGCTACCAAATCCAAATAGCAACCATTGGAGTCCTTGCCTTCGCCGCCTTTTGTTTTTCGTCCTTGGTCGCTTCTCCCCAACCGATGGAAACCTCTTTGTTTTCCTTCTTCCCTTCTTCTTCACGCGATCCGGAGGTATGATCTGCAACTCATTGATGTGGTCTGGGATAATCCATTCCGACATATGCGGCACTAAATAAATTGTCCTAGAATACGCCAACGCCCACAACTCGGTCCAATAATACTTCGAGCATAGTTCATGTAATTCTAATTGGATATCATGTCCTCCGATTTCACGATTTTGAGGAGCATTCTTTTTAAACGCAATGAACGCTCATATCCCGTGCTCACAAGGATACTTCTGAACATCGAAGAACCTGCAACTGCAACTTCTCGACCTCAAGTTCACCAAATAAGATTTCCCGTCACTACCGGTGACGTCGTATTCAAGCGTGAAACTGTTTAGCTCCAAAACAATTAATTTCTCAGCAATATGCCATGTATCGTGCACCCAGTTCTCCACTAAAGGCACCAGTTTATTATTTAAAGTACCACCCGCGGCCTCCTTCCGGTGTTCATTAAACCACTGGGAAAATGTTCTAATGATTGTATCAAGCATGGGTATTATGGGGTACTTCCTTGCGTCCACAAACGTGCTGTTCAAAGATTCCACGGCGTTGCTTGTGTCTAGGTTGTATCTGCAACCTGGAAAATAAGGCCTTGCCCATTTTTCTTTCACGGTACTCTCCTCAAGATACTTGGCCGCAGATGGATATCTCATCTTAAATGACTCATAAGCACGGTCGAACTCACCCACCGTGTATATCCTGCTGCACTCCATGAATCTCCATGCGATTACGTCTTTGTTGGCGCCCGAGGTATGATTTTTCACATTTTGGGACAAATGCCATACACAATACCCATGATGAGCCTGGGGATACAGTTTCTCTATGGCGTTGATGAGGTTTGCATTTCTGTCACTCATAAACACCAATTCGGAAGAGTCCGGTACAACGGATTTCAGCATCTCAAAAAACCAAGTCCAACTATGAAGTTTCTCACCATCGAGCACACCAAACGCTATGGGATAATGGTGTCGATTAGGATCCTGGGCTGAGGCGAAAACAAGCACACCACCAAATCCGTTCTTCAAAAAGGTCGCATCCACAATTATCACTTTCCTCATCGCTTTGAACCCTTCGATGCTAGCTCCCAACGCTATGAATAGATACTTGAATTTCCCCACATCATCCAATAACAACTTTGTTTTCGTACCGGGATTGACCTGCTCTAACACGTACAAATAAGGATACAACATCTTGTAGTTGTCTTCGGGACTACCACGTAAATCACGAACAGCTAGACTTTTACCTCTCAGAGCTGTGGAGTATGATATCTGCACACCTAAATCTCACTGAACCATACCCATGATAATTTTCGGCTTCGGAGTATCCATTTGTCCTGGATACTTTTCATTCAAATATGATGCAACCAATTGGGCCGACCCTTTCCTCTTCGTGTTGCTTGTACTCTGACTAGCTCGAGAGCATGTATGCATCTTCGTGTACGTTCTAATCGAGAAAATCTCTGTGTTTGTAACCACTGCAGCTCTTAAAGCCCATTTACAGTTTTCTATTGGACATTTTAGCACTAATCGCACATTATCCGACTTTATTATCCTATAACCGAAACTGTTGGCAAATGCACCTCTATCCACCACCTCTTGTACTGCCTTCCTATTTTTAAATTCATGACCCACACTCAGACCCAAACCGTCTTCCCATTCCTCTATAAACTGACAACGTTCTACAACAGGCTGAGGCTCAATATATGACTCACGCATATCCGATATCTCCATACCGTTGTCCATACATTCATCACGTGATCTATCATCATCATCCTCCATCGCATGATGTTGTTCGTTTGCTTGTTCTTTGCCTACATACGGAACAATGGCATTACCTCTGATTTCCTCGTCATTTGATTCCAATACATCAAAGTTCATACCAATAGAACTTTTATCTACTCTCGACAGTTGCTCGGGCTGTTCCGATGAAGCGATGACCTCCACGTACAAAAGACATCTTCGGTTCTCTTTACCACCACACCTTAGGTAAACAGACATATCCTCCTCATCCTCAATAACTAATTTTTCCTCATCTCTTCCCATCAGCACTGGAAAATAACTCAATTCCAATTTAACCCTTCTTTCATCTAACGAAATCTTCTTCAATATCCTAGCTTCCACCATCGACAAAGTTATCTCCCTCACTGATGTATTGAACATTATACTATACATGCGACCTTGGTATTTAAAGAATATGCCCACTTCATTGCTCATCGTATCCTGTCAAAAACAATACAAAAAATTCACTCATAATTCTCAGTTTTACCAGTTTTACAATATTTACAATTTTACTTGTTTTACCTAGTTTTACCATATCGCAAGAACACAAATGGGGATCTAATCTACTTCCAATTCAGTAGGATTCAACTACTAAAAATACATTTGTTACCTCTTAATAGCCCTAATCGACCCATAATTCATACTAAAACACCCAATGTTGTGCATCAAAAATGACCTAAATCCAGTCAATCCCTAATTTGCTAAAACCTAATCTACATTGAGCAATACCAACCGAGACCAACCTAAGAGCAACGAATCGGTGGCGGCGGAGGTCCGGCGGCGGTCCGGCGGCGATGACGAGGGTGGAGAGGTTTGATTGACGAGGAATCGGAGGAATCGTTTTCCCGATGTCGATTATATTTTTTTTTCAAATTGGGCAATATACATGTGGAGTGTGTGACGTTTTTAGTGTAGAAAAACTATATGGTGTTACTCTTTTCTCACAAAAACCGCAGAGCGTTCTTTGATTTCATTAAGGGTATAAACGGAATTACACATTCTCTCAACAAATAGAGGGACATGAAGATTAGTGAGGGATATAAGAGATTTTGTTTGGAAAAAAAGGGACAAAAGAGGCGTTGGCTCTTCTTCCAACCTGTAGCTCAACAAGACTCTTTCAAATTCGACATGTTTCTCAAATGTCAATAACCGTGATACTTGCTTGTACCGGGGTTTAAACCGGTTAAGGGAGAAAGAATCAAATTTAGCATTTTGTTGTTTTGTTGAATTGGCCGTCCAAACTCTTAAGATGTGACTTGTTCCCAACAACTACTACTGTATATATTTTTAGTATAAAACAATGTAAAGAGCAATCGAAATTTTTATTTACCATTTAAGCTTTTTTGCTGTCGAAAAAGTGTGTCTAATATTGGTCTTTTTGGTTGGAAAAAGGGTTTGGACATTGTATGCACTTGACCACCCAACAACCACTCATCACGCTTTCATGTTGCTTTACCATTTTCCCACACAAATCAAACAATGATCAATGTCACATGATTTCTCTCTTTCCCTTAACTTGTTTCTTTCTTTCAACCTTTTCTACTACATCAAAAATTACACTTTGAACAAACCAAACTACTTAGAGTGTAGATTCAAATATCTCCCCCAGCTAATGAACTAATTAAGAATAGGTATACTCATTGAATGTAATACTTTGGTTCCAAAAAATAATATTATTGACCAAACTTATGCATTAAAAAACTGAGGAGACCAAGTCTTCTTCCTCCGATGGCGCCGGCAGATTGAGATCTATCATCCCAATCATTAATCCTCTTTTCGCCGGACAACTGTCTGATCCTGTTGCGGCGTGAGATCTTTTGTGGCCTCCAAGAGCTTGGCCAGATGAGAAGACCCTCAAACAGATTGGACATTCATGACCGCTACTAGTACTACTCTTCTTCTTCTTTGATACATCAACCAAAGAAGAGGCTTCAAGAGCTTTCTTCTTCTTATGGCTTGCTCTGTGTCCACCTAACGCTTGATACGACTTGAACACTTTCCCGCAAGTCTCGCACTCGAACAACGCCTTATGCTTCTTCTTATTCTCATCATCACTTTCCTCTTCCTCCCACTTGTCTCTTGACAGCATCATCAGACTAAAAGCCACGTCTTCTTCTTCTGTTGCAGCGTCCGACACAGAGCTCATCGGTTCCTGCTCTGTACATGACTCACTCACTTCTTGATTCGTTTTCGGCTTCATGATCTTCGCGGTCTTGATCTCTGGTGCTGTTTCACTTTTCTCTTCTTCTTCTTCTTCTTCTTTCGATTGTTGATGATGTGATGCCACGTACAAGGATCTCCGGTTAAGCCTAGATCGTTTTCGGGTAGGCTTCTTGGACGATTCGGTTTCGCTCTCTCTGTCTTGCGCCATCGAATAAGAAGCTGACTCGGGGTGGGGATTGAGTTGAGCAGGGAGAGGATGAAGAAGCATGTGAGACCTCATGTGACCTCCCAAAGCCCTTCCATTAACGAAGCTCTTCCAACATAACTTACACTTGTGCTTCTCTTCCATACTAGTAAATCACCAAAGAAAAAACAGAGCAAAAAATGAGAGAGAAAGAGAAAAAAAATAAGTAGGTTACAAGCACTCTTCCACCCAACACCTAAGCTTAATATACGAACGAACTCCCAACAACAATAAAAAAAAGGCTTTTTCTTCTCTTTTTTATATACTTTCAATTAGAAGAGAATTAATGGATACTTAAGAATATCGACGAAAGCAGTTTACTTTCTTTTAATATATATAAATCAAAACGGCTTAAGAATGAGTCTGGAATTATATAATAAATCTTTCTTCTTCTGTCAAAAATCTTGTTGTCATTGAAAAGAAAAATTAGAGTGAAATTAAAGAGAGGTTGATGATCTAACATGTAACATGCGACTCCTCTCCCCTTTATTTCTCTATTTATTCATCCCGCTGACTTTTCCCCAAAATTACCACTACCCCAAACAAAAGTCATCATTTTTTACTAGGAATTTTTCAGTTTCACAATACAAGCATATTTATGGCTAAACATATGTAACTGACTTTTTTCATACGTTGATGATAGCTCTAAAGATTTGTGAGGGTATTTTTTGGAAACTGTATAACAAAGAAAAACGGTGGGGTTTGGTTCGTAACAATGCTTACTTAACTGATGGGTTTGTTGTAACGACCAACAATACTCACTCAAATTGAATAATTACCGGATTTTAATGTCTTATACTGACTGAGGCAAAATACACCAACTCTCATCAAATCATATGTTGACACGTACAACCAAAATGCTGACTTCCCCTCCTAAACTTTTAGTGTTTTCTTTGACTCATTTTACACGCTCTTGAATCTTGATGTTGACTATCTTTGTAATTTTTTTTAAAAAAAATTATTGGGTGAATTTCTGGAAATATTTACATTTCGACAACTCTAATTTACAAATGTTGCTAACGAACAAATATTACTCTTACAAACCATGCATGTTATGTATACACACTTAAGTTATCTGATTATGCTAATACGTGTACACCACCACATTGTGTATCAGTTAGATATTGATTTTCAATAACCTCAACTAAAAATGTTAATTATGTCTATTGCGTTGAAAGCATAGACCAACAGCAGTGAACAACTCCCAAGCAACGCAATAACACGGTTATTATTTTTTTAATATCTAAATTAGTGGAGTATATTTTTGGGAAATTAGCATAAATAACCATAAAAAAAAAACTATAATCTATAAACTAATCAAAATGGGTAGATGTGGCCAAATCACAACTCTTAGATAAAGATTTAGGTATTTTAGTTAGATTATGAATTTTAATTTTTTTTATAGTAATTGACCCTATATTTTTTGACTAACTCATTGTAATCAGATTATGCCACACTTTACCAGAAATTCCTTGTATTAAAAGCGAGCTTATGTATATGTGTCAACTACCGATTAGAAAACCAGAACCATACATATATGTCTTCGAGTTAATTGATTAAAGGTGTTTTTTTTTTGTTAAAAAAAATCATATCTACTTATATTCTTTGTTTGAGACCTTTTCAAAGAGAGATTGGATATCAGTTGACATTAAACTATTTTCCACCGCTAATCCTAGTTTTCAGCTGATGGGTGATCAACTTCCTAAAGTCAAAAGTTCATAACTTGTAATGGCAACCACTTTTCCAAAAACTATTTGTTTATGTATACATAGGATCGTATTGAGAGAAATATGACCCTTTCCTTGCAATCGTGCTTAATTAACAAGACCCACCAAATTTATCAACTCCGTTGACTAATGTTCATGCCTTCTTTTCGGTTATGTAAGAGCGTTTTCCTCATTAATATTGCAATTTATGTGGTTTATATCACAAGCTTATGAGTGACATTTTCTTCTTTCGGCCATTTTAAAAAAATATACAAACAAAATTAACGTTCCTTAATAAAAATGATATATAAATATGTACGTAATTTCTTACAAAAAAAGTTGGCGCAATTATAGGTAATTCTCTCTTGTAAAAGACTTCTTTTCTTGATTTAAAGTACATATATTTCTTTATGATAATACGGATATATTGGGCTAAAGCAAGTGATGGCATTCTAAAACGCTATACCACATGCCAATGCCAACGTACGTAAAGGCGTAATAATTCATATAAAATTCATACAGCTCTATAAATTAATGCACTTGTATACGTAAAGAATATAAACGAATGAATGAATATATAATTAGCAAACATAATTACTTAGTCAGTCGTCAAGACCAATCACCACTTGCGAGTTTTAACCATGAAGACGAAGTAGCGTTAAGATTACTAGTGTCACCACCACCATCTCTCCCAATCATCCCTACGCTCATGACCGTTGGATCAACCGAATACTCTTGGCAAGCTAAGTTGAGATCTAAAGATGGTTGATCCAACGGCTGAGGTCTTCCCGCAGAATGATGATCATGGAGCGACGTCATGCGAAGATAATTGGATGGTGTTAACCAATGGCATCTCTTGTGGCCTCCCAATGCTTGTCCCGACGAGAAAACTCGATGGCAAATGGTGCATTCATGAGCGTTGGATCTTTTTCTTGCGATATTAGCCGTTGATCTGCCTTCCTGATCCTCCTCGTCGTCCTCCTCTTCGTCTTCGTCGTCGTCTTCTTTGTATTCTTCTTCCTCTTCCTCTTCTTTGTCTTGAGATGCAAAACAGCCTTTCACTTTCTTGTGGCTTGCCCTGTGTCCTCCCAATGCCTGATGCGACGCAAACACCTTCTTGCATGCCTTGCATTGGAATACCTGCGCGGTTTTTTGCTTTTTGACGGTTTTGCCCTTACCGTGTCCATGCTTAATGTTACTAGTATCATGATGATCATAAGCATCCCCTGAATTGGACAACAACACGAGACAGTTGGCAAGCTCTTCGTCTTCGTTAAGATGGTTCGATCTGTCCCTCTTCCATGGACGACGTGACAGGTTGTCCTCGTCGTGTTGTCCGCGACTGAACATGATGAAATCAATGCATGATGATGAGTTCATGTTCATGACTCTGTGTGTGAGTATGTGTAAGTGACTTATGGGTGTGAATTAAAAAGGAGAATTAGCCCTTGTTTTTAGTGGAAGTAACGGGTTTGGTGTCTTCTTGTTTTTGTGGTTCCAAGTGGCTGACCACTTGCTTTAATGACACGTGGTGCTACTTTTGACTTTTTCCAACATTCCTAGTCATATGCTTTATAGAAAACAATGCTCTCATTTCATGCTGCTATATTATAATCAATTCAACAACACTCTGAATTATGCCTTGCAATATTACTTCATAATTAACTCAAATGTAAACTATATTCTCTCTTTTTTGGTGTGACAATACATATGAAACTAGACCGAGGTGAGGCTGCGGATGAGAAGGCCTTCGAAGGTGATTCCAGGTCCGAAAGCTAAGCCAAGTCCCCACTCTTGCGCTGCGTTGCCTTTCTTCTTCAGCTCATCTCTCACATTCTCCATCACATACAGTATGGTGTTGCTGCTCACATTCCCGTAATCCCTCAACGCTCTTCTGCTGCTATCTAGCTTCTCTTTCTCCAGCTTCAGTTTTGTCTCCAGGCGGTTCAGAATCGCAGGTCCTCCGGGATGAACAGCCCAGAACATGTCGTTGAACTTCATGGACTCATCACCAGCCTTTCTCATCAGCTTCTCGCAGAACTCTTCTATGTTATCTTCTATCTTCTGCGGGAGGTCTCGTCCCAGCTTGAAGTTTATGCCTTCCTCAGTCAACCTCCCGTCGATCACGTTCTGTGTCCCCGGCAAGAACTGCTGAACAGCATAGTGCAGCTCCATGAAAGGAGCTTCGGATTCTCTCGGGTCTGCCCCGATGATCACTGCAGCTGCACCATCTCCAAACAGAGCAGCCCCAACCAAGTCGTAAGGACGAGCTTTGTTTGGTGGGTGAAACCCGAGGATGGTGGTTTCAGAGGTTGTGAGCAGAACACGGCTTCCCGGGTTGTTCTCAGCAATGTCTTTGGCCACACGGAGGCCAGTCGAACCTCCGTAGCATCCCAGGAAATACAGCATCACTCTGTTCACGTCATTCCTCAGGCCTAACTTTGCAGAGAGGTAAAGGTCACCACCAGGTAATCGGATCTCGCTTGAGGAAACATAGACAATGTGGGTGATGTCTTCCACTGGCCTTCCCCATTCCTTGATGCAATCCAAACTGGCCTCAAATGCCATTTCCACAACCGCCTCGTTTGCAATTTCAAGTCTTTGCTTGATTGTTGGTGTGCCCTCTGTTGTTAGCTCAGGGTATTTATCCAGTATCTCTCGCGACAACACCGTGTAGCGTGTCTTCACGGTTGTGGTTTTGCCTAAACAACAGCACAAAACATTAGTGAGCTTATCACAAGAGAGAGCATAGATGTGTGAAAGAAATGTAAAGAGAATGAGGCTTACACAAGTGTTCCAGCTTCTCTTTGATATAGGAGTCATCACATTTGGTGTCACGTAGAAATCCCTCCACGAGATTCTCCTGAGGAACCACTTGGCTTGGGAAGGCCTTGCCAAGAGCAAGCACCGTTGCCTTCCCGGGATTTGCTACACGCCTTGTGGGTATGTTGCTCTGCTTTGCAACACCATTCATCCCGGACTTCGACATCTCTTTTCAGGTGCAAATGGAAGCAAACTCAGTTGATTATTGAGAAGAAAGGCGGTGGATGCAGAATATCAACAAAAGCAAAGGATTATAAAGGAAGGGTTGAGGGTTTTCTTGGAGAGAGTTTGGTGTTGATGAGTGAGGATCATGAAAAGAGACTAGTAATTATTTTATTAGGGTTTGGTGATTTTTTGGCTTTGTGTTGGTTAGAAATGCATAATAGACCATGAAAGAGGAAACAAACATTTTTTCTCCGAGGATAAAGTATAATAGGTATCATGAAGGTGAAAGTTAGGAACAGAGAGTTGAAACATCCATAAAGACCTGTATCAGAGACAATGAAAAAGAAACTTGTTGAATTTCTGAGGGACAATAATTTTACCATATACAATGGATCATTTCAGACACAAAATTGAAAGTAACCAACTTTACCAGGAAACAAAGAGACACCGATTCACATGCAATTACTGCTTGAATGGACCATATAGGGATTGCCAAACGCTTTATACATGTTGCTCAAAGTTTGACCTCCAGGTCAAGAAGAATTAAGATGATATTCCTTGTTCTAATCTATAGCTATCATCTGAGTTATTCAGTGTAGCCATCCTCTTTGACACAAATTCAAGTTCTTCCAACTTTCCAGCAGCCTCTAAGGCATTTCTCAAAACAACATGGCAGCTAAGCTGTTGGTGGTTTCCGAGTTCTACCAATTCATTGTACAAACTAAATGCTTCAGAGTGTCTCTTATCCTTACAGAGTCCTTCAATGACTGTGTTGCAAGTCCCGATATCCACCATTTGACTCTTTTCCAGACAAAACAGCACAAGTCGGTGTGCATCAGCTAGTTTTCTATTCTGGCATAGGAATTCTAGTAATTCCTCCATCTTCACCAAATACCCATTATCATAAAGCAACCTAACAATCATAAATGCCTTATCCTTCTGAGCACTGCTAAAAAGCAATCTGACAGCATCTGTCGAAAGATCAATGTTCTGTCTTATTTGTTTTTCCAACATTAGCCTTACCAAGCCGAAAGACGCGTTAGCAAATTTCCCTTTCACAAGTTCTGCAAGTACAGAATGGAAAGTTGTTGCAACCGGAACATAAGAGCTCCTTAGCATCCTTTGTAAGGTATCATGAGCAAGAACAGCTTCACCGATCTTCAATAGCCCATCAATCAATAAAACGTAGGTTTCAACATCAGGCACAAATTCCCGTCTCAGCATTAGAACTAACAGCTCGTAAGCAGCCTTGTATTTACCTTCTCTGCAGTGACCAGTGATCAAAGTCCTGTAAGAGGGTGGATCATGCACTCCTCTTTTCATTAGGTGCCGAAAAACTTTCTCAGCTTGTTTTGTTTTCCCGTTGGCGCATAAGTATTCAAACATTGGGTTATAAGCTGCAGCAAGAGGCTTGCATCCATCCTTACCTAACAATACTTCCTTCTCAAATAACTCATTGAACAATGTCTTGGCTTTATCAAATTCGTTTCTCAGGCACAGAGTACGAATCAACACACTATATGAAGCTGAATCAGGATGCAATTTCATATTCTCCATTTCTTGAAACACCTTCATCGCTGCGTCCAGATGTCCAGCATCGCAGTGAGCTTTGATCAAGATATTAAAAGTGCAGGCATCCGGCAAAAAACTGGTAAACGTATCCCCTCCATTCAAAATATCTTTGATCTCGTCATATCTCTGAGCCTCCGAGAGCCCCTTAATCAGAGTATTGTAAGTGACGGCATTCGGTTTGAGCCCTCTACTCAACATTTGATGAAACACAGCCAATGCTTCATCAACTTCCTGCTTCATACAATACCCTCGCAGCAGAGTGGTGTAACTAACAATGTTGGGGTGCACATCCGTTGTTTTCTTCATCATTCCATTCAGAACATTATGCGCAATCTTCACCTTCCCGGCTCTGCAAAGCCCATCCATGATGGTGTTATATGTAACAACATCAGGATCGCATTTATACGTCTCCATTTCCTTGAAAACTCTGAAGGCTTCATCAACCATGGAGTTGTTACAAAACCCCCTTATCAATATATTGAAAGTAAATGAATCTGGAGTAACCCCGTAGGTACGACGCATTTCGTCGAACACATCATGTGCCATACCAGTCTTGCCGCGCTTAAGCAAGATGGAGAGAAGACTGTTGAATGTAACAACGGAAGGCGAGACACCCATCTTCTTCATGGTCTCGAACAGCTTCACTGATTCCTGAAACAGCCCAGCATTTCCGTAGCTCCGAATCAAGCTGTTGAAGTAGCGATCCTCGAGCTTGACGCAGCCATTAGACCTTTTCTCGATGGAGAACAAGAAATTGCGAGCAACATTGAGATTCCGAGCTCGGCCTAGGAACTCTAACATGAGGAAGAAGGACTGCTCCTTGTGAGAAAAGCCTTTGCTGGAAACCCAGTCGAAGAAGCGTAGACCATCG
This sequence comes from Draba incana, assembly GCA_963576765.1. Taxonomy (NCBI): domain Eukaryota; kingdom Viridiplantae; phylum Streptophyta; class Magnoliopsida; order Brassicales; family Brassicaceae; genus Draba; species Draba incana. The sequence goes on from OY755208.1 coordinate 37,314,346, forward strand.
GCAGGGATCTTGACGAGACGCAGGGTTTGGAGGACGGCGGTTCTGGAGAGTGGTTCGGATGGATGAAGAGAAGAGAGTGAAGACCACGAGTTGGAATTGACAGCACGAGCCATGGACCTGGCGAGTTTCGATTTGGTCGATGAATCGTTGCTAACTTTGGCTCGAACAACTGGCGTAGACCTGTAAGAAGGAAGTGGATGATTTGAGCTGCGAAACAAGCGGCTTGTGTCTAGAGAATTAGAAGGAGGAAATGAAAGGAATCGATTACCGTTTAGACTTGGAGGAGGCAAACAAAGCATGGAGTTTAGAGCCCGAAACCATTGAGGAAGAAAGTTGCCGCGACGTCCTTCCGGCAGGTTCAGGGACCAAGAGACGGAGACGATTCAGTTTCATGATCTAAAAGCCCAACGTAAATGTCTAAATGGGCTACTCATATAACACAAGGCCCAAATAGAGATATGGACCCACAAGCGTGCTGTATTTTTGTGCCCCACATTTCCTACTTCCTAGTATCAGAAATTCCCTTCAGATTTTGTGCCTAACCTTGCATAATTACGTCCAGATTTAATGCTATAACCCCAAAGGACACCAACATTTCCTTTCCTTTTCATTGGGACATTTGTAATCAATCATTCCACATGTTTGCCCATTTTAAATGTCGCCTTAACATCATTTTAAATGAATACATGGTGATTTGGGAGGTGGAAGAGAAGAAGTAGGGTTTGATGAGTGAGTTAAGAGATGTTGACAAGGCAACCAGTTTGGTGTGGCATTATCTTCCTCCTTTCCTTTGCTTTTTTCTCCATTCTTATGCACATTCTCTACCCACCCTTTTTCTTCAATATTTCGATTTTTTTTTTTCTTTTTCTTAGTAATGAAAACCTTATTCCACTGTTTGGAATAAGATGTTACTCATGGTAGCAAAAAAATTATATATCCATTTATATATTAAGATCCTAAAAGAAATTGTTTACACCTATTATTCCGGAATCGGGTGAATTAATAATTATATATGAACTAATATTGCATTTACGTTTACTCAAAGTTGCTGGCTACGTGCACCATATAAACCAACTTTTCTTTTGATCAACTGTACGTAATACTACATAGGAAAAGGGTGACTGAGATTCCTGAGAAAGGCATCTGGACCATGATGATAATTAAAACGGATTAAGGGCTTCATTTATTTTAGATTTAGACTAGTCACTAGTGGAACATGAATATAAACTAAAATTCAGTCCTTTACGAATAGTATCAATTGTCTTGTAATGTACTATGTCAATTTGTCTCCCGGATGAATTAAAAGCATCCTAACTGCATACTATATATATATATTGAGCGCATATCAGTATTGTACAGAGTAACAAAAATACATAATTGTGTGAAAAATAGAAAGTTTTTTCCATTTTATTTTTGAGGAAAACGAAAGAAAAATAGAGAGAGAAGGGAGGATAATAGACAGTCCGTACGGTTTGGGTCAACGTCGATGGCAGCCTTTTGGCACCTAAAGGGGCCCACATTCCCATTTCTGCTGGACTCATTACCATCTCACTCGCTGAAGGTGTCTACTCTCTTCCCCATATGGCCACGTGTACATATTCAAATCGGAACCGTTGGTTCAGTCGCAGCTAAGACGGGTGGAGCGTGAGAAGGGAGCGAATAATTGGGTGGGAGTACGTAGCAGATACGATCGGTCACTATGTCTTCCCTTAAAACATCCACCTTCTCTTTCCCATCTATTTACGGAAATGCCATCCTGTCTTTCTAAACCCCAACAGCATTTCACAGTACCTTCTTGGCCTCTTCCTCCTCTTGTACATTCATACAGTAATATCTTCTCTCTTTTTTTTCTATTTAATCCACCATAAAGAATTATTTCTATTTCTTTTAGGCTGGTTAAATATAAAAGGATCACGTGTAAACATATAATTGACGAGGGAGATTTATGATTCATCATTTCGTGTTTTTTTTTCCGCTACAATAAGACAATTCAATCAAACGGCTATGGCATCATATTATTATTATCGGGTGTGAATGGTTACCATTAGAAGAAATGAGAATAATCGAGAGGAATGTAATTGAGAAGAAAAGAAAAGTTATAAATAGAAGAATTGGATAGAAAAGTATAAAAATAAATTATTGTGATTGGTAGGTAAATAGAGTAGCTGAAAAAATATTAAACTATAATATTTAAGAACTCCAAAAGAAAAAAAATTGTGTTTAAATATCTCGTATTATGTGCATAAAGAGAGGGAAATAATTTTCTACTGGTTCAAAATTGGTATACAGATTTCTTCCACTTTTAGAAGAAAAAGTTTTACTTTCTTTTCTTCTCTATTCCACGTGATTGGTATAAAAAATGATAATGTTAGAATATTTTACTTTTTTTCTTCTTTTTTTTTCTGTGAAGGATTAACAGTCAGACCTATCATGTATTTCGAAGAAAGTAAACAAAGAAAGGTTTGAATTTTTATTTTTTTTTGTTGATGAGAAGAAACAGATTGAATGGCCCAGGAGCAGACGTGGGGTCCAACACATTTATTAACGCGTTTACACATCCTTCCTTCATCCTTAGCCACACGATCACAAAATCAATACTACTTGTTTTTTTCTATCGTAAAACATAAGACGGACACTGTATAATCACTGTCATTAGCTAAGTGAATTTTTTATTATAAAAAGTGTTGAGGATAAAATTAGCAACCCTCCTCAATTTATTTGAATTTGTTTCTTTTATTGGTAGTTGGTAAAAAGAGTTGCTAAAAACTGAAAATAATAATATTTTTAAAATATAATCCCGTATTGGTAAAGGATTGGTGGTGACTTGGGTTAAAGCTATCAGATTTCCTCATCTCCATCATCATCATCATCACTAGCTATCTAGTTCTCCATCCAGTACACGTTTCTTACGTTTGCTCTTTTCGCACATGGCTCCTCCGTTCGACGTCTCAGATGGATATACTCTAGATTGATTAATCTCTACTAGACACATAGTTTTCTGAACATGTGTTTGCTCTGGTTCATTGCTTTTTACTTGCATTAATCTCAAAGATAAGATAACTAAAGCATGACAATGAACAAAAATAAAAGCTTTTAAAACAAACAGAGTTTTTACCGTAGCTTTGGTATAAGTAGCCGCCTCTGAGTTGGTTTCGAACGTACGAGTAACACCGCCACCAAGCTTAAGCTTCACTTTCAGTTTGTTCTTAAAACCCGGTTTACCTTCATTGCTTGCATATGTTGAAGGTGGCTTGAAGGAGAAACTCCCTTTTATTTTGCGTGGTCGACGAAGCTTAGAGCTTCCCCTTCTCTTATCCGTAAAACCAGCTAAAGTAGAACCAGAACCTTCAGAAGCACCCTCCATTATCATCAAATTTCAAGAAACCCTCTGCAAGAATAGCTGAACACAATAACCAGACTTAGTACAGAGTAATTCAACTATAACAGCTTCACAACAGAAAATTGGGAAACCAGAAACGAATTGATATTCACACCTAATGTCCATTTGTGAGTCACATCAGAAATTCAAAAACAATGAATTCATCATAGAAGAACCCTAATTTCTATTTCCAAAAAAATCCCCAATTTCGTTTACATGCAGAAACCATAAATCAAATCCCTATATTCGATTACATGAAATATCTATAAATTAAATACAACCTAAATGAAATTTGACAGTAATCTTACTATTTCATTTCAATTCACAGACTCCTTCATATACGCACCGATTTTAGACAACCACCGATTGATTCCTTCGTGACTCGGTGGAGTTGAGGAGACACCACGAATCATCGGTTCGGAGACAAATTACAAGTGTTTCCAAGTCGGAAATCACATGATCGATTGAGATTTTCGTTGAAATCGGAAGAAGAAAAGGGGATCGAGAGAGAGAACGACGAGGAAGAGAAGGAAAATCAATGGTCGGAGAATTGATTTTCCCTTTTCTATTTTCTGTGACCCAATGAAAACGTGCCACGTCACCCCATAAATGGGTTGCTACGGACCGTAATATAAGCAACGGTGTTTAACAATTTTGCAGATCAATTTTATTTTTTTATTATTTTAGGCCCATAAGCAACACACTAAAAATCACTAACTACCCCAATAATGATGCTCTTACTTACTAGTAATATTTTTTTGTCAAAAGAAAAGATCCATTATAGGCACTATATAAAAGCCATATTACTATTTGGATTGGGGTTAATTATAAAGAGTAAAAGGGGAGATGATTGGTGAATGAGATTAATAATGAAAGGGCACAGACACTCACACTAAACATGGGAGAGGATTCACGACCCATGTGACCTTTCTTTCCTCTCCATCTTCACTTTTTTTTTTTTTACCAGGACAAGACTCCTACTTTTTTTCATTGTATTCTCAAAGATCAATATCAATATTCCACTCCGGTACTTTTTTTATATATTAAATACAAGTCAAATAAATAAATAAATAAACCTTTTAGAGATAGTGAGAGAAAGTTTACAGAGAGAGGGAGCTCGAGGGAACCTCCTCCAAATAGAAAGTTAGGGTTTTTCGCAGAGAGAGGGACACTCACATCATAAAAGAGAGAGAGATAGAATACAAAATGCAAAAGAAAGACTCTAATTCTAATAGAGGTATAGTACGGCTCTTGCTTTCAGCCCATTAAAACCACACCATAACCTATTCCGCACCGACATGTCTCCTCTACCCTTCCTTTATTACCCTCTCTTTCACTTTGTGTAGCACTCTCACATACACATATCAAGATCAGATCTTCCTCGGGATCCTATTCCTCTATACGACGCCGTCACGCCATTCTCTCTCTTTTCTTTTCTTTTCTTTTCTTTTTCCAACATGTTGGACTACGAATGGGACAATCCTTCCTCTCTTATGTTGTCCGGAGAAGAACGCAGCCACCATGAGCCTGACCCGACCCGAGCCTTGTCCATTTTCGACCCGACCCATCACCACCAGCCTTACAACGACCACCGTCACTTGATCTCTCCTCCGCTCCTTTCTTCCTACTCTAACAACCAGCAACATTTGACCGTCTATGGTCATCAGACCACACACATCTCCACCAATCAGTTCCATCACTCTTACTACGACCCACGAACCACTCCTTACGCCGATTCCACCTACCACTCTTCTGCTTCTCCCTTCTTCTCCTTTGACCAAACCGGAAACGGAACCGGGTCAGGATCCGGCTCTTCTTACAACTTCCTCATTCCCAAAACCGAAGTCGACGTCTCTCGACCTCTCGATTACACGCCCAACAGGATCGGTCTGAATCTGGGTGGCCGGACTTACTTCTCCGCCGCTGACGACGATTTTGTGAGCCGTCTGTACCGGAGGTCTAGACCGGGCGAACCGGGGATGGGAAGCAGTCCACGTTGCCAAGCGGAGGGATGCAACGCGGATCTGAGCCACGCCAAGCACTATCACCGGAGACATAAAGTGTGCGAATATCACTCCAAAGCATCGACGGTTGTTGCCGCAGGGCTGAGCCAGAGGTTTTGCCAGCAATGCAGCAGGTTTGTCTCCAAAAGATCCCACCTTTGTGTTTTGAATTGACACATTTACAATCATCATTAGGCCATCTTTGTTTGTCCGTACAACTCCTCCTTTACCTTTGGAAACTTTGTGTGTGTGTGTGGGCAACTTCGTCCGTACAGTTTTTTAACCTTAGAAAAAGCTTAGTTAATTTCATGATTAAGTTTGTTAAATGACGGAAATGACCTTTGTTTAATCATTGGTAGAGTACGTGTGGGTGATCCCGATGCAAATGCTCCTCCTTTTCCATCAAAACTTGTTAACTCATTATAGATTTTGAATTTTAAATAGAAATATCATTTACTAATTTATTAAAGATATTTTAAACAGGTTCCATTTGCTGTCGGAATTCGACAACGGGAAACGGAGCTGCCGTAAGCGCCTGGCTGACCATAACCGCCGCCGCCGCAAGTGTCACCAGTCAGCCTCAGCAAACCACGACAGCGGAAAGCCCACTCTAAACATAACCACCACTACTCCAAGTACTTGTTTTAAAAATGATTTACAAATAGTCCATCTTATAGGCTAATTATATCTATGTATTTGGTTAATAATTTTGGTTCTTGCGACTAATAATCACCAGAGTCGCCACCAAACCATTCGGACGTAAAGTCCTCGACGTCGTCACCGCCTCCTACAATATCATTGGAGTGTTTCCGGTTCCAGAACACACCTTCGTCTTCCACGTCAGCAACTTCCTCCGCAAATTCAATCTTCTTCTCGAGCGGGTAGCTGTAGCTAGCTACAAGAGTGTCCTATTCCTTATGCACTTGTTGTTATCATTTTCTAAATGAAAATTAGTCCCTCGATAAATTGTCATTTGGTCCATGTAATGATGGTTTTTTATTACCCTTTTATGTTTCGTTGTTTGTTTTGACTTAATTAGTAGTGGAGATTAATTAACCTTTGGTGTATTGATTCTGTCAAATGAGATATATCTCTAAATTACATTGGAATGGTGAATTGGGGTGTGAATGGGCCTAGCTAGTATACAAAAACATGGTGGTGAAAGCAAATAAAGAGAAAGAGGTGAATAAGTGCATGGTGGTTGGTTCATGGTTTATTCATTTAGGGGAAGTGTTGAATTATTGACACTGTCATGTGTCTGATATGTTGCTGGAATTTTCTTTGAAAACTACGTCAGACCAAACTCTCGAAAGTGACTGATCGATGACGGCCACGTGTTTCCCTATTCAATCAGTTTTCAAACTTGTGCAAAATTCCATTTTCCTTGGAAAATTGGTTGGTCTCGTTGTCCCCCGTTTTGAAGCTAATTTTTCATACAAACTCTCTTTTCTCTAAATTAAATTAGCCACGTGATTTGCACCCCACCCCGATTTATTTAATTTGTACTTTCGTTGGTTGTAGTATAAATGCAACTAGAAAATTACTCGCGTTATACGCGGGATAAAATGATTATCGAATAAAATCAATAGTTTTAGTTTTAAAAAAAAATTATGAAGGATAATTATACATAACCTAAGACCTAATTTATATATATATGAATTTTGCGATTATTTTGCATACAAATGTGTTCCACCCGTGAAATAATTAAACCAACAAATTTCATTAATAATTGTATTTTTACTTGTACGAAGGTGCATTTATGAAAAATTAAAACATCTACTTGTCAAACAAAACAACACATGTGAACAAATATTTTTACATGCTCATGTATTTTCAAAACATAATCAATTGTTTTATTTTATTTTAAATCATTTTTTTTGGTATATATGTTAAATTTTTGTTCACATTTAATTCTATGATTTAAATATATAATTTCGAAATATTTTAATTTTGGCAAGTTTAGGAAGATTCTAATGTGTTTGGCAATTAGAGTTATAGTAATCAAAATAAGTATATTTGGAATTAAATTTGTTTGGCAATGAGTATAAGAGAGTGAAATAAATAAATAAAATAAAGTGGAAAAAATTGTGGTGATGACACCTAAGCAAAGTACTCCCAAAATGCTCCTCAAATAATATATAGGATATACCCCACAATCCTTCAAGTTAATTAGAAAAGAAAAAGGCTATTTCCAAGCTAAAAATGTGGATCTATTGGGCGTATATTTAAAGGAGATACTACTTGCGTACTTGATTTACTTACTGCACGGTTTAATTAGTAACCTTTTTGTACCGTGTGAGTCTATATATCATATGAGATGAAAAGAGAACATAATCATTCTGACTTTATAAGTGTATTAGTAAAATAAATAATTACTAGGATCGAGCAACTGTTAGAACTTTCTTTTAGTTAAGATAAGTTCATTATACAATATTCCCTATTACTTGGCAGTTGGCACAAATACAAGGACATGGGCCCTGTTCGTTTCTTTCACGCGGCGGCAGAGGTGAGCGGCCAAAAATTAACAAACAACAAAGGAAAACTTTAACGGTGTGTTGATATTTAGCTGCCGCCGGTGACTGACGCAACCTCTTTTTAATTCATCTTACTAATCGCTGGAATTTGCAGCGACTCTCGCACATATATTTTGTGACGCCGGCGGCGAGATTTAATACCCAGAAACTTTTTATTTTGACATGTTGCTGATGTGGCCATTATAATTACTTGCTTTTTTTTGGACGCTGGCTGCTAACGCAGGGTCTAACTCCCGGACAGGGCCATGGTCATGGTTCCCCTAATTCCAGCTGGGTCGGTCGCGTTTATTTGATTCGGGAAAGTATAGCGGGTCAGGTCTGCATGCTAATTTTTAGCAGCAGCACACACGTGATCATTCCGCTTTGGTGGGGATGAAAAGCCCAATGGCCCAACCATTAATCACAAATATCCTCCATTATTACTACTATATTTTTCCTAATTCGTTTAAAAGCCCAATGCATACATATATGTATACATTTTTTTTTTACATGCATACATATATGTATGCATGTAAAAAAAAAATGTATGCATGTGGAGCAATCAAATGATGATATTTCATTCGAGGACTAGGGTCTTGTTTATGGACCGGACCACACGCAATAACGCGTCGCCTATGTAGATTTAGATTAGATAATACGTATAGGGCAATAAATTGTTGGTTTCTATTTTACATATGTCGCTGTTACATGGAGAGTCTTGTGTTGTAATTCTTTCCGTGACTAGGATTGGACTGTCCAGAATCATATAATTTGTTTGGATTGTGGAATGCATGTCTCCCTTATTAGGTTAATTGAATTCAGTAGCCATCTTATATATTTATGAATTTAGTTTTTAGATAAATAAATAAATAAAAAGATTATGGCGTTGAAAAGTCAATGATTACAAAAAACAAAGAAAAGACGAAGTAGAGGCTGAATCATTACTGTCGTCATATGACGACAGATTAAGAAAGCATCCAAAGTCTTAAATTAGTTATTATACGTTTTTCACACAAATTAAAAAAACATTTAAATTCTCGATTTTATCCCTAATTAATTCTCCATCCGTTCTCAAAAGATTGATGTTGTAGAAAAAACAAATATTTCTAAAATATTGATTTTTTACATTCTCAATACATTTTTAATAAAAAATAATGATGAATTGTAAATTCCAAGATACATTAATTAGTTTTATTGAATTACTATTAGTTTAGAGTCATAGAAAATTGTTCAATACAAAAAACAAGACATGTATAACTAAGAATTAATATGTTATCTTAATAGTTGTGAAAATTCTACAACATCAATCTTTTGAGAACGGATGGAGTATATTGTTTTGTTTGATATAAGTAATTAATGAGATAAAAAATAGGGATAAAAGTGAAAAAATGAACAATAAATATGCATTGAAAATACAAAATGATACTCTCTCCGTTTCACGAAGATAGATTTTTTGAGTTTTTCACACATATTAAGAAAATCAATTATTATTTTTAAAAAGTGCATTGATTTTTACAATAAACAGTTTTCAAGACATCTCAACCAATAGTATTTGAAACTTTTTCTTAAAAACTACTATCTTTTATGGAAATCTATTTCATGAAACAAACTCAAAAATCTATCTTCGTGAAACGGAGGGAATAAGTAATATGAAACAAAAATTTAACTCTAAAACGACAAGTATTATGAAACGGAGGGAATATGGTTTTGATGAAACAACTTCCTCATTCAATCATTATGTCGCCACTTTTTCTGTATATCACTTCTGCTTCTTTTTTTTCCAGTTCAAAATGAGAAAGATCGCAATCTTAGTATAGAAGCATTAGGACGAGATAAGTAAGCTATGTAAGAACAATTATGAGTGCAGAAAAACTAACAAATTGTAGCTATTGTTACGAACTAAGAAGCGAGGAGCAAAAAAGTTTTGAGGATTTGGGTGGAAGATATATTAATCTCTGGGAAGATGACATTTACAGAGCTTTAATGAAACACCTTAGAGCATGACTATCCATAGGCGTTAAGAAAAAGGATCTAGAGCATACAATAATAGTTTAATATAATTGTTTTAAAATTAATTAGCTTATATAATTAAATAATAAAAGTAAACTAATTATGTATCAATTATGTATCAACATGTCATAAGCAGTGGCGAAACTATCTGGTGCAATAGGGTGTCACATGACACCATATAATTTTCTTACTTTTTCTAATTGCATGTAAACATTGGCAAAATCATGTGCATAATTGGTTAATTTTGGTCATTTGACCCCCTTTATAATTGGTAATTTAATTAAATTGACCCCACTATATATAGATTTATATTTATGATTTGTTTTTTTTTTCCTTCTGGTAAAATATATTAGATCTAAACGTTTGGTCCATAATTTACAACTTATGATTCCAAGGTGGCTACAGTCCAGCCCAACCCAAGAATACCCAAAAAATGAATTAGCTTCTTCCTAAGCAGAAGACCTGCCTGATTCTATACATGAGCAAAAGTAGACCAAGATATTAAACGACCTGCTTTAAGCTACTTGATCAGCACGGAATACTTCCTGCAACCACATAGGGTAACCAGAGGCTACGTAAGACTGAATCCTAACCTCTCTGGTTACGCTTTGTGCTATCCGAAAAGCACCTAAATTCGCCTTGTGGATTTCATTTATAAATCTCCAATTCTCCATCTCCCTGAGACCTTCCTTCAGAACCTCTGCATAAGATAAAAAGTTTGGCCAAGCTTTTGGTCTCGCCAGTGCACCTAAAATTTCAGTGTCTTGAGAGGCAAAAATCACCTTATCCAGCCACTGACACATCCAAATTGAAATCCAACTTAGATTCCTTTGAGTCAAAAGCTCTTCTACTATGTAGAATAACTTCTCCCTTTGAATCTCTGAGGACCAGAGCCCCTCCTCCAAACGTTTGATCTCCCTTCCAAGAGTGGCCTATGTTGCATTTTAACCAACCTCTTGGTGGAGCTTGCCATCTCCCCGTTTCATGTTTTTCCTTTTCCTTCCTCATTGCCTCATCATGTTTAAACATATAGTTATTTAAAAAAATATTATATAATGACACCGGTTAAAAAACTCGTCATAAGAGAGTTGTTAGTAGAAGTTCTAAAAGTGTTAAAATTAACACCCCTCTTACTTATATAAGCAACTCAATTTATTATTAAATTGTTTAAAATAATCATGCTCTTAATTGATTGAAAGCTACAAAACAATGAAATGAGTGTATGATATGATAAAGTTAGCTTTCCTTCTTCTTTTCGCTTCTCACACTTGGTCTAATCGTGAAAAATGTACCCCGTCATTTCACGACAGATTTCCCTTTCTCTTTCGTCCCTTTCTGCTTGTTGTCAATTGTTGCAGCTTTTTTCGTATGTATAGATATTATAATATAATGTCTCATGCATCAGTCAACTTATGGTACAAGCACTATGTAAATTACATCTCCTTCCTTTATATACAAATTTTTAGTTAACGCTTCCATTTATTCATAACAGTTAACCTCCAATTTTTCTATACATAATTGGAGCCATTTGCCAATCTTTCTGGAGCCATTAAAGTTCATGTGGAGTGTATTGTCGTTTTAGTTATGGGCTAATTCGAGTTATGGGCTGTGGCTAAAAGCCCATTACGAGTCTAAAGAAAAAAGCCTGGTCAAAGCTAAAAGTCAATATCCGTTTTCTGTTTAAGAAGAGAGAGGATCGGATTGAAGTTTGTTACACAGAGACAGAGAGAAAGAGACGATCAGAATTGGTTACAGAGTTAAGAAGAGAATCTGACGAGAGAGCTCCGGTGTATCGGAATCGTAAGCTCTTCTTCTCCGATTGCTAACGGCGAGAGCCGGATCGGTTTCTGCGTCTGGTCCCAGTGTTTGAGGTTCTTCGTCTCTGAGTTGATCCTAAGTCTCCAGGCTCAGATCGGCCTGTGAAGAAATCTTCTCTTGAAATCCGAGCTTGAAGGTTTCTATAGAAGCTGCAAAGAATAATCACTACTCAATTAGATAATTTCTAAAGAGTAATCTAATTGTAAATTGTAACATTTTGGTGAGGATTTTCCACCAAGTTATAGTGATTCCGGTGACTTGATCACCGGCGAGTTAGAGGTTGGCACTAGGCCCCGAAGCTCGAGTGCTTGTGTTCTTTAGTTTCTGCATAGTTCATCTCTCAAGAATCAAATTGAATTAGCAAAAGAATTAGAACATTGGAATCAATTTTCTAACAAGTGGTATCAGAGCTGTGTTCAAGAAACAAGAGGGATTGAAGTGGTTTAGTCAGGTTGCTTGGTTGATCAGCTGGGAAGAAGCTGTGTTCTTCATAGTTAGGTTCTTGGGTTGTTTTGAAGGTACTGGTGGTTCTTGAGGATTCAAGATGGAACCAGTGGTAGTAAAGTTTGATATGGAAAGGTTTGATAATAATGAGATTTTGGTATGTGGAAGTTCAAGATGTTGATGCAGCTTGAGCTGCAAGGTCTGCACAAGATTATCACTGGAGAAGAGAAGATTGGTTCTTCGGCATCCAGTGGAGGTATCTTTATTCCTTCACCTAAAAGGAGAGAAGAGGAGTCAGGTCTTGCAACTCCAAGTGCAACCCCAATTGCATCTGGGGAAGAAACAACGACACCTAGAAGACTTGTCACCTCCACTGGTTATACAGATGAGCTGAAGAAAGATAGAGATCTTAGAGCTAAGAATCTCATATGCTCATGTCTTGGGAACATGGTGCTCAGGAAAGCAATGAAAGAAAAAACTACTCTAGGTGTGTGGCAGGGTCTTGAGAGGGATTATCAGACTAAGTCCTTGCCTAATAGAATCTAACTTAAGCAAAGGTTTGCTAGCTACAAGATGGATGAGTCTAAGTCCATTGAGGAAAACATGGATGGGTTCTTACGGTTAGTTGATAATCTAGCTAGTTTGAATATTAGCATCAGTGATGAGGATCAAGCTATACAAGTTTTGTTTAGTCTGCCCAAACAGTATGAGTCACTTGTTCATACCTTGAAGTATTGCAATGGTAAAGAAACTCTGACATTAGCTGAGGTAACTGAGTTAGCTTATTCTAAAAAGACTGATCTCAGAGAAGCTGGTTTATTGAATAAGTCTAAAGCACATGCTGAAGGGTTTTTTGTTGGTAGAGGCAGAACAGAGAAGAAAAGTTTTGGAAATGGTAAAGGCAGGTTTAAGAGCAGAGATAAGAGGTCTTAGTCTAGGCCAAAAGGATCTACTAAAGGCAAGGAATGCTGGCACTGTAACAAAGAAGGACACTATAGACGAGACTGTCCTGAGTTTAAACCTCCATGATCCTCACGGCTAGCACTGAGTATTCTGAGAATGAATGGGTTTTTGACTCAGGCTGTACCTTTCACATCACTCCATACAGAAGCTGTTTGTTCGATTTCAAGGAAGTTGATGGAGCAAATGTTCTCATGGGAAACAACACCATGAGCAATGTTAGAGGAATAAGCAAGATCATGATTGTTAATCCTGACAACTCTGAGGTTATACTAACCGAGGTCAGATATATGCCTACCATGGGAAGGAATCTGATTTCTTATGGTCAACTAGAGCACAATGGATTAAGGTATAAAGGAGAAGACTTCATACTAAACTGGTATAAGAAAATGTCTGATGAAAGCCAGGGTCCTAAAGTGTTTGAAGGAAAATGGAAGAATGGCATGTACTATCTACAAGGAAAGGTAGTCTGTGGTGATGCAGCTGTGGCAAAACCTGAGGTCAATTTGACCAACATATGGCATTCCAGACTTGGCCATATGAGCTTAAAGAACATGAATGTTTTGGTTAAGGAAGGATATCTGAGTAAGAAGGAAGCTCATACTCTGGATTTTTGTGAAACGTGTGTTCTTGGAAAGTCACACAAGCAGAGTTTTCCTAAAGCCAAACACAATACTAAGGGTAAGCTAGACTATGTGCATACTGACCTTTGGGGATCAGTTAGTAATTCTGAAAGTATGTCAGGCTACAAGTACTTTCTAACCTTCATTGATGATTACTCCAAGAAGGTATGGATTAGATTCTTGAAAGGGAAATATGAAGTGTTTGAGAACTTTTCTGAATGGAAAGCGTTAGTTGAAAATCAGACGGGAAGAAAAGTTAAGTGCTTAAGGACAGATAATGGGCTTGAGTTCTGTAATAATCGGATGGATAATTTGTGTAAGAAGTCTGGAGTCAAGCGTCACAGGACTTGCACTTACACACCTCAGCAAAATGGAGTTGCTGAGAGGATGAACAAAATCATGGCAGATAAAATCAGGTGTATGCTAGCAGAATCGAAACTAGAGAAGAAGTTCTGGGCTGAAGCAGCTGCTACTGCAGTGTATCTGATAAATCTAACTCCAAGTGTTTCTCTGGATTTTAAGATTCCTCAAGAAGTCTGGATTGGTGCTAAGGTGGAGTATGATCACCTAAGACGATTTGGCTGTGTTGCCTATGTGCACACTACACAGGACAAGATGAGTCCTAGGACAGTTAAAGGAATTTTCATGGGATATCCTCAGGGTACTAAGGGCTATAGGGTATGGCTTCCTGATGAAGGAAAGTCTACTATCAGTCGAAATGTAGTATTTGATGAGGAAACTATCTACACTGAGGTTGAGACAACTAAGAGGATAAGAAGAATCCTAAAGATAAGAAAGTTAAAAGAGTTTGCTTTAGTCCAGTATTGATTCAGGATCCTACTATAGTTGATGATTCAGTATGGTCATAAGCTGGCTCAGAGGGTGCAGCTCAAGGTGGAGCTGTTGAGGGAGAGTCAGATAGCTCAGAGGAGAACATTGATTAGAATAAGGCAGAATTTTCAGAGTATGAAGATGAAACTGATCAGAATGAATCAGTTCTAGAAAAACACATTATTGCAAGAGATAAGCCAGTGAGAAATAGAAAACCACCGGCTAAGTATGACAGTGGTGAGTATGTGGTTGTGTATGCTTTGTTCTGTGCTTCACAGATTGATTTGGATGAGCCGAAAACAGTTGTTGAGGCAAGAAGAAACAAAAACTGGCAGAAATGGTGTGAAGGTATGGAAGAGGAAACGAGGTCCTTAATGAAGAATGGGACTTCGATTCTAGTGGATAAGCCACTCAACAAGAAGACAGTGGGCTGTAAAAGGATTTTCAAGATGAAAGAAGGCATTCCTGGGGTAGAGCCTCAGACGTTTAAAGCTCGGCTTGTTGCTAAAGGTTTTACTCAGGTTGAAGGGGTTGACTACAATGAAATATTTTCACCAGTGGTGAAACATGTGTCAATTCGCATCTTACTGTCTATGGTGGTTAATCTAGATATGGAGCTAGAGCAGGTAGATGTAAAGACTGCCTTTCCACATGGGAATCTAGATGAAGATATATACGTGGATCAGCCTGAGGGTTTTGTTAAGAAGGGTCAGGAAGATAAAGTTTGTTTGCTCAAGCAGTCCTTGTATGGATTGAAACAGTCTCCAAGACAATGAAACCAGAGGTTCAATGACTTCATAAAGACTCAAGGATTTGTGAGGTGTATTAAGGATCCAAGTGTTTATGTAAAAGGAAAGGAAATAGAGGATTCAATGTTTCTGCTACTGTATGTGGACGATATGCTAGTAGCTGCTAAAGACAAAAGGAAAATAGCAACTGTAAAAGAACACCTGAGTACTGAATTTGAAATGAAGGATCTTGGGATCAGCTAAAAGGATTTTGGGAATGGATATACTAAGGGACAAAAAGAAAGGAACTCTTAAACTGTCTCTAGAAAAGTACTTGAAGCAAGTACTTAGGACATTCAGTATGAGTGAAAGCAAGCCTGTTGTTACTCCAACAAATTCCCAGTTTAAACTGAGGACCCTAACTCAGCAAGAAATAGAAACTGAGTCTAGGCTAATGGAATCAGTTCCCTATGCTAGTGCAGTAGGAAGTCTGATGTATGCAATGATCGGCTCAAGGCCCGATCTTGCCTATGCAGTTGGTTTGGTAAGCAGGTTTATGGCAAATCCAGGTAGAGATCATTGGAATGCAGTGAAATGGATCCTAAGATATCTAAATGTAGCAACAGATTTATGCATTAATTTCACAAAGTCAGACGAGCTAGACATTGAAGGCTACTGTGATTCAGACTACTCAGCAGATTTAGATAAGAGAAGATCGATTACAGGTTATGTTTTTAAAGTATGGGGAAATATAGTAAGCTGGAGATCTACGTTACAGAGTATGGTTGCATTATCAACTATAGAGGCTGAATATATGTAATTATCAGAGGCTACTAAGGAGGGTTTGTGGATTAAAGAGTTTTATGAAGAGTTAGGGCTTAAGGTGGAGCAGTTCAAGTTGAATTATGATTCACAGAGTGCAATATGCCTAGCTAAGAATGCAACATTTCATGGCAGGACAAAGCATATTGCTAACAAGTTTCAAATGATCAGGGATTATATTGAACTAGGCCTAATTAAGATTCAGAAAAGTCACACAACAAAGAATCCAGCAGATATGTTGACAAAGAGTTTACCTGGTAATACGTTCGAGGATTGCCTCGTAACGCTCAAAGTCTTCCCCTGAATGCCTTCGGGCATAGAAGCTGATGGCTCTGTCTATTGGGTCATCTCACAAGGAAAAGTAAAGCAGTGTTAGGTTAGTATCTGAATAGTCTAACACATAAAGCTAAATCGACTTAAAAAGTTCAGATGGTTTCAGGTTTTAGGTTTCTAGTTCTAAAATAGATCTGAAAGAGGAAGGTGAAGAGGTATTTACCTCATGCTTCGTCCCAGAAGTTTGTAGTCGGCGATCTCCTGAGAGGCTGTGAGTAGTTGAAGTCGAGGGCAAACGTAGCACAGTAGAGAAATAGGAAAGGTTAGAAACTGGAAATCTGGAGTTTCAGTTTTTTTTTGGTTCTTGAAGAATCACGAAAAGAAGTCGAGAGGACTTACTTGGCTCTGAGTTCTGGTTGATGGTGTACTGGAGTGGTTCCATATCTTCAGGGTCAGGTTTGAAGCCCTCACTGTCAGAATCTAGGTCGAATGACGGATGGTATCTCGGTGGTGGAGATGACATCGTCGGAACAGTGGTTGCGGCTAAGGTTTTTTGGGTTGAGAGAGAAGTCAAGCTAAAGGGTTTCCTTGGTTCAGCGTTTTTAGTTTTCTGAGGAAATAAAACGATAAAGGTGGAGATTTGTGGAGTGTATTATCGTTTTAGTTATGGGCTAATTCGAGTTATGGGTTGTGGCTAAAAGCCCATTACGAGTCTAAAGAAAAAAGCCTGGTCAAAGCTAAAAGTCAACATCCGTTTTCTGTTTAAGAAGAGAGAGGATCGGATTGAAGTTTGTTACACAGAGACAGAGAGAAAGAGACGATCAAAATTGGTTACAGAGTTAAGAAGAGAATCTGACGAGAGAGCTCCGGTGTATCGGAATCTTAAGCTCTTCTTCTCCGATTGCTAACGGCGAGAGCCGGATCGGTTTCTGCGTCTGGTCCCAGTGTTTGAGGTTCTTCGTCTCCGAGTTGATCCTAAGTCTCCA
Organism: Draba incana; assembly: GCA_963576765.1. Classification (NCBI taxonomy): domain Eukaryota; kingdom Viridiplantae; phylum Streptophyta; class Magnoliopsida; order Brassicales; family Brassicaceae; genus Draba; species Draba incana. The sequence continues at coordinate 37,331,736 of OY755208.1, forward strand.
GGCTCAGATCGGCCTGTGAAGAAATCTTCTCTTGAAATCCGAGCTTGAAGGTTTCTGTAGAAGGTGCAAAGAATAATCACTACTCAATTAGATAAGTGCTAAAGAGTAATCTAATTGTAAATTGTAACATTTTGATGAGGATTTTCCACTAAGTTATAGTGATTCCGGTGACTTGATCACCGGCGAGTTAGGGGTTGGCACTAGGCCCCGAAGCTCGAGTGCTTGTGTTCTTTAGTTTCTGCATAGTTCATCTCTCAAGAATCAAATTGAATTAGCAAAAGAATTAGAACATTGGAATCGATTTCCTAACCGTTCCAATTTCAAATTTCAAAAAGGATTTATTTATTCCATAAATTAATTTATACGGCTACGGCACAGATTTTACTAAAATGAGTTAAATCGATGCAAGAAAGTGAGAATGTGCTTCTGTGAGTGAACCATTGTTTTCATGGGCCATTATGAGAGCTGATAAGCCCAATAAATTTCCTTTCGAGCTCGTTATCGTCAACTATCAAGAAATACCACCATTCGTTTTTTTCTCCCTATTGTTATCGTCAACTATCAAGAAATACCATTTGTTTGGTAACGTACATATATATCCACAGCATGTTGGGATTACTTGTTGTTCCCGTGGAAGTTTATTCAGAATTGCTACTTTTAGCAAGAAGGTACAAAATGGTGTATATATGTATATATAGCGGTAAGGAGAGGAGATGTGAAAAATTAAAAATGGACCGACCTTATTAATACATGTTACTATGTTAGGTGTCCTTTACGACTCCTACTAATTAAGTATTTGCACTACCCAATTCTCTTCTATTTCCTCCCCACCATTCATATTATTCCATTTGTCCACACATTAATCCCCCATACCAATTTGCCAATCACGTACCGGTTCTTTAAATATGTCTATATTCACACACACGGGTGCACGTGTTGTTGTATGTATACACCCTACCATTGCATGTCGACCATCAGGGTTTACCGATATACATTGTGATTAGGACTAATCACGATGACTTTTATACTTGCATTAATTAACGGTGTTTAATTACGCTTAAGAAAACCATACCTAGCTATCTACTATGGAACGTTGTTTAGCAAAAAAAAAAAAATCTACTATGGAACGTGTACGAACGGTGAAGTTATGTTTAACAAAGACTTTTACGAAAGGCTTTAAAGGGAAAAGAGACCTTTTATGATTAAGAAAACACAACACTACAAGAAAACAACGTCTTTTCCGACGGAACATTATTTTTTGTCGGAACTCCGTCGTCTAAAACCGACGGTTTTCCGACGGTTGGCCGACCAAAACGATCCCGTCGGCAATCCGTCATATTTACCCGAGGGCATTCCGACGGTAACCCACTCCGTCCGTATTCCGTTGGAATACCGTCGGTAAAACCCGATGGAATACCGACGGTTATACACCGTCGTTATATTCCGACGGTATTCCGGCGGATTACCGACGGAAATCGGATTTTCCGATGTCGGCAAAGTTTTCAGTGGTCGCCGTGTAAGAACTGTTTCCCGACGGCCAGATGCCGTCGGAAGTACTGACGGAATTCCGACGGAATTCCTACGGTGGTCGATGTCGGCAAAGATTGTGTGGTTGCCAAATCGTCTCCGGTGGCCGATGGGAAATTGTGGGGTGAGATGTCGGGGTATTGACGGATTTCTGACGGAATTCCGACGGGAATATGTTTTATATAAGGTAGCCGAATTCGTCATTCTATCGTATCATAATTTCTTTAAACAAACGAAATTCCAAAGATGAGTTCATATTTTCGGGCATGGATGGACGAGCCAATGACGGATGTGGGCTCGGACTTATTAAGGAACGAATACGCTCAAGGAATATGCGAGTTCATGAATTTACCCAGTAATCTAGAAGCAGCCAAAAAAGGTCAGGATATCAAATGTCCTTGTTCCAATTGTTGTAATAGAATTAGTGTCGCCATTCATAATGTTTGGACTCACTTATATAGATATGGTTTTAGGCCGGGATATAAGGTTTGGTATTTACATGGAGAAACCAATTATGAATATGGTAGTACTAGTAGCAATGCACCTTTTTTCCAGATACCGTAGGGGAAACGGATACCGTATGGGAACCTACAGCGGGAGTAGATGTTGGGGTAAGTACGGTGGCGATGGTTAGAGATAATTTTAGAGAGGATTTGCAGTCGGGTGGGTATGAGGGTGATAGGGTTGAATAGCCTAATTTAGAATCTCGGAGGTTTTTCAATATGTTAGACGCAGCAAAGCAACCTCTATACAGCGGTTGTAGGGATGGTCATTCACTGCTGTCTTCTGCCACTAGGATGATGAACCTGAAGACTGATTATAATTTGTCCGAAGAATGTGTTGATGCATTCGCCGAGTTCGTGAAAGATGTTTTACCAGAAGATAACCTGGCCCCAGGATCATACTACGAGGTCCAAAAACTTGTCGCCGATCTTGGTTTGCCCTACCAGGTTATAGATGTGTGCATCGACAACTGTATGATATACTGGAGAGAAGACGAGAACCAAAATAAATATAAATTTTGCCACAAACCCCGGTTCCAGGACACAAGCGGCAGGGTGAAGATTCCATTCAAACGGATGTGGTATTTACCCTTAACGGAGAGGTTGAAGAGGCTGTACGAATCAAACCGCACAGCTAAGGCTATGAGATGGCATGCAGAGCATAATCAAGATGGAGATATCACGCATCCTTCTGATGCGGAAGCGTGGAAACACTTTCAATCCGTATATCCAGCTTTTGCATCTGAACGACGGAATGTATACATAGGCTTATCCACTGATGGTTTCAACCCGTTTGGCAAGCAAGGAAGAAAATATTCACTGTGGCCGGTCATCGTAACACCTTACAATTTGCCTCCATCTATGTGCATGCGGCGAGAGTTCCTGTTTCTCTCAATTCTAGTTCCCGGGCCAGATCATCCAAGACGGTCGCTCGATATATTCCTCCAACTATTGATCTGTGAGTTGCAGATGTTGTGGGAGCATGGTGTTGAGGCATATGACGTTTCGGTCCAGTAGAATTTCTACATGCGTGCGGTTCTTATGTGGACCATAAGCGATTTTCCCGCATACGGTATATTATCTGGATGGACCACGCATGGAAGATTGGCATGTCCTTATTGCCAAGACAATACTACAGCATTCCAATTGAAGCACGGAATGAAGACTTCGTGGTTCGATTGCCATAGGTGTTTTTTACCGGCAAATCATCCATATCGTCGGTCTAAAAGACATTTCAGGAAGAATTTACAAGTGTTACATGGTCCACCTCCTGAGATGGATGGTCGAAGCATATTGGAACAGTTGCGAGATTTTGGTACAGAGCGGACTCCTGAATGTGGGGGTAATGGCCATCACCCCGTCGACGGTTGTGGGGAATATCACAATTGGCACAAAAAGAGTATTTTCTGGGATTTGCCTTACTGGAAAGACCATCTACTGCGGCATAATCTAGATATCATGCATGTTGAAAAGAATTTCTTTGACAACATCATGAACACCTTATTAAACGTCCCAGGAAAAACCAAAGACAACTGGAAGTCTAGATTCGACTTGCCATTGATTTGTTCGAGGCCATTTCTTCATGTTTTGCCTAATGGTAGATTGCCGATGCCTGCGTACCGGTTAGACGCTAGGCAGAAAGCAGTATTTTTTGAATGGTTCTCAAAATTTGTAAAATTTCCAGACGGCTACGCATCTAATCTACGTAATTGCGTGGATTCGACGGAATGAAAGTTTATAGGAATGAAGAGTCATGATTGTCATGTCGTGATGCAGCGTCTTCTTCCATTTGCATTTGCATATCTCCTTCCAGAACCAATCCACCAAGCAATTGGAGGTATATTTCTTACTCCCCTTTGTTTCTTACTACCATAATTTTACTATATATGTAGTAACTTGTTTAATTTTCGTTTATAGGAGTTGGTGCATTCTTCCGCGATTTATGTTCAAGAACGCTTACCGTCCACGGGATACGTAACTTGGAGGCCAATATCCCGGTTCTCCTTTGTAATCTGGAGAAGGTATTTCCACCGTCTTTTTTTGACGTTATGGAACACCTTACTATTCACCTCCCTCGAGAAGCAGCATTAGGCGGCCCTGTTCAATACCGATGGATGTATCCGTTCGAACGTTACATGTTCCACCTGAAGAAAAAAGTTAAAAATTTGAGCAAGGTGGAGGGATCTATTGTCGCACAAAGCCTAAACGAGGAAGTCTCACACTTGGCCGAATATTACTTTCCATCGGGAGTTCCGACTAAGGCGAGACGTCCGGCGCGACATGATGATAGAGGTGAGAAAGCAACGTATGACGTGGTTTTACCCGAGTTGTTTGCCCAAGTTGGTCGAGCAAGTGGAAAAGGAAAGAAGCGCAGACTATCATCACAAGAGGTCACACATTTGCATACTTATATCCTCAGAAATTGTGACGAAATTTTGGAGTACGAAAGGTATATCAGTTATGATAATAAATTTATCGAATTATTTGCCTTCATCTACTAACGACTGTTATGTTACAGGATCTACATGTCTTTCGCACGTGATTACCATTATGATAAGACAGCTGCTGAACTTGCTGTCTTAAAAGATGAAGAATTTGAGGGGTGGTTGAAATGTTATGTAAGTTTAATATAATTACTTACTCTTACTTTCCCATGTTTTCACGTTCATATGTTACTTATATCTTACTTATATCATTTGTAGGTTTCCAAAAGTTCAGCAAGTGGTTGATCAATCTCGACGTGGTTAGTGGAGTTTGTTCATGGTTTACGCAGCACCGCGACTTCATATCCCAAGTTTTGTACTAGGGGATATTCGTTCAGTATCCGTGAGGAAGGACGTCAAAGGTCAACTTCGGACTATGGTATTTCGGCGCAATCCGGTGATACCATGTACTATGGGATTTTAAAAGAAATCTTGCAAATCCACTATCCAAGAATGTTGAACTTGAGGTGCATTGTGTTTATGTGCGATTGGTATGACCCAACCGATGGTCGAGGGGTTCGAGTTGACCCTCTTGGTGTTATTTCGTTAAATTCAAGCCGGAAACTACCGTATTACGATCCATTTATCCTTGCATCTCAAGCAGACCAGGTATCAATACACTAATATGTTTACCTACGTACTCATAGTTAAGGTGTCTTGTCCATGTATATTAACAATATCCACTAATTATTCATAGGTTTGCTACATTCCATATCCTCGACTTGCCTACCGTACAGATCCTTGGATCACAGTAACTCATGTTAACCCGAGAGGAAAAATATATGGAGTTCCAGAACAAGATGCTCTACAACCATCGAGAAGTATACAAATGTCACCTGTTCATGAGATGGATCACATTGACCTTGTCGTTGATGTCACACATATCGGGGATGATCTAGTGCATTCGAACGAAGAGGAAACACGTGAAGAATTTGACGACGATTCAGACTCCATCCCTAGTGATTATGGATCAGGAGATTCATATTAATAATATGTGAATAAATGTATGATTTAGGAGCAATAATTTACAATATTTTGGCTTTCCCCATTAACAAATCCGATTGTGCAAGACAATCTGAGTAGTACGACAGACAAATAAGAAAACAATTAAATTGCTGACCATCACGGATTCGAACTCGGGTTTGATATAGTTTTAATCTGCGGACGAATCTCGTATATCATTGACATTTACTAGTATGTAACCAGTTCCGGTTACTAATTAACGATATATTTTGATTATGCAACTCCAATAAAACATTACATTTAATTAGACATAACACAAAAAACAACTTAATATCATACACAAGTAGAGTAAAGACTTCCATAAGATAAACACACAACGGTTATCTTACAAGTACATAATAGCCAATTAATATTAAGGAATCAATACCAGATGTCTGTATCCACTCCAAACTTACCATTGGTTAGAACCATTTAGTGATTTTTTTTCCTTTTTTTTTCTTTGCTGGAGAATCTAAAACTCCGTCGCACAATTTTTGGATTGCATCTTCATCAATATATAAGACTGGCGGTGGATTTTCTGGGCTTTGGGCGCATATCAAATCATAGTACTGATCCTTACATTCATTTGAAGGACTTCCACCGTAAGTTATTTCCTTTCCCTTTTTTTTCTTTGGTGGTGAATCTAAAACTCCGTCGCACAATTGTGTGTCTATATCTTTAGTGTATTTGTCGCACTGAGATGCCAATTCCCACGACAAATTTGGAATGTGGTGGATGTTTGGCGAGCACTGGCTGTCAGGCACTATTGTTGAGGTGGAATCTTCTTTATGGATTGGTGAGCACGTATCAAATTCCCACGAGTAAGTGGGCATCTCTTTAAACGATTCGTCGCAATGAGTTTGGGTTTCCCACGAGAATTTTGGGATTTTTGGAAATCCAAAAATATCAAGCTCGGGTGTTGTTTCTGCGTCTTCATTAGGAGAAGGCGAATACATTTTTTGTGTTATTGAGAGGTGTAGAAGATATACACTCCATCAGGTGTATTAATAGTAGAATTTATATGTATATACCGTCGGTATTCTGTCCGTATTACCAAAGTTCTGACGGATTGCCGACGGTTGTCGATGTCGGCAAAGTTTGAGTGGTTATTCAATCGTCTGCAGTGGCCGAAGGGATTGGTGGGGTTTTATGTCGGACTGGGTTGACGGATTTATGACGGATTGCCGACGGTTTTCGATGTCGGCAAAGTTTTGGTGATTATTAGGATTCGTCTGCAGTGGCTGAAGGGATTGGTGGGGTTTTATGTCGGACTGGGTTGACGGATTTCTGACGGATTGCCGTTGGTTATCCGTTCTACATAAGTTGCACATTTTCTCATTCCTCCATAAAAAATTTTAACAGAATATCATAACACAAAAATATTCAATTGCGTTATGGCAAACAGAGATCTATGGAATTACTATATGCAAAACCGAGGCCCCGGTCACAACTCTCCAAACATAACTCTTGTTCCTTCCAGCCCTCCTTACGATAACTTAAATGTTACTGATGGTGAACCGACAATTTCACTCCATCCAACTCAACAATCCCAGAACCAAACGCCCGTAATGCCGGGACCTGGCCAAGTCGTACGGCGAGGAATGTTTCGCAAGAGGTCTCATGATGCAAAGGTGCTGCGAGGTGAAAGTTCTCAGACACGCCCAACACAAGATTTTATTCGTGAGGTCTTGAATGAGCCAATACAGGCCGACTATGATTTCCGTAGTCCTCGGTGGACTTCTACTATGGATTACATAATGTGTGAAGGTATATATATATATTATATCTACTATATATATATATAATTACCCGTAATTTTACTGGTACAATAATGATTATAGCTGAAAAATACTACATCTATCATTCATACATGTAGGTTCCTATAACAATAGGAGCACACCATTCTGGACCCAGATTGCAGAAATTCAATCCCCGCATTTACAATTTGTGAAAGTCAAAAAGGTTTACTTTTTCGACCTATTTTATTAACATTTACACATACAGTTATCTGACAAGTATATTCTATTTGATTATTAGATTGTGGCTATGCTCTCTAGTTTGACCCCCAATGACGAGGGGGATCTGCTAGTAACATTAAAAGATCCTTCAGGAAAAATCGAGGGAACCATGCACCATAACATCTTCAACAAGGACGAGTACCGACTCGCCACTGGTGTAGGTGCGGTGGTCATCCTAAGAAATGTTACCGTTTGCTGTTTTAACAGGAACTCAAAGTACATGAACATCACAGAGCGAAACATTGTTAAGGTAGATACACCATACGTTTTTAAATATTAATGGGAATGCTTAACCAAATTCAATTTTCAAATGATAATCGGTGTTAATTCGATGCTTGCTAAATACCAACCAATGGAAATTTCTACCACCGAGGAGGAAGATGAAGGAACTACTGCGCATGAATATGAAATAGTTCCAGACTCCGATGAAGACTAAACATCCAACTTGTCCATGATTAAGAATAATGAAATGATAAAAGCTTTAATTTCTATTGTTTTTATGTTCAATATTGGCCTTTATGTTGTTTTTATTTTCAAATCCATATGTTGTTTTTATGTTCTATAATTTTATGATAAAAGTTTTATGTTGTTTTTACTATTTCCGTAGTAGTAAAATACATCCCACGGCACAAGTTTTAATTAAGTATAATGTAATATAATTTTAAATTTTCTAAAAACATTGTAAAAATTCCACGATAAAATTTATAAAGTAAGGCGTAAAAACACAGAACCCATACTTTAAGAAATCTCGAACTTATAAAATTTCTTTTAAACAATTAATGTTGGGAAAAAATATTTAAAATTTAATAATTTTAAAAAAAATTAAAGAACCGTCGGGATTTCCGTCTGAAATTGGGACGGAATTCCGACGATTCCTTAATTTTTTTATAATTAATGATCGGAGGAAAGAAAATTTTTTTAAAAAAAAATAAACAACCGTCGGGATTCCGTCTCAATTTCAGACGGAATTCCGACGGAAACCCTATTTTCACTTGCCGCCATTCATCCTCGTGTTCATCGTCAAAGCGGGAAACCGTCAGAAACCGTCGGAAGTACCGTCGGAAGTACCGTCGGGATATCGGGAATATAATCCCAGAAATCTTTCTCTTCCCCGACACTTATACAAATCCAAAAAAATTTCTATCGCCGGATTCCCCGATTTATCGCCGGAAATCGTATTCCTTAGGCCGGAATCGTCCGATTCTTCCTCGCCACCGCCGGATTTCGCATCTCCACCGCCGAAATCTTCCTCTCCACCGCCGGAATTGTTTTCTCCACCGTCGGGGACGCCGTTCAGTCGCCGGAACCGCCTGAAACTCGCCGGATTCGCCGCCCCACCGTCCACTCCATCCAAATCCGGTCCCAATTCCAAAATCAATGTAAGTTTGTAAAATTTGTGGATTTGTAAATTGTGTTCTTGTGAATTTGTGGATTTTAGGGGAAATTGAATATGAGAAATGTAGAAAAATTAAAAATTTAGAAGTTATGGATTTGAAAAAATTAAATATGGATTTTTAGGGATATTAGAATTTAGTAAATATAGTAAATTAGGGATTTAGAGAATTATGGATTTATAAATTTTAATAATTGTAATTTTATAAATTTATAAAGTAAGAGAATTATATATGTTTTGTTTTCCGGAATTAAAACAATTATTATAGAAATTTAAATGAAATTGTGAAACATTTTAAAAAAATGTTATAACAAATTTAGCCAAATATTCAATAATAATATTATTTTATTATAAAAAAACTTAATTATTTTGCAAATTTATTACCTTTTGGGGATTTATTACAATTTACAAATTCTCTCAAATTTAAAAATATAATGTATGCTTTAAATGTTCAAATTTAAATTTCCAAATATCATATATAGAATAATTTAAAATTCCTATTTCCCTAAATCCCTAAGTCCATTAATCCCAAAACCACATAATCCCAAATTCAATAAATTCATTTATTACAAAAATCTTAAAATCCCATGAATGCCTAAGTTTTTTAAATAACAAAATGTCATAAAACTAAATTCCTTTAATCTCTATATTTCAAAAAACCCTTCAAAACACTAAATCCTTATATCCCTAAATCCGAAATTTCCAAGTAACTAAATCGCAAAATCGAAAAATCCCTAATTATTATAAATTCCAAATTTCAAAATCCCGAAATTTCAAACTCTTAGAATTTTGGAAACCGTAGGGACTATCCACTATTTCATCAGTCTAGAGTAGGGGCGTCTTCCAGTGGGGGAGATCGGACTGCGAGTGATACGCATATCCCCTACAATAGTCCCGACCTACAGGCCCCACACATGTCTCAGCCCCCGCCTACAGCGAATTCACAACCCACATCCTTGACCATCGAGCAGTTTGTGGCGCAACCTGGACGTGATAGGTTGACTCGTCTAGATCCGGACACGCCCACCTAACACGACCTGGTAAGTCTTATTTAAATATGTATTGGATTAAATTATTTTAGTAAAATATTTAACCAAATATTTTAATAGGTTCCAATACTCGCAAAACGGGATTACTGGTTCTATCAACGACATGATGAATACCATGTTAGATAAACCGTATCCCACATACAACGATATGCCATTGGAAGAGCGGGACACTTGGTTCCGACAATTTGCGGTATGTAATTTAATTTATAAGTTTAAAATATATGGCGTATATTAGTCAAATTATAATTACTAATGCAAATTTTTGTGGTGTGTTTTGCAGTAAACCTTCACGTGGAATCCACAGCTCACTACGTTGGTCCGAAAGGGATTCGACGAAAAGGCGGGGAGGAAGTACTCGTGGAAGATGAACGAGTGGAAAGAAGCGTGGTTCAAGACCGGGAAGCGGCCTCGGGTTATGAAATATAAAGATGCGTGTTGGGAAGGACTAGTTGCACATTGGGAAAATGAGGCAACTAAGGAGATCTCTGAGAGAAACTCAACTAACCGCAACAGCAACCGGAAGGGGAAGGGACCAGCGACCCACAACCTCGGTGCAACAAGCAAGGCGTCGAAAGCAGACAAAATGGTAAATATTTAAATAATTCATATTTTTTAATAATTTGCTAACACAATTTTATATGTTAACAGTTTAAGGAAACCGGTGTTTTTCCTTCGAACCTTGATTTGCTCAAAGTAACCCACACCAACAAGAAGACCGGTGAAATCCAAGATCCCATTGCTCGTGAAATCGTGGAAACCGTGGAGAGGCGGCAGGAGGAGTACCTCCAATCGCAACCGATGGACGAAGGAACTCAGGCGCCCACCGAAGTTTCATACGAGATGATCAACGAGTTCACCTATCAGGTTAGTAACCGTGTCAGTTTTAAACACATTTTAAATTAATCTTTAATACAACTAACTTTTTATTTCTTTTTTATCGTAGGCGACTCCCAAGACCAGAGGCCGTGTATTCGGCCTTCCTGAGGCTAGTTGCTCATCGGTTTCGTCTGTGCGACAAGGCGGTGGTAGCAGATTGGAGGCCGAAAACCGAGAACTGAGAGAAGGGCTTAGGGCAGTGGAGGAAGCGAGAAAGAAGGATAAGGAAGAGGCTGAGGCTGCGAGAGAGAAGGATAAGGCGGAAGCAGAGGCACGATTTGCCGCCATGGAACAGCAGCTGAGAGACATCCTGAACGCCCGTAGGCCGGAATAGCCGGATTTAGAGTTTTTAAATTTTTTGTAAAACTTTAAAATACTTTTAAAACAATTTTAATTGTCTTTTTTAATTTTTAATACATTTTAAAAGTTTTATTATATTTAATATAATTTAAATTAATTTATTTTTAATCAAAATTTTTTTTTCCAAAAAATAAGGTTCCGTCGGAATTCCGTCGGTTCTTGCCGGAACTCCGGTACCGTCGGAATTCCGTCGATAATCGCCGGAACTCCGGTACCGTCGGAAATCCGTCGATAATCGCCGGAACTCCGGTACCGTCGGAATGCCGTCGATGATCGCCGGAACTCCGGTACCGTCGGAATTCCGTCTCCTTTTTTATTTCGACGTTAAAACGTCGGATAACCCTCGCAAATAATCGACGAATTTCCGACGGAAATGGTTTTCCGACGAGACAGAACCGACAGATAAGTCCCGTCGGAATGCGGTCGAAAATGACCCTTTTCCGACGGTATTCCGACGGTATTGGCCGTCGGAATTCACCCTGTTTTCTTGTAGTGCAAGCTCACGCCAAACACACATTAGTTATAGAAAATATATTTTTATTAAAAAGGTGATTAAAAGATAAATAAAAAGACGTTTTCATTTTGGGTCTCTCTCTTAGGCGGTGGCTGATTCTATTATACATACATATATAAAAACTATTATCTTACATATAATTAGGGAGTTCTCTCTCCATCTAGAGTGTCCACATAGGCAAAACTACTTTTAAAACTATTTAATTTTTATATTATGTTCATTAAATACATGCTAAATCATATTAATTATTTTTTCTAACTAATAAATAATTAAATTCAATTAAAAACGTGAATTACTAAGTAAAATGAATGAAAATGAAAATGAAATTTTATATATATAAAAATTTTCAAGATTTTATAAGTAATAATAATATGAGTTTATTTACGATAAAATATTTATTACACATACTAAAAAACAAATATGCTTATGAATTAAGTGATACTGTAAAAAATAAAATGAGATGACCATATTGAAAGAAAATAAAACAAAACAAAAAAATTTAAATTGATTTAATATTTAAAAGAAAACATAAAATATGAAAAGTTTATTTTTTATTAAAAGGTTTTCACCTCAATTAAAAACAAAGTCTCACATTAAATTCATCTTACATTTTTTTCAACTACACATTATACTTATAAATTAACTTAACTCATTGATTTATGACCCTATTAGGAAGAACAACGTTTACAAAATAATATTCTAAAATCTTAAGTATTTTTCTATGATGAACAAATATATGGTAGATCTAGAAGACAATATATACAAATTTGATGAAAAACAATATCATAATTTATAAAATAGAAATTTTGTTAATGAATAAATTAGATACAAAGTGAAGTCATTTTTAATTTTTTTCAAAAAAAAACCTCAAATGGCTAATAATAGATAGAAGAATAATTAAATGTGATAAATTTATATGAACATAAAAAACAAAATTCAGTGTCCCAATATATGCATTCTCACTCCATATGGAGTATCCTCATCATAAAAAAAATGGTAGAATAAAATTTATAGCAAAAATTCATGAATTCATGTTTATTTATATTTATTACTACTTATAATGATTAGAGATTGGAATTAAATTAAAACAAAAATAATAACAGTATATACAAAATATGAAATTTTATAGGAAGACGAAACAAAAGTAGATGTACGGAGAAAAACGAAATTAGGTTGAAACATGACGAAAGCAGTATTAGTGAAAAAGTGTACAAAGAGAATTTGACTAAACTATAGAGAACATTAATTCACAAGACTAACATAAAATCTTTTAGATTTCATTCATTGAAGTTTCATAAAATATATGACATAGATTATGGATCATGGTAATCAAATTTTAAGATGACAGAACAAAGAACAAAATTTATCTAAAACGCAATTCACTACAAAAATTAGCTTCAAGATCGCTTGATGAAATCATTGAAACCACATGAAAAGAATTGAAAACTCTAAAATTGAAACACTAAAGTAAGCACAATCGTAAAATAGGCTTAAAATTATATCAGCTAAAAAGAACTAACATTAAAAAGGCTCCATAATAAATACAAACAAAACAAAAGTGTTAGCTAAAACTTTTTAATAATAAACCCAAAAAAACTGAATACATGACTGATATGAAGTATTAGGACTATTAGGTGTTGGATGCTCTTCGTAAAATCAAAGGTATATGACATAAATAGTTTTTGGTGCAACTAAAGTATTAAACAAACATAGCTTTTTTCTATTGATCTATTGCAAATTATAAATACATATTACGGTGTTTAGAGTAATCCAAAATGTATAACAGCTATATGTACCCACAAATATCAAGAAATGGATTTGTACCATCAAAATATTATTAAAACCTAATGTTAATATATTATCTACATATAAGTAATGTTTTAAAGTGTTGTAATATTTAACACTAATTATATTTGATAAAACTATTACATATGTAATTTATTTAATTATACAAGAACATATTCTAAATTGATTAATTACGAAACAGAAACTACATTACATAACTTATAAAAATACAAATAGTAAATAAACCTACCCATGGCGTGAGTCAATCTCTAGTATAATTAATGACACAAATTATAGTCTCCAAAGAGGAGGATGATATAAGTTTCCTATAATACCATATTGGTTTAGTTTGATCTTCTAACACATGACATCTTTGAGGAGCTTGTACCTTCGCGTGGCGGTCCTAGGAGACGGCACTCCTCCCCCAGCTCCGGCAGCGTTCTTGGGCACTTGGTTATTGTTATGCTTGATCCCACCGCCGGAGGAATACTCGGACCGGTTTGTGAACCCATTCTCGTAGTTAGGGGAGGATTTAGAAGGCTTCTTTGACGAAGAAGAAGAAGAACCGCCATTTTTGGTCAGCTTATGGTCGTCGCTCCGGCACCAGTCGCATATCTCGGTCGGCTCCGCTAACTCACTATAGTAGTTGCTACAATAACTATATATATGGAAACTTCCAATCATACAACCATATATATGTGATGATCATCATTTTGATAAAAATGAAAGACAAGGAGGAGGAATTGTTACGAGTGTTGGAAGCGGTTGCGGCAGTGGCCGCAGAGGAAGAGCTTGTCGGAGAAACCAACGTCGCCGCACATGCAGCGAACTCTCTCCATTATTTTGTGTTCGAGAGATGGAGCTTTCGACTTTTTAATTTATAGAATTAGCTGAAGGCGGTGATGTTAGACTATTTATTTCCCACAATCAAAGCCTCTATATTAACATATTATACGTTACTATTAGACTATGCGTGTGTGTGTATAATAATGCACAGGTTTGCTTGCTTTCAGTCGTTTTCGGTTTTATAGAGAAAGAGAAAGCCAACCTTAAAATGGGGGAGTATTGTGTCTAATGACAATTTTGTCCTTTATGTTTTATTGTTAACCAAAACACTCACCCTCTCAATTTAGTGTTTTTTCCGTCTCTTGTCTTTTTTACTTTTTGTTTTTTTTAAGGCCACCTCCATTGCAAGTTTCTTTCATGATTTTTTACGATTAAAAAATTGAAAGAAACAAGAAAAGAGAAAAAGGCTGATGGAGTCAGAGCATGTTTACTAGTGAGACTAATAGAGTCTCATATAATTAAAAAATAAAGAAATGTTTATTTATGTTTATTAATTAAAGAAAATTAAGCAATGAAAATACAATACATGGAAGAAATATTTATGAGCCATTCTCCAAAATCTCTATAGGAAGAGACTATTCAACCCAAAAAGAAATCAAATAATTTAATTTTTTTATTTTTTAATTATATGAAACCCCATTAATCTCATTGCTAAACATGAGACAGTCTCTCAAATGAGAAATTATGGAATCAGTCTTAGACTCTTGTGCTTCTTTATCATGACATGGTGGATGAATTTTTTGTATTTAGTTATATAATTTTATTATATTTAGAGTATGGATCCTTAAGCACATGTAAAAGCAATACATATAATTTTGGTATTTTTTTCATTCCTCACGATCAAATTGTAGTCTTTTATAAAACGTCGACTTGACCGTGTGTATTATCAAATGCATATCCGCTTTGTTTCTATGATCTGCATTTGTATTATTCCGCACCGCACCGTATAATTTTTTTACCCTCGCCACTAAATTTAGGGTCACCATTCAAAGCCATAGACTCTACCATAAGGATTACTTTAAAACGATGTTGACGTGACGAAACGCTCACTGGTGGTGCGAGAGAGAGAGGGTAAATGTGAACAAACAGTCGATATTAAACAATTTTAGAAAAATGGTAAGTTCTCAAAATGCTTTTTCTCTTCCCATAAAGCGGATAAGGACGTTTGTGTCATTTATTACATATACGATTTGTTAGGTGTGGAATCAATTTCGTTTTTATAAGAACATTGATTTATCAATTTCTTTTCATGTAATCTTCTCAAGTAACTCCCCGAAACAACGAGCCTTATGCTATGCTCTCGGAGTCCTTTTGATTTTTCTTGTTAACCATAATCCTATTCCATATTTTAATAATTATGTTATATTATATACATATTAGGAATTCTATGTTTATAATTTCATATATCATAGATATATACGAAGGACGAACCATCTATATTTCATATAGATAGTAATCAAGCATCAAATGATCAAAGACTCCCCGTTATGGTTATCTTTAGCAATACGATGACAGCTTGGGATCATTTATAATATTCATGTAAATTTAAAGGAAAGATGTTGTTTTGTTTTGTTTTGTCCAATCTATATGATACCCTTTTAGTATAAAAACAGCATGATGATATTGTACCTGAATTAATTAAGGAGAAAAGTAGTTGATAATCATACTATTGATCCTACACAAAAGGTGCCAGTGGAATGGCACGTTATCTTTTCATTTGCAACATAATTTCGTATACCCTTTTTAATAAATTGCATATTTTATGTCTTAGTTTAATTTGACAGGCTACTTATAAAAACCTTTTTAAGATCCGATGGAAGAAATCATTAATTACATCGTATGATAAATAACCTAAAAAATATATTGGGATCGATAAACACTCGGTGACGATGCTGCACATCTTGACGTAGAATTGTAGCTTGCCGGCTTTGTTAACTCGGCGGCAACTTAAGAGCAATGTATAGAGTTATTAACTTTAAGAGCTGATCCGTTGTGGTTACAAAAACCTAGAATATTCTGTTCACCAAATGGAGATCTTGAAGATTTTGGTTTTTGGTAAATGTTTATTTATTTGAACATCAAAATAATGTAGAGATGGATTGAGATGAATTAAATGGCAAGGGTTAGGTTTAATGCAATTCGGTACACATTTATTGATTGCTTTTACCGTATTTATTATGGTTTGGTTTTTTAACCGGTTATTATAATACTATAGAGGGACACAATAAGGGAAGTTTGATGCGACTCGACGGCTTGCACTTGGAAGAGACACCCACACAGTCTTTTAAATGGATCGTGATATAGTCAAATTTACCCTAGATCTACTCTCTTAAATTAAGAGATAAACTGTAGCACTTAAGGTTATCGAATCCACAGGAAATCAGAAACTCAATAGATTATTAAATTCAGATTAAGCTAAGCAAGATAATAAGAATGCAAAAACAAGTACACAAAGCAATTTAAACAGTTGAAAAGATCAATTAAAACAAAGCTAGGCACAAGGAAATCTCCAGTGAATCAGAATTGCAGATAAATCAATTGATAGGAATATTAAAACACAGTTCCTGAACATGAACACGAATATAAAACTAATCAACTTTCGTTGCAGAAGTTATTTATGAATAAATCCTAGAAAACCAAATTCCTTTGCGAATCCTATGAATCTAAACAAGCATTAATTTCAGGTTCAATTGTTCACAAAACCCTAGACCAAATTCTTTGCTCATCAAAGACTAGATCATGTAATCAATCAAACTGTCGTTTCTATTAATTATCCTAAGGTCAGATTTCAGGTCATGAATCTAAAATCAGCATTAATCACAAGTCAAGATGAAGAACATTCTAAAGATATTATCCTAATAATTAAATAAGATCTAGCAACTCATCAAACACCTTTGAAAATCCTTAAACCTAACAAGAGAATTACTCAGACATATCGAATGAAGAAAACATGATTTTATTAAAAGATATCTCTAAGAAATCAATAGAATAAAGCATAAGCCTAAACAATGGTTTGGAAAACGTATATATACAAGTACAAAATCGACTGGAAACCTAAAAGTAAACATCTGGAACTTTCGGGCTTCGAACGGACTTCTTCAGATTAAGTTTTGGGCTTGGTCGACATGGGTGTCGATCGACACCATCTTCAGATTTCGACTCTTCACTTCAATTTTCGCCATTTCGTTCCGCAATGCTCCAAAACTTCCAGTAAACATCTTTTAAGCTCCAATCGTCCTAATACCTGTAAAAACTCTAAAACCAACACAAAACACAACAAAGACTCTAGATATTGGACTTATATCATGGCTTAAACTGGGTAAAAACCATGATATATCAGATCGTGCGTTGATTACACGCACCTATAACATGATCGAAGAACCTGGAAGGAGACAAGATCGCCACGCACCTATAACATGATCGAAGAACCTGGAAGGAGACAAGATCAACGGCGATCTCAAGTTCCCGGTCGGAGCGTAGTCCACGTGGCAGATTTCAGGCGAGAGTTTTGGAGTTTGGTTGGCCATGTTAAACACATGCATGCTCTCTCTCTCCCCCTCATCATTTGCGTTTCTTGGTAAACAATTAACCATCCATGATTCTCTGAACTCCCACAATTAATACAAATTCCAAATTTGGTAATTAATAGGGATATAATATGACAAGGAACTTTTGGGGTCGGAAGAAAAGAGATTGGCCGACAAGGTAGCTTAAACAGCAATTTCTGATATGTAAATAACTGTGGCATGCGCGCCACGTGTCATTTTCTGAGCCCGTTTCAAATAAAAACACATGGCCCACCACCACCACCAAGCATTCCTAATTCGAATTTCAGCTTCTTACCTTTGTGATTAGTGTGAGAAGGCGAGCTGCTAAAATAAACTTTGATTATTACTAGTACATTTAGTAGGTTATAAACCAATAAACATGCGAATAATACAAATATATGATGAGTGGGGTCAAGTGATCCTTCCTTGTAGTGGGATCAAGTGATCTTTCCTTGTAGTGGGATCAAGATTAACTTAGTACCATTCTGGAGGAAATTCTTTTTGTTCATCATTCTTTTTTCTTTTTTTCTACACGAAAGTCCTTTTTCAAACCTTAAATCTTTACTCCCAATTCATAACTGGAAGCAAAACATATCAATCGATCATTCGTGACAGTGCTGCAAATGCAGTGATTTAAAATTGATCTTTTTGGTTTTTAGTGTAAAGACAAATTAGGTAGCAGTCAAAGAGCAATAAAAATAATTTTGAAAGAAAGAGACATAACAGATCATAGATTGTCAGATTAAATAATTCATCTAATCATTCGAGACCAAGTGGACAACCCTACCTCTTGATTACTTCAGCTTTCTTTGCACTGGTTAAAAGTTTCAGAATCAAAATGATGATGATCGTATATTTGAAAAGAAGCCAATAATTAATGAAAGATGAAGAAAGAAGATATTATTTTGTTGTGTGAAACTCATGAGTACGGCTCGCACCCAAACATAAACCCCTGACACACAGATTAAAAGGAAACTAGTGGGAAATCAAGAAACTAAGACACTTCACTTCCTCTTTTCTTTCTAATTAAGTCCACGAAAGTCACTAATTAATGGGTTTATTAGTCAGCTTCCCATCAGGATGTCTTTAAGCTTTGATAATATTCTATTTCCCAAGTAGGAAAAAAAACAAAGCTTTTGAACAAAACGTGGGTGAAGAATGATGGATATTGGAGAAAGTCATACACAGCAGTTGGGTGGTGGTGTAGCTTAGGATAAGGACAATTACTAGTAACTATTAGTACTATTTTGTTAATACGTTATGCTGATTAAATAATTGGGTGTAAACATTTGGTAGATTTCGTGTTATTTATTGATTTACGATATACTTAGTTTTCTTTGGTGGTTCCACGCCTAGCCTATAAATGAAATGTTTGTCTCGGGGCAGAATGAGTCCATGAATGATGATGAATTAGCTGGCTACGATACAATGAATGTAATATTCCAATGATGAATACATGGTTGACATTCTCAAACACAACTTACTAACATTCTCAAACACAAGTTGATAATGAAATGATGATATTGAGTTTCTGATTTACCAATGATTTTTATGAAGGAAAGATAATATATTCGTGGGTCTAGTAATATGGGCCAGGGGCAGAAGGAAAGGCCCAATAAGGAAGAAATGGGCTTATTAGGAGTGGCGGTGGTATATATGAAAAGCCCGGGCAGGGCCGACAGAAACCCAAAAACGCAAACTTTTGTTGGAACGATCAATCTCTCTCTTCCCCAGCGGATCTCCGTCCCTAGCTACTCTTGGATCTTCTGCTCCCTCCAAACCCTAGAATCGTTGCTCCTACCATTTCGGATCTCGGATCAGCCATGCCGAGTAGTCGGTCCTCGGTCGCCGGAAATACCCAGTTCCTCCTCGACAGCTTTCATGATTCCGATGTCGACTCCATCGCCCAATCGATTTCTCAGGTACCCCTCCCCTTTAAGCGTCTTCTCTTTTTCAAGTGTATATTCGTAAAGCGAACTTGATCCTTTGGAATTTTATTAGCTCATTCGAAATTGGATTTGATAAAATGGGCTTTTGATGTTCGTCTCTTTTTCTTATAACAATTGGCAGTTGTTTGATTGTGGAGTCGAGCATATTGTTCCACTTCTCAAGACCTGCCTAGATTGTTTTACCGTCCGGAGAAGCCATGCCAATACTTTGCAAGTGGTATCCTTGGTATTCAAACGTGTGATGGAAAACTCTAATCTCGAGACCTTGCTTTCTCACGCCCTCAAGGATGTCGACGTCACTGACGACTTTGTCCATGATTTCACAAATGCGTTGGACTTTTCAATCTCTGAGAAAATTGCCTTTGGTCTTGCCCTGGCCGATTTTGAAAATCCTGATGCACAGACAAGTGGTAAGGCTGATTCCTCCAATGTCTTAGTTCTCATACCACTTACGCTTATCTGTCTCATTTCCCTTTCCAGGACGCAACTTAATATTGGCTGTGATCGACGCCAATACTGGCCAGATTGAGTCAACAGAGCAAATTCAGAGTGTCTTTTTGTTTCTCCAGAAATCTGACGACCTTTCCAGGCATTTGGATTCTTTCAAACAGATTTTGGCTTCTGCTCAACCAAGAGATGAATTCTCTTTCGCTCTAACGCCTTTCCGTTCTCAAGAAGCTCACGAAGCTGATGTTTTCAGGTGCTGCTGCTTATGACTTGCTTTCATCTGCTATCCCTTTTCAATCCTTATGTAACGGTTTTCCTCTTCTCCTGTAGGACCATGGATTTTCACAGTGATTCTACTGTAAACAAGTTTGATGATATCTTAGCTGAAATTGATAAGGAAACCAGGGGTGGAGATCTCATGGGAGAATTAGGTTGTGGATTCACTGCTGATGCCCAACAATGCAAAGAGATCTTGTCTAGTTTCACACCATTAGAAGAGGCTACTATCTCAAGAATTCTTGGTATTGTTGCTCGTACATGTGCTGATCTCGAAGACAGCCATACCTCCTTTTCAACGTTCTGTTTGGCCCTTGGTTACCGCATTCCTACTGACCTTCCCACACCAAGGTCATGGAATGTTGATATTCTAGTTGAGACAATCAAGCAGCTTGTAAGTTATTATCAATTTCACTGATAGCTACAAAACTTCATCTTAGTCGTCGTATTTATCTTTTGGTGACCATTGTACACGATTAGCTTTCTTTTATCAATGGATTCGTCACAAGGTATCTACCTTATTTGTTGTGTGTTATTTGGTCCGTATGCTTAAGTTTTTATCCTTAAGCAGGCTCCTGGCACAAGCTGGAGGAAAGTAATCGAGAATCTCGACCATGATGGATTTGACATCCCTAATATGGAGTCTTTCTTGTTTTTCATGCGGTTATATAAAACTGCCTGCAAGGTGTGTTCTCATACTGTCTAATTAGACAATTCAGAGTATGTTAATAATTCGTTATGTTGTTTACACTTCCACTTTGTTTGAGGGCGTTTTACTGGTTCTTGCAGGAGCCATTTCCTCTTGATGCCATATGTAGTTCTGTCTGGAAAAATATGGAAGGTCAATTATCCTTTCTTAAGCATGCAATATCAGCCCCACCAGAAGTGTTCACCTTTATGCATTCTCCAAGGAAGCTGGTGAGATACCGCATATCTGTGTTTAGAGCTGTTCTTCCACGATACTGTCTCTATTCTGACTAGCTGTTTTCCAGGTATATGTTGATAACCTGCACAGCCATGAGCAACAATTAGGACTTTCCAATCACGCATGGCTATCTCTTGACCTCTTAGATGTGCTATGCCAGCTGGCCGAGAGAGGTCATACTGTTTTAGTTAGTTCATTGCTTCAGTATCCACTCACACACTGTCCTAGAACCTTGCTTCTTGGAATGACACACATCAAAGTAATTTTCCATGACTGGGCTTTGGTGATGTATGCTAATTATTTTTGACTTTCTTGTTTGGCTAAGTATGCAAATCCTGTTATTGCAGACTGCCTATAATCTCATCCAGCGTGAAGTGGTTTCTGCTATTCTTCCAGTGATAATAACGAATACGCAAGATAGTGGTTTTATCCTTAACATGTGGCATCAGAATGCAGAACTCGTTCTGTGGGGGATCATAGATGCCCAAAATCTGAAAGCAGACAGCTTGCTCAGAATAATTCAAATATGCCATGAGCTTAAGGTATGTTGTGTTGAAAATGTGTGATGGTGGCGCAGCTTATTTGCTTAAAATGTTTTGTCTCTTACAACAGCTTCTCTTTGTCTATGAACTAATCATTGGATTATTTATCTGTTTATTTTCAGATTCTCTCTGTTGTTTTAGAATCAGTTCCAGTCTCATTCAGCATCAGATTGGCAGTGCTTGCCTCACTGAGAGGTTTTTTGGATATTGAGAACTGGTTGCCAAACTGTCTATATGTGTATAAGGACCTCTTTGCCGAGGTAACACATTTTCTTACAATTTAAGTTCTATTACTTTTATGTCTTAACGATGAGAAGGTGATATCTAACATCTCAAATTTATGTTTTCATATTTCAGGAGTGTCTCAAATTTGTCAAGGATGTGCATTTTAGTGAATCAGAGGATTTTACTGCCAAACATTTTCATCCTTCTGATCCTCTATCAGATCTTCATTTGGATGCAACATCTTCACTTTTGAAAGTTAGTCAGTATTCCCTTTTGGTTACAAATGTGGCTCGTTTATTGCTTCATATCTATTGAGGTTAATTTGTTTGACCATTTTTTGCAGGCTTTGAAAGCTCATGATAGTGTAATTACTTCCTCTCAACTGGTCGAAGAGATACAAAAGGTCAATGCAGCAATTTTGGATGGTAATTCGCAACTGCAGAATGGTGAGGCTAAAAATTCACCAGCTTCCAATGCATATGGAGATGATGTTGAGGCAGAAGCAAACGCCTATTTTCATCAAATGTTTTCTGGTCAGTTGAGTGTTGATGCAATGGTTCAAATGCTTTCCCGATACAAGGACTCTTTGGTTCAAAGGTTTGATAATGGGAAACTGTACCTATTTGAGGTTTTTTTTCATGCTTGCTAGGCTCCTCTTGCGTAACTAAAATGACAAGTTTTTTTCTTTGTACAGGGAAAAATTAATTTTTGAATGTATGATTGCTAATCTGTTTGAGGAATATCGTTTTTTCCCCAAGTATCCTGAAAGACAGCTGAAAATAGCCTCCATCCTCTTTGGTGAGTGGTTCTATTAAAGCATTGTTTTACTTTGTAGTGTCTTAGCAAGTTTGACATGCAAGATGATAATTTTTCAGATGGATTTCCTAAATTTGAAAATTATCAGTGACATGTTGTTTGATCACTTTTCTTGAAAGTTGTATTGTTGTCTTTACATTCTCTTAAATCTGCTGCTACTTATACAAATTTCAGGTTCCGTTATCAAGCATCAGCTTATAAGTTCCCTCACACTGGGGATGGCCTTGCGTCTGGTATTGGATTCTTTGCGCAAACCTGCAGATTCAAAAGTATGGATTCTATAGTGTTTTGTTTTTGTCTCCCGGCTTTTGATTGTGAGAGATAACTCATCATCTTTCTTTCCTGATTCGTGCAGATGTTTCTGTTTGGAAGCAAAGCTCTAGAACAGTTCGTGAATCGTCTGGTTGAATTGCCTCAATACTGCAACCATATTTTGCAGATATCTCATCTGCGTAGCACTCACCCTGAGCTAGTCACTGTTATTGAACAAGCACTCTCAAGGATATCATCTGGTAATTTAGAATCAGATGTCTCTTTTTCGCACCCTGGTCCCTCACAGTCTTTCCCTGGAAATGGCGAGGTAGAATTATGATTTAAAAGTTTCTTTTGACTGAGTGTGCTACTTTTATTGCTGTCTTTTTTTTTTTTTTTTTTTTTTATCTCCTTATCAGTTTCTTATTTATTATTTGACCATAGATGGACTTTCTGGAAATTTAAGGTGCCAAGGAAATTAACACATTGTTTCTCTTTTCATTTGGCTGCAGTTGAGTGGATCTGGAATTAGCCAATCTGCATTACAACTTCCTTCTCCTGTACAGTTCCCTTCTCCTGTACAGCTTCACCAGAAAAATGAAGTGCATGTTGATGACCGCAGCAAAGGGCCAAGCGGGCCACCTAACGAGGCAAGGCCGCTTCTGCCATCGGCATCTTCCGTTTCTGCTGATGTTTCTGTCGTTCCGAAGGTGATAACCTTTTTTGTATTTTTTTTTTATGGATGTGGGTTGGTGGGAGGAGCTTTCATTTTATCTTGTTAGTTATTCTTGCAGAATCCTGGCATTTCAAATACTTCATCAACCCCAGCTGGTTTTGGTCGTTCAAATCGTGGAGCCACCTCAACGAGTAATCTTCAGTCAACTTGGTTTTATGTTTTTTTTAATATAATATGATAGGTAATAAATGCTTATACCTATCAAGAGAAGAAGTGTTGCTAATCTCCGATTATCACAGGGTTTGGCTCTGCTTTGAACATAGAAACCCTCGTTGCAGCAGCAGAGAGAAGGGAAAACGCAATAGAGGTACTTTGCTATGTTGTGCATTATGTTCAGAAGTATGTGCTTTTGGTTACATTGCATTATGAATTGTCAATATGCCTGCCAACTGTCCCCTGTTTAGTATGAATGACAAGGAGATAATTCTTCATCTTTTCCAGGCTCCACCTTCAGATGTTCAGGACAAAATTTCTTTCATAATCAATAACATCTCTACTGCGAACATCGAATCTAAAGGGAAAGAGTTTGCTGAAATTTTGCCCCAACAGTATTATCCTTGGTTCGCACAGTATATGGTTATGAAAAGGTACTGATGGATGTGTTTTTTTTTTTATGTTTGCAATTTATGTGAGGATTTCTTCTTTTCTTATTGTTTTCCTTCATGTGTTAAATACCTGTTTAGAGCGAGCATCGAGCCAAATTTTCATGATTTATACTTGAAGTTCTTGGACAAAGTTGATTCCAAGGTGTTGTTTCAGGAGATACTCCAAAATACTTATGAAAATTGCAAGGTAAAGATTCCTCCACAGAAATGATTGCTGTGACGGGTGTAATTGTGTTTAGCAAATTTTTATTTCCTTTAATTGCTTTGGTTTTGCAGGTTCTTTTGGGTTCAGAGCTCATAAAGTCAAGTTCGGAAGAGCGATCTCTGCTTAAAAATTTAGGCAGCTGGCTTGGAAAGTTGACCATTGGAAGGAATTATGTTTTAAGGGCGCGAGAAATTGATCCAAAATCCTTGATTGTGGAGGTATTTGCTGCAACTTTCCTTCAAAAATTTATCTCGCTCTTTTGTAATAACCGTGTCAATTTGTAGGTAGTGAACTTTTTTCCTTCTCCTTTTGCAGGCATATGAAAAAGGCTTGATGATAGCTGTCATTCCATTCACTTCAAAGGTAGGTGATAGTTGAACAGTATTCCCAACTGTTGTAGGGTTGTTGTCTTGAGTTCTAATCTGTGGTAGTGCAGGTTCTGGAGCCATGCCAAAACAGTATTGCGTATCAGCCTCCCAATCCTTGGACGATGGCTATACTTGGGTTGCTCGCTGAGATCTATTCAATGCCAAACCTAAAAATGAATCTGAAGTTTGACATAGAGGTATCTGGCGTTACGAAGGATTTAGATTGAGGATTGCTCCCCTTGAGCTTCAACAAGTTATTTTACATCTTTTCTCTTTTTGTATTCTATGTTTTCCTCTCAACTTGTCTTTCTCTTCAGGTTTTATTCAAGAACCTCGGTGTTGATCTGAAGGAAGTAGCGCCGACTTCCCTTCTAAAGGATCGGAAGAGAGAAATAGATGGGAATCCTGATTTTAGTAACAAAGATCTTGGAGTAACACATATATCTCAACCACAGATGATTCCGGAGCCTAAATCAATTTCTCCTCTTAAGCAAATAGACCTACCTCTTGATGTTGCAAATTCTCCTAATACAGACGTTCCCTCGAAGTTATTAACACAGGTTATTTTGTGTACTTATTTTTATTGATCTATAGTGTCAGATTTTTTGTTATCAACTGTATTTAGCCCCATGTTTTTTTTTTCCAGTATGTAGCCCCTCAACGTGTTTATTCTAATACTTTGATGGAAGAAGAAAAAGTAGCAACTCTAGGCTTGTCTGATCAGCTCCCGTCACCTCAAGGGCTGTTCCAGTCAACTCCATCCCCATTGTTTTCTATTAGTCAGGTACAATTTTTTGTGAACATCGGATCAAAGTTATTATATATATATATATATATATGCTTATCTCAAACTCTTTATACTGTTAATGTGATGGCTGACAGCTGTCAGCAGCACTTCCCAACATTGGAAATCATGTTGTTATTAATCCGAAATTAAGCGCAGTTGGTATGCACTTTCCATTTCAAAGGTTTGTGACTGATCCTACTATAAAAGTTATTATGTTAATCATTCATTGAAGGTATTTAGTTAACACACAACTTTTATCCATTGTTAGAGCGGTACCACTTGCCATGGACAGAGCTATCAAGGAGATTGTGTCTGGTATTGTTCAGCGAAGTGTTTGTATTGCATGCCAAACAACAAAAGAGCTTGTGCTGAAGGTTGGCCAATATAATATTTTGCGCTTTTTATTTATTTTTTAGGAATGAACCTTTGTTGTTTTTGTACTTTCTTGCCTCAAATACTTTCCTTATCTCCCATCCGTTTCCATCACTTTTCACTCCACAACTTAATTGATCTGATTCCCATTTATCACAAGCGTCAGTGTCTAGCTCTGATCTGCAGCATACATGCATATTTTGTTGCATCTCATTTTGGTTTTCTAAGCAGAACATCTCCAGGATTTTGATCTTATTTATTAATTGTACATTCTTAACCCTTTTTTTTTCCCAGGATTATGCTCAGGAACCAGATGAGACACGTATATATAATGCAGCTCACTTGATGGTTGCGAGTCTTGCTGGGAGTTTGGCTCATGTGACATGCAAGGTTTTGTTTACATCTTGTTTATATTTATGCTATTATATATCTTCCCTATTACACTAAACCAATCAGCTCTATTTTTATCTTTCTGTTTTTTTTTTGTGTGCCTTCTTCGCTTTTGTAGGAACCCCTACGCACTTCAATATCAGGTCATCTACGGAGTTCGCTCCAGGGCCTGACTACTACTGCAAATGAAACTGTTGAACAAATCGTGCAACTTGTCACCAATGACAACCTTGATTTGGGTTGTGCTGCCATTGAACAGGCGGCTACAGAAAAGGTTTGTGTTAGATCTTAGATCCCGCTTTTTATTTCTTCTTCAGCTGTAAGTTTGGTTGATTGAAAAAACTCACCTGGATAGGTTTAGATTGGGAGTGTGCAGGCACTTTCTGTATTTATGATCACTATAAAGTTCAGTGATATTTTTATGCCCGTGTCCCTACAGGCAATACAAACTATTGATGCAGACATTGCTCAGCAATTGTCGTTACGGAGAAAGCATAGAGATGGTACTGGATCCTCCTATTATGATCCAAATATGCTATCACAAAGTTCGGCCAGTTTTATTCCCGAGTCCCTCCGACCAAAACCTGGACACTTATCCCTTTCTCAGCAGCGAGTTTATGAGGTGCCGTTTCTAACAAGAAGTGCCTCTGGTATGTTCCGTGTTTGTATGACTAAGCGTTACATATGCATTTTTAGGACTTTGTTCAACTTCCTTGGCAAAAGCAGTCAACCCAAACTTCGCATGGTTTATCTGCTGCTTCAAGTTCATCTGGCGATGTTGGGATTGGTAGTGGTTATGGTCCAGTGACCGGAAAACTTGCTTCTGACTTTGCATCTAGTGCTGGAAATGCTCAGATGGATATGGTCTCCCGGCCATCAGATATTTCTGTGGAGGGTTTTGAATCTTCTCCAGTTTCCCTTTTGAGGTGGTTTATTGTCGCGCACTGACAAAATTGTTTTAGTTTCTTCTGTCGAATCTACTGCTGATATGTTGACATTCCATTTTGCCTGTGTTTAAAGCTCACAAGTTGATCCAGCTGGTGACTCAGCCGGTCTTCAATTTTCTCAATCTCTTTCAACCTCTGAATTGAACTTGGTTGAATCCTCTGATGCTGCTATGAAGGTGAGATATACTTTCAAATTTGACTTGCTTAGGTTTATATTGAATTACTAATTTGTGCTTCGTATTTATACTCAAGGAAACTGGAACATCATTGCAGACATTGACTTCTGCTGCTACCACAGAGCGACTTAGTGGAAATAATATCACACAGCCTTCTCTGTCCACGAGAGATGCATTGGATAAGTATCAAATTGTTACTCAGAAAGTTAGTAAAGTGGCTATTTTTGTTTTTTCCTTACTGCCTTGGCTGCTTTAGATTTCATGTGGTTGACTGCTTGAAACTGTTTCAGATGGAGGACTTAGTTGCCAATAATGCAGGAGATGATGAAATTCAGGTACTTGATTTCCTAGTGCCTACCTAAGTGGTTATAGTGCAGAATTGGTATCCATTTATGTTCATTAAATAAAATTAATGAAACAAGGAGTTGATCTTAAAAATGTTTCTTAATTTCGGGAAATGGTTTTTGTGGTTTTACCCAATTCACTTGATATCATTTAATAACTACTGTGTATCTCATTGATTTTTCAGGCTGTAGTTTCTGAGGTTCCAGAAATTATCCTCAGATGCATAAGCAGAGATGAAGCAGCTTTGGCTGTCGCTCAAAGAGCTTTTGCGTCTCTTTATGAGAATGCATCAAGTAACCTTAACGTCAGTGCTAACCTAGCAATTCTTGTGGCTATTCGTGATGTTTGCAAGCTTGTCGTTAAAAACCTTACTAGCTGGGTATGTTCACAACTTTTTCAACATCTAAGTATTCATATCTTTACTATATGTCACAATCATCTTATGTGCTTTTTGTTCAGTTGCTTCTGACATTACTCTAAAAATATGCCACTAGTTCCTGACATAACATTTATGATATCATTACTAGATCGAGCCTATTTTCTGTAGTTCTAGCTACTGATAAGATATGACAAGAACTATTTTCAAATTGTTATGTATACGCGATTTGTTTACTTAGCTTACAGTATCTGGTTATAATTGTGTTACTTTCTTTGAACTCCTTGCAACAGGTGATTTATTCAGAGGAGGAGCGGAAGCTCAACAAAGATATTACTATTGGTCTTATCCAACGCGAGTTGCTTAATCTAGCGGAGTACAATGTCCACATGGCCAAGCATCTTGATGGAGGGAGAAACAGTATGCGGACGATATATAGTTGTTTATGTCCTTGTATTTTTTTATTTTTTTTGGGTCAGTGAACTTGGCTAACTAGTTGTTTGCTGTGCAGAAAGCGCAACTGACTTTGCTATTTCGCTACTGCAATCTTTGGTCACTGAGGAGCCAAGTGTCATTTCAGAGCTCCACAGTCTTGTTGATGCGCTGGCAAAGGTTGCAAATTTAACATTCTTCTGTGTTTTCTGTTGCAGTCTCGCATATAGTTTTCTTGTTCTATTATCAATTATATTTCTTTAAAACAATGCCAATTAACAGGTGTGAAACATACAACTTGTGGTTAGGCTTAAATATTGCTTTTTATGCTAAAATCTACCCCGATACTTCTTATTATTGAACGTTAACTGTCAGATATCGTGGTTAGGTTCAAATTTTGTTTCTATGGTTATATGTTTTGCATGTTTATATCTAATGTTGCAATGTTTAAGAAATTTGGCATTACTAGTTGGTGATGTTGCAATTTTTTCTCTTGTTTGGCTGTAGCTTGCCTCAAAGTCCGGATCCTCTGAGTCACTGCAACAGCTAATTGACATCATACGCAATCCAGTTACTAATACTGCTGGTCTCTCAGATAGTGCAACTGGAAATGAGAACAATGATAGGCAATCAAAGGATGAAAAGGTTTCAGATGATTTCATTACCCAATGTTGCTTGTAATCAGACTCTGAATTCATTTGACATGTTTGCTTTATTATCAGGTTGTGAGCAATACCACCACTAAGACTGAGGAGAGTACCAGCTTGGAATTTGTGGAATCAGATCGTGCGGGTTTCCAGAATCGGGTAAATTGTTGTCTACATGTTACTAGCTTCCATTACTTCAATATAGATGAAGGCCATGTGGGTTTTTGTTGGTAAATTGGGAGTTGCATAACTTTTATAAGTTTCATTCATTCACAAAAAGAGATTATCTAAAGCTGAAATGCTTGCATATCACCACAGTCAAGTTACAAGCTACAAAAAACGGTTTAAAGCTATGTTTACATGTTATTATCGTTCAATATGCATGTTGTTTTTCATTACCTTAATGGTGTGTATCTGAATTTTAATTTTCCACTTTAATTCTATGTTTACATATTTTGTTCTTCAGTTTTATGTTGCTACATATTCTTATCTGTTGTTTATTTACTTTTTTGTGTTGGCCTGTATGGTTTGGCAGGTGGCGTCACTTTTTGGAAACTGGTTCAAAATCTGCGAACATTCCGGTGCAAATGAAACCGCTTGTTCACAATATGTCTTGCATTTGCATCAGACTGGGCTACTTAAAGGAGATGATACAACTGAGAGCTTTTTCCGAACTCTTCTGGTGATTTAACCTTTCTGAATTTTTATTATCAGCACTTTCAAAATCTTGGAAAACCTCATTATTAACTTGGGAGTTCCTTTCAGGAACTTTCTGTTGATCATTGTATATCATCTGAAGAAATTAGTTCTGGTGCTGTGCAATCTCCTCAGCAAGTACAGGGTCCATCATTTCTTATCATTGATATCTATGCAAAGCTTGTTTTTTCAATCTTGAAGGTAAAAGTGCTCATGAAATTTTATGGTTTGCAAGATGGATAATTAAGCCGGAAATTCATTGCTGACTAAGCTTGATTTGTTTGTTTTTGTTTCTTATGGCAATCTGTTCAGTATTCCCCGGAACAGGAGTCTAGCAGCAAGTTATTTCTTCTTACGGAGGTTAGGAAACACATACTCTTATCGGAAATAAATTCAAATTTTACAAATTCAAACTGGGGAAACAGTTTTGTTATTCATTATTTGTTGCAGATCTTGGCTGTCACTGTGAGATCTATTCAAAAGGATGCTGAAGATAAAAAGACATCGCTCAATCCAAGACCATATTTTAGATTGTTTATCAACTGGCTACTGGACTTATGTTCCATGGATCCTGGGACTGATGGTGCAAACTTTCAGGTGAGTTTTGTTTTCGGTAAAGTAGTTGCTATTTATTGCTATTACTAATATCCATCATTTGTCGCAGGTTCTCACAGCTTTTGCCAATGCATTCCACGCATTGCAGCCTCTTAAGATTCCTGCTTTCAGGTTAGGACATCAACCTGTTTCTCGCCATCATTTTATTTAGTAGTGTAATCCATCAGGAATTACGAGGGCAGTTGAATGCCTATGTCATTGACACATGCGTCTTCTTTTCTTGATTGATTAGTTGTGTTCTATAATTTTCTGCCCCACTGAAGTTCTTTCAAATTTTTCAGCTTTGCGTGGCTAGAGCTTGTCAGCCACAGAAGTTTCATGCCCAAATTACTTACAGTAAATGGCCCGAAGGGTTGGCCATATGTTCAACTACTGCTGGTGG
Source organism: Draba incana (assembly GCA_963576765.1). Classification (NCBI taxonomy): domain Eukaryota; kingdom Viridiplantae; phylum Streptophyta; class Magnoliopsida; order Brassicales; family Brassicaceae; genus Draba; species Draba incana. Next base: position 37,363,151 of record OY755208.1, read on the forward strand.
ACTTGCTCCAGTTTCTTGAGCCATTTTTAAGAAATGCTGAACTCGGAGGACCAGTTCGTGACTCTTGTTCTCTCCTGTTATTTTCTCATTGATTTTAACTTCAAGTGTTCTTAAAGTGGTCTCTCTTTGTTTATCAATTGTGTAGGTCCATTTCCTATACAAAGGGACATTGAGAGTGTTGCTGGTGCTGCTTCATGACTTCCCTGAGTTCCTCTGCGATTATCATTTTACTTTCTGTGATGTGATTCCTTCAAGCTGCATTCAAATGCGGAATATTATTCTTAGCTCTTTTCCACGGAACATGAGGCTTCCAGATCCTTCTACCCCAAACTTAAAGGTTTGAGATGATAGTGGAGAGTCCAGCATGTTCATATTCTGAAGAATAAGATATATCTTGTAGTCTGATTTTATCGTGTTCTGTGCAGATTGATTTACTTGCCGAGATAGTAGAACCTCCATGTATCCTTTCCGAGGTTGATGCTACCCTAAAAGCAAAGCAAATAAAAAATGATGTGGATGAGTACCTCATGGTAATCTAGCACTTGTTCTTTCATATTACGTATTCACCTTTTTGGGTTATTCAGATTATATCAGGATACTCATATACTTTTCTGCAGTCGAGGCAACAGAATTCAACTTTCTTAAGTGAGCTGAAGCAGAAGCTGCTTCTCTCGTCGAGTGAGGCTAGTTCAGCGGGAACGCGTTACAGTGTTCCATTGATCAACTCGCTTGTGCTATATACTGGGATGCAGGTATGGGTCTAATGACTATACATACATACAGCGTTTTCTAAATGGATGTGCTAATTTACGAATATTGCAATAACAGGCTATTCAGCAGCTACAGGCGAGTGAGACACAGGCTCAAAATGTTGTGGCCTTGCAGATGTTCAAGTATTTAAGCATGGAACTTGACACAGAAGGGCGGTACCTGTTCTTAAATGCAATTGCCAATCAGCTTCGATATCCCAACAACCACACTCACTACTTCTCCTTCATCATGCTCTATCTCTTCTTTGAGTCTGACCAGGTGAGGTGGCATAAAGAGTCTTGTGTAGATAATAAGTTAGGAGCAGGGGAATCTGAAATTGTTTATGGAATGAAACAGGAGATCATACAGGAGCAAATAACAAGAGTGCTGTTGGAACGGCTGATAGTGAACCGGCCACATCCATGGGGACTCCTAATCACATTTATTGAGCTAATCAAGAATCCAAGATATGGCTTCTGGAAACAAGCGTTCATCAGGTGTGCACCTGAGATTGAGAAACTCTTTGAGTCGGTAGCCAGATCATGTGGTGGTCTCAAGCCCGACGAGGGAATGGTGTCCGGTTGGGTTGCGGATAACTCTCATTAGCTCTCAGTCTTTAATTATGTATTTATATGTATCTGCATTTTACTCTCTTGCCCATTTTGGCATACATATGCTGTAACAATATACAGAACGTAGTCTGGTTTAACATTTTTTGAGATTCAGTTTCTTAGGAATTTAGGTCGAGTTTGATAGACAATCTTGTTTGCGAACTAGAAAACAAGAAGAAACTTAATTTGTTGCCACAGTTTCTTTCTACGAATCAGATGATTCAACTAACCAATCTCTACATATATGGTTATATAACAAAGTTAGAAACATGGAAAATAGAAGAGCAGAAAGCCCAAGCCCAAGAAGGTGGGTTTTCAATCAACAAAAAGCCCAAGCCCACATATTTATAGAAGCAATATGGATTCATTGGAAATAAATGGGAGAGCACTGGATTTGGTCGGTTTGTTGAGAAAAAGGAAAAGCAAAGATTGCAACTTTGAACAAGAGATCAAGTCTCAATCAATCAATCGCTCTTTGAATAATATTATTTATTACTCTTTGTCTGAATCTCCTGTGAAATCGGCCCTCCCCGCTTTGATCCATCCTGTGTTCCAAATGCAAATCGAAGAGTTTGAGGAAGAGACGAGCCAGAAGGATCGAAAAGAAGAATCCATAGGGACAAGTGATTTAGGTGAGTGGAATGCGAAACATGTTCAGTCTGAATTCCGCTGGTGGGATCTTGTCGATGAGGTAAACAACCAGTATACACGATCCTTTGTGTTTCTTCAGGGCTCCATCTAATGAAGCTTTCTTTGTTGGCTTCTCTATCTATCTATCTATCAGTATATATTGCTTGGTGCTGTGCCATTTCCCATTCATGTTCCTCGTTTTAAGGAACTTGGTGTACATGGCGTGATTACCCTCAACGAGCCTTTTGAGACCCTTGTTCCCACATCTCTCTATCATGTATGTTTCTCTCACCCTTCAACCAACCAACCAACCAAACAAACCTATAAGGTATTCTAATTGCTTTCCTCTTGTCTACCTTATTATAGGCCTATGGTATAAAGCATCTACGGCTTCCCACCAGAGATTATCTCTTTGCTCCATCAATCTCTCATATTTCCCAAGCTGTTGACTTTATTCACAGTAAGTTCCATCTTCTATACAATTCTGTTTCTTGACTTAATCATTAGCTCATCCTTTTGATTTTCTTGTTTTTGGGAAGCCAATGCGTCGAGTGGAAAGACTACATATGTTCACTGCAAGGCTGGTCAGTACAACCGTTGTTCTCTGTTACTTGGTTTGCCATCTCTCCTCCACCGCTTCATTCTACTAGCATCGCGTCTTGTTATCAAGTTTAACTTGTACCCAATAATAGGTCAAACACAGGGATATGACACCCGAGTGTGCTTATGAGTGCATTCGGTCCACAAGGCCGCGGGTGTCACTTGCTTCAGCACAGTGGAAGGCTGTGAAGAAATTCTACAATGCCAGTATGGGAAGGAAGGCAACAAAAAGCAAGATGATTGTGGCAGAGAAAGGAGTTTTTGATGATGGGTCGATGGTGGTTGTGACAGAGTAAGATCTGGCTGGGTATGATGACAGAGGTGGTGATGCCTCATGCGTTCATGTATTGTCAGACCTGAGTTTGGCTTGCAAGGTCCAGTCTGTAAGCCAAACTGCACTTGCAAAGATGTCATGCTTATGGCCTAAATCATCAAAGAGATTGAAAACAAAAACGAGATGATGAACACAAAGAAGCTAAGCAAGATGGCTAAGAAATGGCAACAAAGAGCAGCTTTAAGCAGGAAAAGAATCTCATTCCCAAGATCAAGTACTAGCAGCTCAATCGGTGCAGAGAAGGGATGTTCAAAAAACACGCTTTGCTTTTCCGACAAGTTACCTGAACAACTCTGTCTTCCAAGAGCTCATGAAAATATCTGAAGAAGAATTTGGCCTCTCCACGGAAGGACCAATCACATTACCATTCGATTCGGCCACTCAACATCAAAATGTTTCCCTAAAGCACCATCAATCACTTCACCACGATCGTCAGTATCATAAATCTTCTTAGCACCAAACAAGTAACCAACACTCTTCCTCACAAAGGAATCATAAGGCAAATGGTCTAAAGCTCTACAACACAATTCAGCTTGAGCATCTAAAGACAAAAAAAATCGAACCTTTAAGACTCCAATTTTTCGGAGTCATTGAATTTCCGATGGCGAGAACTTGCCATCCCCGGATCTTCGTCAAGCTCTTGAGTTCCTCAGTTGGGTATTTCGTCACCGACACTACGATCCATGGATCGAATTCCATTTGATTTGAGGACGAGTGAGAGATTGAAGCGAGTTTGTTGACTGAGATTGGAAACAAAGGAGAGAAGTAGTGTCGGTGGTGTTGTAAAGGAAGAAGAAATCGAAATCGAACAAATTTTTATCAACTGATTATTATTATTATTATATTTTCCTCTATATTTCCCCTTCCAAAAGCCACAAGCCAATCACCACATGACACCTGTTATGCAGAGACCGTCTCAACAACTGAGCCGGCTCAAGCTTATTTCCTTTTCAGATTGAATTTTTATTTAATTTAACCTTTTGATTGAACATGGATAAACAGGAATGTGGATTCTACACAAATAGTTCATTTACACAAGATGGATGGATAGTTTTATACATAAGATGGATAATCACATAAACAGGAATGTGGATTCTACACAACTAAATTCTACCACAATAGTTGTGGATTCTACATTCTACACAAATAGTTCAAATGAATGTGGATTCTACACACAAATATTTCTTAATAAACACACAAGATGGATATAGTTCAAATATATGTGGATTCTGCACAAATAGTTCTTAAACTCATAACCAACAGTCAACAGTATATACTTACCTGTAGATACGGAGTAGATACTGCAAGGTTTTTAAAGCACAAGGATTTTGCATTAGATCCACTAGGATATGTAGATATGATTTGACTGATTCTCTGATCGAAGAAATGTCCTGTTGACACAATGAATCGTAGTGGATTTCTTCCTTGTGGCTAAAGAGATCAAAAATCTTGTAGCCGGGATGCTGCAGCGAAATTTTATGTTTCTTCCCTAAATTTTAAGAAAACCCTAAATTAACAAGGTTTCTTCCCGAAATTAAGGACAAGCAAAAGCATTCAAAATAAAGGCTTACCTATGATGTAATTCTTAAACCTAGGATCTTCATCACATAGCGATTCGAGACCTAACAAATAAAAACCTAAATCAACAACAAACAAATAAAAAAAGCAAAATCTTGGTATTTCAAAATTTACCGTTTTGGCCGATTGCGTATACTTCTTCGCAACTGTTGTAGAGAATCAGGACACTAGTTGAAGAAGACGAAGACGTCCTTAAAGAAGACGAAGACGCCATTGACGAAGATGCCATTGTAGACGACGCCATTGAAGAAGACGAAGACGTCCTTAAAGAAGACGAAGACGCCATTGAAGACGCCATTGAAGCTCGATCTCGATTTAGGGTTTTTAGAAGATGAAAAAGAAGAAAAAAAAAGAAAGAGGCGGTTTATGATCGAAAGAAGTTAGAATGATCAAGAAGTTAGAATGATCGAAAGAAATAGAGAGCTCGATCTCGATTTAGGGTTTGTAGAAGATGAAAAAGAAAAAGAAAAAGGCGGTTTATGATCAAAAGAAGCTAGACTGATCAAGAAGTTAGAATGGAGGGAAAATGCTTAGGGAAATTTGCAAATAAATCCTATTTGCAACTAAGTCCTCCATTTACTCCAAAAATGCTTAGGAGAATTTGCAAATAAATCCTATTTGCAACTAAGTCCTCTCTAACTCCAAATATCCAAAACCAAAATCGTACCTTGATACTCCACAGGTGATTTAGAGCCATTTCACAGCTGTCCTTATCCTCCTCGTCGATTAGAACCCGCCACAGAAGAATCCGCCGACGCCAAAATCTCGGTCTTCTTCTGAAGAATCCGCCAAAGCCGAAATAGGATTGAACAATTGTTCAAAAAATTGATAAAAAAATATGTATATCACTCAAAACCAAAACATTCAGTTATGGACCACTTCAAAATAATTAAAAAATATTTTATGGATAGAATATTCTCCTGTATTTATCATTGAATATACCATTTTTATTAATGGGTCAAAATGTGTACAAAATCGTATCTATCATTGGATATACCCTTTCCATTAACGGATCAAAAATGTGCATCAACTTGTTCTACTATATTCTCTACCACATAAAAACTATATAATTAACACAAAATGTTCCAACTAAACCACATATCTTGTTTCTTCATTCATCGGCTATTATTTTGTTTGAGGCAACCCAACGATATCAAACATAATTATCAGCTTCAATCTTTCTAGATTGTAACATCCGCAAACCAATTTTTGGGAATTGAGAAGAGGTATCGATCGACACAAGATGTGTATCGATCGACACCAATGTTTTTGGTTAAAACCGGTTCGATTTTTAATCGTGGTTTGGGTTCGGAAACCCTAGAAGCTGATATAAAACACGTTTTGGCCGTGCAACCTCGGAAAAAGGGGCAGAATGCCTGTCTGACCTGCCGTCACTGCTTCTGTCTGACCTGCCCACTGAATGCCTCGTCTTCACATATCTCCGAAAATGAATCCAAACACAGAAGTTCAACATTCAACTCTTCTTGTGAAGCAGGGAGCTCCTCGACCTCTTCTCTTATCATACAACCTGTTGGAATTGCATTTCTTAGACACTGAAGTAGCTCTGTTTTGTAGTCGGGGCCTAAACCTTCCTACAATTCATAAAAAAACCTCATCAATATAAACTAGTATGATATAACTAGAAGAAATAAGACCTAGTATGATATAACTAGAAGAAAGAATTACTAAAATCAGATACCTTAGTTCGACCCAAGAAATCCATGGTACGAGATATCATTTCAAGTCTCATCTCAGTTTGATTCTCCAAAAAATTATCCATAGCTTCTAAGATTTCAACCGGGTAATTAGAATGAATTGCAAGTAAAACACTCCTTCCCCATTCCCCTACAAACAATGTTACAATTTAGAGGACATTCCAATATTGAAATTTAAACTTAGTAGTATACCTGATGACTCGAGACACTTGTTGAGAACTTGGGTAGTTATATCTACCATGTTTGTATTGAATGGAACCGTCTCGACTATAGACACGAACATGTCACAAAATCCCATCTCATCAACGTGTCGGACAATAGATTCCATTAGCAAATCTAAGAATTTGCTAATGTTGAAATCGTTCGAGATGTTCTTTAGAACAGTAGCAAAACCACCTTCTATTTTCATCAACGTGGCCAACTGACGTTTAGAGAGGTGCTTAGGTTGCAGCTGTAATAACAATCGTTTGTACATTAATAAAAGCCAAAGAGAGAGCATAATAAAGCAAAAGAGAGCAAAAGAGAAAAAGAGAGAGAGATACAATTACCTGAAGACAAGTAATCAAAGTCTTCACGGAGTGTTGAGGAGCCTGTTTGGCTATGTCCACAATCCAACTCAGCAAACGCCCATGTTTATGCCATAAAGAATATTTGCCTTCGTCCACAATCCAACTTATCAAACTCCCATGTTTTTGCCATTGAGACTGCTTTGCCAAAGCCAATTTGCAGATTATCAATAGACAACCTGATGCATATACTCCATGTAAGCACATATTATGCTCTATGAAGTCTTCAATAGACGCCATATTCTTCCTCATTAACCACTGCCGTTTTGATCTCTAGAACTCCAACGATTAATCCAGCGGTAAACATAAACACACTTTTGGAACGTGGGTATTTTCTTGTCCGAGTGGTCAATGCCTACAAGGTAAGTAAACAACATGTTAGTTAGTTCACGGAATAGCAAGGAAATAGCAACATGAACATGTTAGTTAGTTCACGGAATAGCAAGGAAATAGCAACATGAACATGTTAGTTCACGGAATAGGTAAGTAAACATACAAGGAAACATAGGTAAATTTAGTTATACAAGAAAGTTCAAGTTCAAGAGAAAATCACATATAGGAAACATGCATGTTAGTTCACGGAATAGGTAAGGAATAGGTAAGTAAACATATATAAGGAAACCTTATATATACAAGTTCAAGTTCAAGATATCACAAAGAGAAAATCACAGAGAAGATACTTACATATTCGCAAAGATTTGGCAAAATCTGCTTGTCGTTCTCGAGATACCTAACGATACTGCTTCTAGCAAGGGGATCCTCAGCTTTAGCAAGTTGTACAAGCGAATTCCATTTGCTTTGCCTACCCAATTGACAATCAGCACATTACTAAATACATTAGTACATTACTAAATGAGAAGTTACTACTACATGACAAGATATCAAAAGCTTTCCTTATAATCCATAATCCGATTGTTACTACACATTACTAAATGAAATGAGAAGTTGAGAAGTTACTATGGATTATTTTACTATGGATTATACGTATCCCAATACAATACACATTACCAAATGAGAAGTAACTAAATGAGAAGTTACTAATATCAAAAGCTTCGTCTCCCAATATACATTACATAATGATACACATTACTAAATGCGAAGTTACTAGATACACATTACTAAATGATAATCCATAATCCGAATGTCTCCCAATACACATTACTAAATGAGAAGTTACTATAGATTGTCTCCCAATACACATTGCTAAATGGACAATGTGATTGTCTCCAATACACATTACTAAATGGACAATGTAATGTGTCAGTAATAGCAGAAGTTACTATAATAAAAAATGTGACATTACCAAATGAGAAGTTACTAAATACATTTATAAAGCAAAAAGAACTTTGGGAAACTGTGATGTCAAAACTTAGCCTCCTGGAATAACCTGTACAATTCTCCGAAATATTTCTGTATGGTGATATGGCATAGCACACAGGAACAAATCCTCCCAATGGTGGATGTGTATTCTGCACAAATAGTTCAAATGAATGTGGATTCTTCTTAAAGTGGATTCTTCTTCTTAAACACACAGGAAGAACACGGATAAACAGGAATGTGGATTCTACACAAATAGTTCATTTACACACAAGATGGATGGATAGTTTTATACATAAGATGGATAATCACATAAAAAGGAATGTGGATTCTACACAACTAAATTCTACCACAAATAGTTGTGGATTGTGGATTCTCTACCACAAATAGTTATGGATTCTACATTCTACACAAATAGTTCAAATGAATGTGGATTCTACACACAAATAGTTCTTAATAAACACACAAGATGGATATAGTTCAAATATATGTGGATTCTGCACAAATAGTTCTTAAACTCATAACCAACAGTCAACAGTACATACTTACCTGTATCTGGAGTAGATACTGCAAGGTTTCTAAAACGGTTTGTACATGTTTGTACTTTACATGTGAAAGGTACTGAAACACACGTGAACTATATACTATAACATCAAAATAAAATAAAAACGGTTGATGAGTTACGTCCTGATATATACAAACATGCTTTAATAACCTTTCGTTGTCTAATTTCTCTTTCTTTTATTAGTTCTAAGCACTTTGTATTTATACATTCTTGATTAAATATTCAAGCATCATTAATGGTTTTTATACGGTTGTGTTAATTATTTTGTTTTAGTGTAAATTAATATGTTTTATATTTTGAAAAATTCACGTCTCGGTTATACAATGATTTAACAACTAATTAAAGTGATGAATGATATATATATAGCTATATATATATATATATATAAAACGTGTTTCCCATTCAAAATAATTTATAATGTTTTTACATTTTAGAAAAATGTTCCACTATCTTCAATAAAACATTTTCTGTTTATTTCGTGAAACCTCTATACAGTTTTAGTTTTTTTCCGTGAGTACTATTCTATTATTTAGCTGACATTGATTTTAATATGCAGGTGGTCAGTAATCGCTAGTAACATACCAGGAAGAACAGACAACGAAATCAAAAACTACTGGAATTCTCATCTCAGAAAACCAACGGTCATAAACATCGTCGATGAGAATGCTCCTCCTCATTCTCCTAAGCGCAAACTCGGAAGAACCAGCCGATCCGCCATGAAACCCAAACTAATCCAAAACCCTAAAACCCGCAAAAACTCTACTTCTCAAAAATCAAACAAAAACGACTTTGTTTTGCCCGTTTCAGAAGCAAATAAAGAGGGAGACAAAGAAGACGCATTAATGGTATTGTCAAGTTGTAACACTGGACCATGTGACTATGGGGAACACAATGGTTTTTATGACCCAAGCATTAATGGAGACGATGGAGGTTTGTGTTTCAATGACAGCATCTTTGATGATGACACTTGTTTTCTACTGAACGAGCCTGATGTGGTCCACGTGTTTCCATCAGAGTCGAACAAGGAAGAAGACTCTGAGTCACAGAGAGGGTTCTCGGCGGAATCGATGGCTGATGAGTTCGTGGACTGGGACTTTGCTTCGAAAGGAGTAGAAAGTCAAGACCTTTGGGACGAGAAAGAGGGTTCTGATTCGCTGTTGTCGTGGTTGTTAGATGGGGAACAATTAGATCCGTTTGATTTTAGCATTGATTCCACGTGGCAGGATCTCCTGAGTATATGAATAAGCCTTGTGCGCGTATGCGTTTTACGTGTTTGCATGTGTATATATACGACTTTGACGGTGAAACAAATAAAATAAAAAAAGTCGATCTTTCTTCTAGTTAAATTACATAATTTTCCGACACAAGACACTGTTTTCCGGTAGATACTAGCCACATAAAATAAATAAAAAACAGCCAGAATGGCTTAAAAGCATGAGAGATATTATATTATATAGTGATAATAATTCGATTAAAAAGAATATATAGTGATAATAAATGATGGTGGTATCATTTTCTTATAGGTAATGATTAAATTTCTCTCATTTGTGATTGATAATAAAATATTTAATATGTGAAAAAGAATATAAATTAAGGTTGCGTTAGTTACCAGCTCCCAAATCAAACTAGATATTTTTCGATTAAAATTTGACATTTTGTCAATTCATACCTACAAAAAATCATAAAGAGAGTCGCTATCTTACATTTAGCAGTCTGATTTTGTCCAAAGTTTCTATATAGTAATGCCTCACGTGATGCCATGCACTTTTGTCTCTTATATTTTGATTTTATTTTCCGTGATGCCATGCACTTTTTGCCTCTTTTCTTTTATTTTCCATTTTTGACTGAGACAAATACTTAATTTATTTAATAAAAAATCTTTTTTGATTTTATGTGATGGACCATTTTACGTAAAGTTCTGACACTTCTCATGTGCCGAAAATGATACTAGAAATAGTAGAAAAATGCATTCATACTGATAGAAAATTTATGTAAATCATATAATTAAATGCAGTTAATGTAGAGCGACGAAGTAGAAAAACAAACTAGTGATATACGAAGAAGCCTTTCTTAGGCCCAATAATTAAGGCCCAATAAGAAAACCAAAAAGTAACACGTCGTCGTTTTAAGTATTACCCTTCTGCGTTTACTTTACTTCCTGAGTTTTTTGCTCTTTTCTCTTGCCGGCGAAAGCGACGGCGACGATGTTTGCGGCGAGAGCACGAGCTTCCCTTAAACCTTTTCTTGCATGGAATACATAGTTTCTCTTTAATACGAAATCGTAAGTTAATTCGTTTTACTCTTCCTGTATTTTTAATCTTTCATTTTCCAGATATGAAAAACTTCTCGAAAAATCGCTAAGTTAGCTGTTTTCTCCAGGTGAAGTTTCAACGATTCCGAAGCGTATTCTACATAATAGGTGAGGTTATTGATTTCATTTTTCGTTATCTAGTCACGATTTTATAAATTCGGTGTTATGGTGACTTGATTTGAGGGTTTTAGATTTAGCATCAATGGAGTTTTTTCTTCTTCTTGTTGATAGATTCAATAATGGAATGCGATTATCAGAAATCAAGCTGTTTTATAGCTCTCCACAGTGTTATTCCTCAGAATCTGAAGTAGGTAATGCTTATGTGTTAAACCAGAAACTTTTGACAACGGAGAAGATGAATTTTGTGTCTATTGACAATGGATTTTGTGAATTATTTCAGGAGTTAAATTTGATATACCTTCGTTATTTAGTTCTCTCGAAGATGATTTTTTCTCAGAGTTGGGTTCTGTAGAGAAAAAAGGAGATTTGATTGAAATTATCAATCTGTTAACTAAGAATCCAGAGCCAGAGATTTCTCAGGTACACACTTCATTACTAATCCTTGTTGTGTGTTCTTTAAAGTGAGCTTTGTTTGTTTTCTATAACTAGGAAACTAATGGCAAGAAGAAAAAGAAGAAGAAGAAGAAGAAGGTTGAAGAAACCTCTGACTCGATTTCGAAGCTAAAGTTGTTCACTGAAAAGCCAGAGCATTCTTGGGTATGTTGGTGAATATTCGTGTTCTTGGTCTGGATTCTTGTTTTAATATTTGTTCTGTCCATTTTTTCTTACTAGAAAACTAATGGCAAGAGGAAGAAAGAAGAACATGCTAGTTCTTTACCAGTTACGGATTTGAATGTTTTTTCACTCTTCAAGCCCGAGAAGTCGTCGTTGTCTTCGATTCGAGATCTAGACGCTAATGCTCAAAACGTAATCCAAGCAATTGCTTCTTTACCATCAAGAAATGTGACGGATTCGAATGTTTCTTCATTCTCCGAGACAGAGAAGTCATCGTCTCTGGTTCAAGATCACGAATCCGAAGCTCAAAACATAATCAGTTCCAGTTTCGAGGTTAAAAAAGCAGACGAAGCAGATTTGATTCTCGAAGAGTAAGCAAAAGGAACAATCTTGTTTGGTTTATTTGATTCATAATGGTAGTTCTTTTTTTTTTTTTTTTAATTCACTTGATTTCTTTGTTTCGCAGGGTAAACGATGCAACCGTAGATTGTTCTCAATGGACGGCTAAGATTGTATCTAATGCTGAGGAAGAAGAAGCTTGTGAAGATCAAATCGGTATGAGAATCACTCGTTCTTATGAAGATTTGGATGAGCAAATAACAATGCGACGGATTCTTGTGAAAGATTTGGATGTTCTGATGCATTCGGTAATGCATTTGGAGAAACTTAAATCTCAATAATCACTCTACTATCTTCATGGGTTTATCAATTTAAACATAATTTTTTATCTCTATAAACCTCTTTAGAACATACATAAAGCAAAAACTGCATCTTTGTAGATTATGAAGCAAAATCGTTTTGTAATACATGCTATTCTTGCATCCAAGAGTCCAACAGTCATGTAGAGACAAATCATATATCTCAATATCTATATTTATGTGTCTTTGAAGACAATTCTTAAATAGAAAGTTTGCATAATATGTAAGAGGTAGATAATAGTAATTATAATACTAAAATATGTTCCTATAATATTTCTTTTTGTTTTATTAAGTCCGCTTAGAGTAAACTCCTCATATGCCCTTATGAGAAATTTTTAACTCTGTATCGCCCCCTAGTAATCCACATCGCCCCTCATTTTAATGAAATGACCAAACTACCCCTGAGTTTTTTTAAAATGAAATCTCGAATTTTTTAAATGAATTATTATTGAAAGGACGAAACTATCCTCACCCTAGTTGTACCATCAGTTGTCCCTAGTATCCCCTAGTATTACCTTGTATCCCCTAGTATTACCACTATCCCCTAATATCACCTAGTGTTACCTAGTATCCCCTAGTGTTACCACCTATCCCCTAGTATTACCTAGTATTACCACCTATTCCCTAGTATCCCCGTATACCCAGTATAACTGGTAATACTAAGTATTACCTCCAGTATTATCTAGTATTACCACGCATGGAGGATTCGAACCCTGGGCGCGCGCGCATGTGGGACGCGCGTGGAGCTCGCAACCACTGAGCTACCGCATTTTTCGTTGATCCCTTACCAATTTAATTCTATTTAACCCCTACAACCCGAGAACAACCCTTCATTAAGGGTAGTTTTGTCATTTTACCACACAAGGGCATCTGAGAATTATTTTTATCCCATAAGGGCATATGAGATGATGACTCGTCCGATTACCATACATATTTCTAAATATTCAATAATGATATAACTCGAATTCTAGAAAAAATATAAACTTTTTCCAAATGTTAGACCTGTAACTTATGAATTGTAGCAATAATACCCAAACTTTTTTTTTATCAGTTTGAACCTTTTTAGACTGTATAATTGTATATTTTTTCAAAATTGAGTACGTTACACACTTAATACTTTCTTTAATCATATTTGGGAGGTTTTCAAAAATATACCCCTTAGTTGTGGTTAATGCAAAAACTACACCCCTCCTTCTCTTTCTTCAAATTTTTGAATCTTTGCCATTTAAGTTTCCATGTATTTGCAAAAATGCCACTGTGTAGTCTTCCGTTAGAGTTACGTAGACTTCCGAGCAAAGAGGAAAAGTCACAACAATCCCAAAGAAATCACCTTAATTACAGAAATGTCATCTTCATCAATTTTTCAACCACCATGAACAACCAATTTCGAGCTTTTAATGGCTCAACAACTGATTTTCGAGCTCTTAATGCTCGGATTTACACCATATAATCTTTTTCCCTTCCTTCTCCTCTCCAATTTCATCCATAACACTCTCAAATTTTCGTTTTCAAAATAATTCATCAAAACCGAAAGATTCTTGTCAAATTTTGCGTAACAACGTCGGGCTTCTTCAATATCGGTTCGATTTCCAAGTTACGGTGGTGGAAGAAGCGAAGAACGAGCTAAAACGGACGAAAAGGTAACATTTTTTTATTTTTCCAAGTTTCAGATCTGCATGGCCTATGTAGACTTCCAAGTCTACAAGGCAGAAAAGGTCAGATTTGCAATTGATTATATCGCTTGTAGACTTCCGTTCTAGACTTCACATTTTCTTTGGAAAAAAAAAAACCCATGTAGACTTCCGTTGCAGTCTACGTAAAATAATGGTTATTTTTGCATTTGACCAAAATTTTGACTTCTTAGTGTAGACTGCAACGGAAGTCTACGAAAAAGCCAGGTTACTTTTGCATTTGACCACTGTTTGACCGTTGTTATGTAGACTGCAACGGAAGTCTACACAAGTTGGCTCGGGTTAGTTTTGCATTTGACCAAAATCGCGGCCAATTGACCGATAATTTGTAGACTGCAACGTAAGTCTACTCGATTTTGAAGTCTACAATGGAAGTCTACTCGAATTTCATCAAATGCAAAAATGACCCCCACAAGTTGTGTAGACTGCAACGGAAGTCTACAGAAAAAGTTAAACTTTGAGTCAAATGCAAAAGTAACCTTTGTAGACTGCAACGGAAGTCTACATTTTCTGTAGACTTCTGTTGCAGTCTACAGAGGGATATGCCTAAATTGCAAAAGTAACCCTATTTGTAGACTTCCGTTGCAGTCTACACTAGAAGTCTACATTTGAAGTCTGCATTGGAAGTCTACATTTCACAGTGTTTTTAAAAAACTATTTATACATTACAAAGGTTTTTCTTGTTTTTTTGTTCTCACATGTGTGTTACTTATTGATCTATCCTCTGTATGTGTTGGACCTGTTTAAGACTAGTATTTATGGGGTAAATCTAATTTCTTGTTTTGGTGACTAGTTAGCTCATTAAACGTAGACTTCCGTTGCAGTCTACACGGGAAGTCTACACTCGAAGTCTACATTACACAGTGTTTTTAAAAAACTACTTATACATCATTATACAAAGAGTTTTCTTGTTTTTCTTGTTCTCACATGTGTGTTACTTATTGATTTATCCTCTGTATGAGTTGGACCTGTTTAAGACTAGTATTTATGGGGTAAATCTAATTTCTTGTTTTGGTGACTAGTTAGCTCATTAAACGTAGACTTCCGTTGCAGTCTACACGGGAAGTCCACACTCGAAGTCTACATTACACAGTGTTTTTAAAAAACTACTTATACATCATTATACAAAGAGTTTTCTTGTTTTTCTTGTTCTCACATGTGTGTTACTTATTGATCTATCCTCTGTATGAGTTGGACCTGTTTAAGACTAGTATTTATGGGGTAAATCTAATTTCTTGTTTTGGTGACTAGTTAGCTCATTAAACGTAGACTTCCGTTGCAGTCTACACGAGAAGTCTACACTCGAAGTCTACATTGTTCAGTAACTCAAGAATGCATGTATATAGTTTGAAAATGAATTTTTTTAATTTTTTTTGTTTACACATGTACAATGGTAGTTATTGTGTAGGATTTTGACATGTTTAGTTGTAAGATTTGCAGGTCAAACAATCTTATATTTTGATCACCAATTAGCTTATTTTAGTAGACTTCCATTGCAGTCTACTTTTGAGCAAAAAAGACTTGGAAATTTTTCTGTTTTTAGATGTTTATTACGTAGTAAATCATTTTTCTTGTTTGTTAATACATATCTCATTTTTCTTGTTTGTTTACACTTGGCTCATTTTTTTTCATTTTTTTTCTTTTCCTTTATTAGCCTTTCATTTGTTGTAAGTTGTGAAATCATAGTGTACCAAATGTTGGAGTAATAAAAGACCGTTCATATGTGTTAAGTACAAGTCAATAAAAGACTAAGTCATGTGGTAGTGATTAGTTGTTCTGATTTTTTGCACTATATTAGGAATTCAAATCAAGGCATCACTTTCATCTTGAATAAATCATAGTTGTCAGTCAATTTGTAAAGAACTTGCTTATCATTATATATATATATATATATATATATATTTTTTTTTTTTTTGTCGAAAACTTATCATTACACTATTGTGATAGAGAATTGTGTTTACAAAGTGACTCCTTCAGTTTGGTTACAAAGTGACTTTCACAAAAATTTAAATCTAATGAAGCAACAAAATTTGGTTAATTTCTTCTTCTTCTTCACTATGCGTCCGAACTCTTTCAGTTTGGTAAACAAAGATTTGCCGAGAACAAATTTCTTCTTCACTATGCGTCCAAACATTATCAGCCTGAAATACTAACACAACCAATCAGAGACAAAAAAAAAAACAAATGTAAAACTTGAAGTTTGCAACGGAAGTCTGCGACGAAAGTCATTACCTGAAGTCTGCAACAAAAGTGTAATCTTGAAGTCTATACTAGAAGACTGCAACATAAATAAACAAGAGGATTAGGTTAATAATTTTTCGGTTTATGTAGACTTCCATATGAAAGTCTACATTATTTAGTAAAATTTACAATTTTAAATATTACTTAATTGAATTTAAATTGTAGAGGTTTAACCTAATTTAAAATTTTACTCCTTTGAATTTGAATCGTAGACTTCCATTTGGATGTCTACAAGCTTTAACCTAATTTAAAATTTTACTCATTTGAATTTGAATCGTAGACTTCCATTTGGAAGTCTACAAGGTTTAACCTAATTTACAATTTTAAGTAATACTTAATTGAATTTTAAATATTACAAGGTTTAACCTAATTTTAAATTTTACTCCTTTGAATTTGAACTACAAGGTTTAACCTAATTTCTAATTTTAAATTTTACTCCTTTGAATTTGAATCGTAACTTCCATTTGGATGTCTACAAACTTTAACCTAATTTTAAATTTTACTCATTTGAATTTGAATCGTAGACATCCATTTGGAACTCTACAAGGGAGAAAAATGGAGAGCGAGCGAATAGAGACAATTAGAGTTTAAGGAAGCAAAAACGATGCAAATCACCACATAAATAGAGTGAAAAGTCGAATCAAATTATTTGATTCACAAGCTATCCAAATCAGAGATGGTGATTGTAGGGGTCAAATCTCCCCTAGAAAAATCGATAAACCAAACGGTTTAACACGTGTTAAAGCGGTTCAGCGGTCGAACCCAGAAAACGCAGGCCCGTCAAAGGCCCATCACTGTTCATTCCAGCGCTGTTCGATCCTTCTAGACCGGCCCGACTCAGAGCGACCGGAACTGCTCAGGTCACCTCGACTGGAACTGTTCATACCGCCCAATTTTACCTATATATAAACATGTACCCCTTCACTTGTTGAGGATCCGAAATTTCTGGTAAAAACACTGTTTACAGCTCTGATCTTGATGAATAAGAACCCTAATTCATAATCTAATTCTATCTTCCTCTAAGTGTTTGAAAACCCTAAAGAAGCTCTATTTCAAACGAATCTTCACAAATTCGATTGTGTGATTAATCCAGCACGCACAATTTGGCGCTAGAAGGAGGGGGCTCGTAACACTAGCTTCATACACGAAACAAACGCTTAGACGAACCCGCTACTCGCAACATGTCAATAACGAACCCGCAGTCTCCAGCGGCCGAAGATACAGGTCCAAGCGAGCCCATTGTGGCTGGGCTGATCAACCAGTCCGCATTGGGGGCGGAAGCAAGCAGACCTGTCTCGACAGAGAACCAGGCAACCGCCAATACAAACACGGCCGACCCGTCCACACCAGGAGATTTCGGTCAACTCAAAGCAATGCTCGAACAGTTGCTCAAGCAGTCGCAAAACCAGGAGACGATCAACAGCAACCTGACTGCTGAAATCAGGGCCTTGTCGACAACTCGTCAGTCTCGAGGGCTACCTCAAGGTAACGCGCTTCGCGTCGCCCCGCTCGCTCTTAACTTCTCCCAGGCGGCATCGCCATCGGCTCGTGGCACTCGCGAAGATCATACGCCTACACCTCTCAGAGACGGAACCGTTTTCGTCGCAGGCGCTCCCGGCGGCATACCTGCAATCGCAGACAATTCAGAAGGACGTGAATTCGGAGCAGCTCGGCCCAGTCGACCGACTAGTCGTATCCAGAGTCGGGACGAGGGCGAAATCGCGGAAAATACGCGATGGATGGAACAAGCCGAAGCCATAACCGCCCGTAGAGCTGTCGATTCGCAGGGAACGGAAATGGACG
The DNA here is from genome assembly GCA_963576765.1 of Draba incana. NCBI lineage: Eukaryota > Viridiplantae > Streptophyta > Magnoliopsida > Brassicales > Brassicaceae > Draba > Draba incana. The sequence goes on from OY755208.1 coordinate 37,381,296, forward strand.
AGCTCAGAGCCGTCTTGCAGCAAAACGCTCGCGATCTCAAGGATATGAGGTCACAGGTCCATCGCGCAACCAGCAAGGCGCCGGAACTCGACCGCGTTCTTGAAGAAGCTCGCACCACTCCTTTTACCGAGCGAATAACAAAGGCGCGTTTATCTGACCCAGGGAAGCTCAAGATTCCTATCTATGAGGGAAAGGGCGACCCCACGGAGCATATCAGAGCATTCTCAATCGCAATGGGGCGAGCTAATTTCAGGCTCGATGAAATCGATGTTGGTTGCTGCCTCCTCTTCGTGGAGCATCTCCAAGGGGCGGCCCTCTATTGGTTCACGGGGATGAAAAGGAACTCTGTTGACAGCTTCGCCCAACTCTCCGAGGCCTTCCTAAAGCAGTATTCCGTCCTAATCAAACGCAGGTCATCGGAGGTGGACCTTTATACTATAACGCAAGCGGCCGGCGAGCCCTTGGGAGTTTTCATTGAACGCTTCAAAGCGATGCTTATTCAGGTAAAAGGGATTGACGACAGATCCGCCCTGAGTGCCCTGCGAAAAGCTTTGTGGTACAGCTCGGATTTCCGAAAAGAGATGACGATTAACGAGCCCTCGTCAATTCAAGATGCGCTTCATCGCGCTAACGACTTCGCAAGAAGCGAAGATGAAACCAAAATCCTGAGCCAGAAGCATGGAAAGGCCAGGAATCCTAGTCCGCTGAAGTCACAGTCGCGACAAAGAGGAAGCCGGGAAATTTCGTACAACATGAAGGAGGTTTCAAGGGGGCCCATAACTACCAGGTGGACTCGCCCGGCTACGGTCGAGGAAGAGGGCGAGGCCGCGGAAGAGGCGCCCCTGGTCGCGCTAGCGGCAACCCTTGGCCGAGAATATCGCAGTATGACGAGTCTGCTTATTGCGACTTGCATAAGATGGAGGGACACTCGACGTCTAACTGCAGAGTCCTCAGCATGCGACTCGCAGCAAAGTTGGCCGCCGGCGAGCTCAAAGGAAACATCAATGTTAACGATTTTCAGCTCGAGCAATTCGACGATGCAAGAGAAGGGGACGGCCCGTCGGGAGACAACAAGAATAATAAGCGAGACCGACGAAACGACGAGGCCCACCTCGACCGACGAAACGGTAATGATGGCCGGAGCGCCTCGAAACAGAAAATCTGCAACATGATCATGGGCGGCTCGCGCTACTGCTCTAACACCGTCTCGTCGATCAAAGCCTATCAGAGAAGAGCGGAGGTAGGAGCAAACAAACCCGAACCGTCGAAGTTCCCAAACGACGTCATCCAGTTCGAAGAGAATGAGGTCGATGACATTGACAAACCTCATGACGACCCGCTTGTCATCCGACTCTCTATCGCAGGATGGGACACGGGTCGCGTTTTAATCGACACTGGGAGCACAATCGACATCATTTTCGTAGACGCTCTGAAGCGCATGGAAATTGACCTCGCACTAGTCGAATCCTATCCTAAGCCATTAACCGGATTCAATGGCGAGACGACTATGACACTCGGTACGGTCAAGCTTCCTGTAAGCGCGGAAGGTATGACTAAAATAGTTGAGTTCGCAGTCTCGAACAACCCGGCAATTTACAATGTGATAATGGGAACCCCTTGGCTAAACTCGATGCGCGTCGTCGCTTCAATGTATCATCTCTGTCTTAAGTTTCCAACAAAGGGCGGAGTTAGAACAATCAGAGGAAGTCAGTCGGCGTCAAGATCTTGTTTCATGACCGCGCACAAACTAAGAGCTCAGGCGACAGTGCCGATCCCAAGCGAGCCGCGGAAAAAGATTAAGACAGACAGGGAGCCCGTCAAGGAAATCTCAAACCTCTTGTAGCAGTTACAGATCGCGGAATCCGCTGAAGATAGAGGAGCGGGCCCGACCTGCGAGCCTGTCATATCTGTTTGTATAAACGACAAATTCCCAGAGAAATACGTAGAGATAGGCGCGACACTTGACAAAGCCGTCAGGCTCGACCTCATCGAATTCCTCAAGAAAAACGTCGGTACATTCGCATGGTCCGTGGAAGACATGCCCGGGATCGATATCGACATCATCAGTCACGAGTTAAACGTGGACTCGACCTACAAACCGATAAAGCAAAAGCGAAGGCGACTTGGTCCTGAAAGGGCTCAAGCGGTAAATGACGAAGTAGACAAACTCTTGCAGGCCGGCTCGATCTCTGAGGTCAGATATCCGGAATGGCTTGCGAACCCAGTCGTCGTGAAGAAGAAAAGTGGTAAGTGGCGAGTCTGTGTAGACTTCACGGATTTGAACAAGGCATGCCCTAAAGACAGTTTCCCTCTTCCTCACATCGACCGCCTCGTCGAGGCGACATCTGGAAACAAGTTGTTGTCCTTTATGGACGCCTTCTCTGGCTATAATCAGATCTTCATGCACCCCGGCGATCGCGACAAAACATCTTTCATCACAGACCACGGAATCTATTGCTACAAAGTCATGCCCTTTGGACTTAAGAATGCTGGGGCTACTTATCAGGGATTGGTAAATAAAATGTTTGCGGACTTACTCGGCAAAACGATGGAGGTTTACATTGACGACATGCTCGTCAAATCACTCGAGGAAAAGGACCACGTCGGCCACCTCGCAGAGTGCTTTGCGTTATTAAACAAGTATAACATGAAGCTGAATCCGGCTAAGTGTCGTTTCGTTGTAACGTCCGGCGAGTTCCTCGGCTACATGGTTACTCGTCGCGGGATCGAGGCAAATCCAAAACAAATCGACGCACTCATCCAGATGCCTTCGCCAAAAACGAGAAGAGAAGTCCAGCGACTAAACGGCAGAGTCGCGGCCTTGAACCGATTTATCTCGCGCTCTACTGATAAGTGTTTACCTTTTTATGAAACGCTCAAGGATAAGAAAGGGGCAGCTCGACAAGATTTCGAGTGGACTGAAACATGTGAAGAAGCCTTCCAGAAGTTGAAGCAGTATCTCGCGACTCCACCTGTTCTGACAAAGCCGATTGCTGGCGAACCGCTCTATCTTTACATCGCGGTCTCGACCTCGGCAGTTAGTGGGGTTCTGATTCGCGAAGACGGCACCGAGCAAAAGCCTGTTTTCTATATTAGTAAGTCGCTAATCGATGCAGAAACAAGATATCCTTTGACGGAGAAACTCGCACTCGCAGTTATTACGTCGGCTCGAAAGCTTTGACCGTATTTTCAATCACATTCGATCGTGGTACTAAGTACTTTTCCACTGCGCGCTGTTCTCCACAGTCCGACTCATTCCGGGCGACTCGCCAAATAGGCGATCGAGCTAAGCGAGTTTGATATCGAGTATCGCAGTAGGACGACGATCAAGGCACAGGTATTGGCCGACTTTTTAATCGAACTGCCGGAGGCGGAAGCCTCGCCCGAAATCGAAGACGCACTTGCGGACAGTTCTGCATCACAAGTCTGGCAGCTGCACGTCGACGGCTCGTCATCTAAACACGGATCGGGAGTAGGCATTCGACTATCGTCAGACGGAAAATCTCTAGAGCAATCGTTCTGCCTTGGTTTCAAGGCATCGAACAACGAGGCCGAATACGAGGCCCTTCTCGCAGGTCTTCGATTGTCTAAAGCGTTGAAAATAACAAGGATAGAAGCTTTTTGCGACTCTCAGCTCGTTGTAAATCAGTTCAACGGCGAATACGCGACAAAGGACGAGCGCATTGAAGCATACCTCGCTCTCGTCAAAACTTTAACAGCTGAATTCGATCTGTTCACCTTGATAAGAATTCCAAGGTCGGAAAAATCCCAAGCAGATGCCCTCGCATCACTCGGCTCAACCGCAAAGCTAGATAAAGATCTTCAAAGAATTGTCAAGGTCGAATTCATTGAAGAGCCGAGTATCGCAATCGCAAAAGCGGTCAACGTCCTAACAAGATCTCTGGCAGCGAAGCAAAAAGCAGCTCTCAGCAATGGCTCGCCCGCTCGCTCCGCCGCAGACCCGATGGACCTCGACCACACCAAAGATAACGTCGAACCGGATCCGATGGATCCCAGTCAATCCGGTACAGTCGGCGCAGACGAAACGACGGATGTGATGGCAACAGATAACGAGCTCGACCCGAATAACACAGCTTTTGACCGTGGCTTTCTCCCCGAACAACTTGAGGAATCCCCAGAGGATGCTTACCCATGTAGGGAGGAGCCTCCACCTGGGCATGAAGTCGTCGACATTCCCATTGACGACGAGACCACAGTCTATGGATGCGACACCAAGTGGATGGCCAACATTCGCGTTTATCTCGCAGACGGTGAGATCCCAATCGACAAATGGGTGGCTCGCAAATTAAAGTCACAGTCGTCTCGTTACGTTTTACTTGATGGAAATATCTTCAAATGGCGACTGTCCGGGCCACTACTCGCTTGTGTCGAGGGGCAGGAGGCTCGCGAGATAATGCACGAGGTTCATGGCGGATCCTGCGGTAACCACTCGGGAGGTCGCTCACTCGCCATCCGAATCAAGAGGCACGGATATTTTTGGCCATCAATGATAAAAGACTGCGAGCTGTTCGCAGCAAAGTGCGAGAAGTGTCAGCGACATGGTCTGTTCATCCATCAACCGACGGAGTTCTTAAGCTCGATCACCTCGCCCTACCCGTTTATACGATGGGGAATGGATATCGTCGGACCGCTTCATCCGTCTCGGCAGAAACGTTACCTCTTAGTCCTAACGGATTATTTTTCCAAGTGGATCGAGGCGGAAGCATTCGGATCAATCAAGGATAAGCAGGTCGAAAACTTCGTCTGGAAGAATATCATCTATCGTCAGGGCGTACCCTATGAGATAGTGACAGATAACGGTTCGCAATTCATATCTAAGGGGTTCGAACTTTTCTGCGATAAGTGGAAAATCAGAATCAGCAAGTCAACGCCTCGCTGCCCGCAAGGCAACGGCCAGGCAGAATCGTCAAACAAAACACTTATCCATGGCCTAAAGACTCGACTCGACGCTAAGAAGGGTCGTTGGGCAGATGAACTTGAAGGCGTTTTATGGTCTTGTCGAACAACACCGCGACGCGCTACGGGCGAGATGCCTTTCGCCCTTGTCTACGGAACAGAATGTGTGATTCCTCCTGAAGTCTATTTTCCAGGAATTCGCCGACGATTGCTTCCAGAACAGGAAGGTCTCAATCATCTCCTCATGCTCGACGAACTCGACCTTATCAATGAAAGGCGCGACCAAGCACTTATAAAAATGACCGAATATCAAATTGCAGCATCCAAGTATTACAACTCCAAGGTGCGAGTTCGGCGTTTTTACGAAGGAGACCTCGTCCTTCGCGCAGTATTTCAAAACACTGCCGAGCCCAATGCCGGCAAGCTCGGCGCTCACTGGGAAGGACCTTATCAGATCACAAAAGTAGTTCGCCCGGGCGTCTACGAAATCGCCAACATGAAAGGCGAGATGATCCCGCGTTCCTGGAATGCGCGACATCTGAAGAAATATCACTGCTAAAAATACTAAGTCATTAGACTTGAACTACGACGCGACTTGATCCCTTCATTGGGTACGTAGGCAGCTCGTTTGCGGACGAGTTCAGTTGCCCCCTTCAAAAAAAAAAAAAAAAAAAAAAGGGGGAGTGGGTACGTATATTCATACTCAACTCGCTAAACGACTTCGGTCTAAACGCGATAATCGATTCGCAATAAGCTAAGGTTTTAACCAAGTCTTATTCGCTCAACTCGCTAAACGACTTCGGTCTAAAACGCGATAATCGATTCGCAATAAGCTAAGGTTTTAACCAAGTCTTATTCGCTCAACTCGCTAAACGACTTCGGTCTAAACGCGATAATCGATTCGCAATAAGCTAAGGTTTTAACCAAGTCTTATTCCTCAACTCGCTAAACGACTTCGGTCTAAACGCGATAATCGATTCGCAATAAGCTAAGGTTTTAACCAAGTCTTATTCGCTCAACTCGCTAAACGACTTCGGTCTAAACGCGACAAGTCGACTCGCTAAACGACTTCGGTCTAAACGCGACAAGTCGACTCGCTAAACGACTTCGGTCTAAACGCGACAAGTCGACTCGCAAACGACTCCGGTCTAAACACGACAAGTCGACTCGCTAAACGACTTCGGTCTAAACGCGATAATCGATTCGCAATAAGCTAAGGTTTTAACCAAGTCTTATTCGCTCAACTCGCTAAACGACTTCGGTCTAAACGCGACAAGTCGACTCGCTAAACGACTTCGGTCTAAACGCGACAAGTCGACTCGCTAAACGACTTCGGTCTAAACGCGATAATCGATTCGCAATAAGCTAAGGTTTTAACCAAGTCTTATTCGCTCAACTCGCTAAACGACTTCGGTCTAAACGCGAAAAGTCGACTCGCTAAACGACTTCGGTCTAAACGCGACAAGTCGACTCGAAAAACGACTTCGGTCTAAACGCGACAAGTCGACTCGCTAAACGACTTCGGTCTAAACGCGACAAGTCGACTCGCTAAACGACTTCGGTCTAAACGCGGAAACTCGCTAAACGACTTAACTGTCTAAAACGCGAGATCAATAACAATTAGGCGTCATTATGGCCATAATGGCGACCTGATTAAAACTTCATCATCATTATGAAGTAAACTTATACATCCTCAACGGATAAAGCGCGCTATATAAATTTAGAGTTCATTACTGGGATAGACGTATTCAGTGCGAGTATTGTCCGTTAGCCGGGGTGTCCATCTCGCGAGTCCATCTCGGGATAGACACATTCAGTAGAATGTGTCCGTTAGCCAGGATGTTTGACTCGCAAACCCAGTCTTTACCTTAACAGACTGGTCGAACTTAGCAAATATATATTTGCCTGGATAAGATATATTCAGTAGAATATAACCAGGATGTTCGTCTAAGCGTCTTAAAACCGCATCGCGTCTTAAAACCGCATCGCCTCTAAGCGTCTTAAAACCGCATCGCGTCTTAAAACCGCATCATTTCAATGGCCTTAGACAAGCTCTAACAGGCCTCGTCGACAAACTAATAATCGAAAATATAGTTAAGAAATTGCTTAAGGGCATTCATATAAATCTGCTCGACCAACTCGGCATAAAAATGTTGTTACAAGTTGGATAAAGCCATCCAGGCACAAAAACAAAAATCGAGTCATAAAATCCTTAAGCAAAAACAAAAACTAATCCTACTGTTGCATAGTCCGGACTAGGCGACAGTCTGGCCATCTTCGGCCTCTTTGTCATCAGACGCCAGCTCGCCCTCTTCGACAACTTGTTCTTCGGCTGGAGTAATGATAGCAGCCGAACTCGCAGCCTCGCCGTCCTTGGGTTCTGGTTCCGAAGGAGCCTGTTCGCGAAGAGGTTCAGTTGGTGCGACTGGAATCGGAGCAACGGTCTCATCGGCTTCGTCCGACTCGCTCTCGTCTAACTCCTCACTCGCGCTTCGCAAGCGCATACCAAGAGAGCCATCGTTCGACCCAGAAGCTGCATTTATACCAACAGACTTAGCAACAACTTCGATTCGCGGAGACACAACTATATCCGCTACTCTAATGGGGACAACATAGTTCTTACCCAAGGTCTTTCTCAATTCGAGTGCTATCGCATCGAAGATCTCGTCGGCTTTTCCGAGCGACGCCTTGTGTTCAGCTAAAAGGGCACGCTCGGCCTTGGGATCGAAGGCCTCCTCTGCTTCAGCATTCTCCATGTCGTCAAGGAGCTGGAGATTAGCCTCCGCTTGTGCAAGATAGACCATTTTCCTAATCGGCTTCTTCATTATCTGTTGAAACAGCTCGTAAGCCCGGTTAAGCTGGCCTTGCACTTCGGCGGCCGCAGATCGCCTCGCAGAAGAAACAGCCTCTTCAAGATCCTGCTCGCGACTCGCCTTCAGAGCAGATAGCTCTTTCGCCAGCTCGGCGTTGTTCTCCTCGACCTTCTCCTTCTCCTTGCCGACTCTGTGAAGGTGCACGCCCAGGTCGTCTGAGCTCTTCTTATACATATCTCGCTCAGCAGCAAGATTTCTCATTTGGGCCGCGACTTTTTCCTTCTCGACCTCTTCTCTCTGCCTGGCCTCGCCTATAAAGAGCTCCTTAGACCTCGAGTCTTGATCATACGACATGATCAGCCTGTTGAAATGGGCGATGGCCTGCGAAGAAGTTGACAGTGTGAAAAATAAAGCCAAGTGAAAAAGAAAGAATAAAGTGTGGAATTACCTTGGCCTGGCGAGACGCGAACTCCTTGTAGAGCTCGCTCTTTACCAGCCTTTCCGGGATCGGCATACGATCGCCCGGATATGTAACCTTAGCCATCATGGCGGCTGCGGCTAAGGGATCAGTGTAAAGCCCATCGGAACTTCCAGGAATAGTTTGTCCTGGGGACAGAGTCGGCAGCTCGCGACGAGATTTCTTCTTCTCGCCAACTTTACCTTTGCCTTTCTCAGAGGCAGAAGATCGTTTTTTCTTCCGATGCAGGTGGGGTTTCAGGCTCGGCGGGCTCGTCAGTAATGGTAGTTGGCTGTGAAGTAATAACAGCCAACGCACCACTCGCGGCTACAGCAGCCGCTTCGTCACCCTCAGCAGTAGGAGTAGGCTCTTTATCGACGCTCCGCTCGGACGTCTCGACGATGGAGGCAGTGGCCTTCGGGTCGGCCTTTCTCTTAGCCTTCGCGGCTTTTCTCTTGGCGAGATCACGGAATGTTAGCTTGGGAGGCATGATCTCTAGATCGTCGGACTCGCTCTGTTCGAATTCTTCTTCTTCGTCGTAGGAAATGAACTCGCGAGCTCGAACAACTCTTCGAAGATTGAAGTGACGATTCCAAAGGCACTTCCGAGCCTTCAACTTATTGACCAAATCGTCGATGTTGGCAACAGGAGTGAATAGCAGTCTGCTAGCTGTAAAAACAAATCAGCAGAAAAGTTTGTATAAAACAAGGGGGCAGTTCGCGCAGTAAACATTCGAGAAAATCTACCAAGTGTCCCCCACTTCGCCACCACTAAGTGTTCATCCTCGGCCGACGCGGCCGATATCGGCACGAAGAAAAAATATTTTCTCCAGCTATGATCTTTGTTTGGAAAGTCGTCCAGTATTTTATAAAGGGAACGACTCGCCAGATTGTAATACTTCTTGCCACCCGGGTTTGATTGCTTGCGCCATTCAAGAAGGTTGTGTAGATGGCGAACTCCGATAGGCTCGCGACATTCGGCTGCCCGCGTCGTAATTCCCACCAATTGGCGAATCCCTCTTGAGTTGATTTGCGCGAGCGCGATTTTGTGAACCCGCGCGAATCGCAGTATCAGCGCAGGAATGAGGAACGTGAGGAAACACTCCTTAAACCAACACGCATAGGCGGTAAACGTGCCGGCAGGGGGATCATCTTCTCGCTGCTCGAAAGAAGGCGCGATCAGTTCGACCGAGTCGGGAATTCGGCACTCTGAGCGATAATCTTCCAGGAAGTCCTCGTCACACCAAGAGGAACCTGGAGGCGGGCGTTGCTTTCGCCTCGATCTCTTTTTCTTCTGGACAACCTCGGCCAGCCCGCACGCAGCCCAAGCTTCCAGTCTCTCTTTTTCTACTAAAGAGTTGTACGACCAGTTACCTTCTTCGATCTTTACTTGAAGAGGCAGCTCGGCAGGACTAAGGGACTCGTCGCGGAGTTGTGGGATTTCCACAACCAGTCTTCGCCCATCAGTGGTCGAGGCCTCGCCAATTTGCGAAGGATGCGAAGTCCCAACTCCCTCTTCAAGGCAAGTTCGTCCAGCTCGCATGGATGAAGTAGACTCCCTTGTCTCGCGACTTTGTCTTAAAACGGGAGTAGGATAAGAGAACAGTTCGGCAAGAGGAGAATGGCCTCCAGCTCGATCTTCTCGACTAATGGGACTCGCCTCCTCGCGGCCTGAAGGACTCGCATCCTCTTGACCACAGAGCCTACTACAACTCGAACTCGCATCTACAATCGACTCGCTATCGGGAGAATACTCCCAGGCCGATTTTCCCTTCTCGGGGAGTTCGGCAGACTTCGCGGGTGCAAAAGAACTCGTCGACGACATCTTTCTTTGGATCAAAACTTTAAATTTTTTCAGTTTTTCTAAAGAACACTGCGGCGGCGATGAAGAACACGGCGGCGGCGAAGTGATGGGACGGCAAAATTTTTATCTATTACTCGAAAGAAAAAACAGTGAAGGGAGAGAGAGAGCGAACCTGTTTTTTCGGAGGAATGAGAATAATGAGAAGTATCAAGGGAGCGTTGCCTCTTATAAAGACATTTTCGACGGTTCGACTTTCGAGGTGGGCCTCATTTCTTAATGGGCCCAAAGATTCTGGGCTCAGAAGATCAGTTTCACGAGATTGATCCAAATCAATTGTTCCTCAATTTTTATCTGACCCTAAATGCGACTCCGCGGGCTCCTCCTCGATCTGTTTCGCGCCTTCATAGTTTCGATATTCTCAGGATTTTGACCTTCAAAGAATCGCGCGACCTCTCGACTCCACTTACGAATAAACTTGCGACTTCAGCATCTCGCAACTCGCGACTCCATCTCAATGGATAAGTCGCGACTCTCTCCGTGAAAATCAACTCGCGACTCCATCTTAATGGATCAGTCGCGACTTTCTCTCCGTGAAAATCAACTCGCGACTCCATCTAAAAGGATCAGTCGCGACTTTCTCTCCGTGAAAATCAACTCGCGACTCCATCTCAATGGATCAGTCGCGACTTTCTCTCCGTGAAAATCAACTCGCGACTCCATCTCAATGGATCAGTCGCGACTTTCTCTCCGTGAAAATCAACTCGCGACTCCATCTCAATGGATCAGTCGCGACTTTCTCTCCGTGAAAATCAACTCGCGACTCCATCTCAATGGATCAGTCGCGACTTTCTCTCCGTGAAAATCAACTCGCGACTCCATCTCAATGGATCAATCGCGACTTTCTCTCCGTGAAAATCAACTCGCGACTCCATCTCAATGGATCAGTCGCAACTTTCTCTCCACAGAAATCAACTCGCGACTTCATCAAGTCGCAACTTCGTCAACTCGCGACTTCCTCTTCGGCGACAACGATGATTTGAGTAAATGTGCGACTCGCGCTCTTTTCCCCTTTTCTGTTTTTCCCACTGGGTTTTCTAGACAAGGGTTTTACCGAGGCTTGTTCGCACATCTGTACATCTTCATCTCGTCACCTCGCATCTTCGAGCAGATTCATTCAATCAAGTCAACTCGCGATTTTGAAGGCTTTCAGTCAGCTCGCAGATATCGGAACAAATCTACCTTGACACCTCGCACTCTCGCACGATTCGCGGATCACAAGTAAAACCAACTCGCAGATTCGCGAAACTAGAAATCTACTCGCCAATAACAGCAACCGACTCGCAGTATTGAGTATTTGGGTTCGACAGCATCGCCGCTAACACGGTAAACGGCCTAAGCGGGAATCGATTTTTCAGACACCCTTACTTCAGCACTTTTTAACTAAAACTGCTGAACTGGGGGGCTAACTGTAGGGGTCAAATCTCCCATAGAAGAATCGATAAACCAAACGGTTTAACACGTGTTAAAGCGGTTCAGCGGTCGAACCCAGAAAACGCAGGCCCGTCAAAGGCCCATCACTGTTCATTCCAGCGCTGTTCGATCCTTCTAGACCGGCCCGACTCAGAGCGACCGGAACTGCTCAGGTCACCTCGACTGGAACTGTTCATACCGCCCAATTTTACCTATATATAAACATGTACCCCTTCACTTGTTGAGGATCCGAAATTTCTGGTAAAAACACTGTTTACAGCTCTGATCTTGATGAATAAGAACCCTAATTCATAATCTAATTCTATCTTCCTCTAAGTGTTTGAAAACCCTAAAGAAGCTCTATTTCAAACGAATCTTCACAAATTCGATTGTGTGATTAATCCAGCACGCACAGTGATACATAATCTGAAAATTAAGCGAGGATGTGAGAGAGATAAAAGAGTACCCGACGGCCATGGTTAGGGATCTTGAAAATCACCGCTGGGTTTACGTGTCCACCTAAAAAAACACACTTAAATTCGTCGAATTAGCTATTGGGTTGCCCAGAAAGTGTGAGAAATATGATTCATGAACTAATTTGTAAGAAAAAATTGAAGAACCATAAATCAATTCGAAAAAGGAATACTTTAGAAGAAAAGCCTACACCATAGATCTTCTCGAGATTGAAATCTTGGATGGTGAAAATCTCTTGAAGATAAGAAGTGAAAACATATGAAGAAGGAGAGATGAAGATGAGAGCGCCGTTTGAGAAAGAGAAAGTATTGAGACGTTTTTCCACAAAATTAGGGTTTTCTCCTGTAAGTTTGGTTTATATATGGAGGCAAAAACATCCGGTTAGGTGATGCAAATAAAGTTTTAACCCAAATAAAATCCGCAAGTGCACAGACAAAAGCAGTAGTATTTTAGGTATCGAATCCTCAGAGACCAATGTTACTCTATGAAACTATGGATTTATATTTAAAGCTAAGACAAAATGGGGATTGGTTTGCAATGAAACAATGAACGAGACAGCAATTAAAACGATGTAAATTCAATAAGAGAAAGGCACTAGATCAGGATCATTCGCCGGTGACTTCGGATTAAGGACTGAGCATCTATTCAGGATTCAAATTAAGCGCGGTCTAGAACTCAAACATAAATGTAATATTGCCCCACTGTCATGATGCATCAATATCTTTATCTAACACACTAAATGCCTAAACTGTCGTTTGAATTCAGAGATGTTGATGAGCATTAACAAGATGGTTCGATTTGTTCACAATCGATGGTAACAATCAACTGTCGTTGGTTACACACCGATTGTTCATCAATGGTTTATCTAGCAACCTAGAGCACTGTCGTGAATAAGTTAAACTTGAGAACATAGACTAGGTGATCAAATTAGCCTAAGCAATACAAATCCCAATTGATGAAGACAAATGATATCATTTCTATTTGGCTCAGTCACTATCATCCTAATTCACCATTGAAATTCCCTAATCTAGCTATGAGACTACTCAACCATGGAGAACAAAAACGCAACAATCAAATGAGAAGGATTCATCATGGTAAAATAAAGAGATAAGGGTTTAAGAATTCTTCTCAATAGAAAGTTGTGGATGATCCTCCAATCTTACAAGAAAAATCCAAGGAATAAAGAACACTTGAAGGATCTCAAGAACTTGGAACAAATGAGTCTCAACCTCTCAAAAATGTGAAATGGAAAAATATCAGAAAAATGAACTCCTTGTTTAGGAAAGTGGCTGCCTCTAATTTATAGTAAAAATTAGGGTAACTTCGTTCTGGGTGACCGACCGGTTGGTCTGGTTTCGGACCGGTCGGTCCGTCTTCCAGCAGCTACGGTCTTCGGGTCTTCGAGTGTTGGGACCGGTCGGTCTTCTCATCCGGACCGGTCGGTTCGGATTCCAGGGAGCTTTGGCTTCGGGACTTCGGGTGTGGACCGGTCGGTCCTGTGGTCTGATCGACCGGTCCGGTTTCCAGGGAGCTTTAAATCTTTGAGTCCTTGGGCGAGCAGGTGCTCGCTCCAAACCAAGCAGGTGCTCGGTTATGAAAAATGCCAACTTTTCTCCAGATTCGTCCCTTTTGCTCCAATGACTCCCAATGACTCCAATCCATGCTTGAGAGCCTCCTAGAACCTGAAAAGACACAAAAGAAACTAGAGAGAACCTAAAACAGATAGAAAACAATACGTAAAAGAGACCAAAATACTAATATATCAACTCCCCCAGACTTAGATCTTTGTTTGTCCTCAAACAAAATTCAGAAATAAGTAAAGAAGAGAGGTTTGAAAACGCGGGAAATCTTTTATCCTCAGTGAACCGAATAACCTTCAATCTGCAGACCACATAATCCAAATTACGAATAGCAAAACTTTACTAAAACAACCTCAACACATTTCTCAACCAAGCCATTTCCTAAACACAAACTCAACGCACTCAAAGTATGCGTGAGGATCTCACTAATTAGGGAAGACGACGCTAAGGGTTTAAGGCTATTTGGAGGTGGAGTTCAAGGTGTTTAGAGTGTTTAAGGGTTACCCGATGTTTCGTAGAGGATGCATGATATCGCACAAAATTGCAAGAGAGAATGAGTACGTTGATATCCACATTCTCTAAACCACTCTTTCTTCTTCAAAATCCTCTAACGTCTCATTCGGCTAATCATCCACCTTGGGTATACTTGCTGTGTAGAGAGACACTTTTTCTATTTTACAGATTCACCTCTTTTCATCATCGATTTTTTTTTTTTTTTTTTTTTTTTTAAGATGATGATGAAGAGGGACATACATTACAAGTATGTGTCTCTCAAACACGAATATAAATAGGAGTGCTTGTACATACCCAAGTGGAGCTCATCATTGTTCCTTCCTTAGTATAAAATCATCTTTTGAAAATGGGAGCAGGTGCTCAATGTCTTGCGAGCAGGTGCTCAATCTTTAGAAAGAGTGATTTAGATGCAGTGTCGACTCGATTCTCTCTGGCCCTTTTGCGCATATGCTGCACATGTGACAATGAAGTAACAAGAAGGCAAGGAGTCTGAAAAGAGGTAGTGGCTAAGGAGGGTACTAGCTAAAAATGAGCTAGCTATTCAGGATCAACAAGAGAGGTAAAAAGAGTAAAGAGTCCTGAATATGATTCGTTTCCCTAATCTAGTGCCAATAACGAGAGAAAATTTGGTCAATCTGAAACCTAGTTAATAGAGCATCAAAGTGTCCCAGCTGTTCCTTGTACCCATGCTATGTAAAAATGGTCACTAGAGAGAAGGTTAAATACAGATAGTTCAAATATCATCATAAGATAAAGTCCTAATTCCCTACAAAGTTTTTACTTGATAAAACAAAAAATAAAAAGTACAAACGCAAAAGCAAGACCGCTCCCCCGGACTTAAATCACACCGTCTCCGGTGTGAGAGAAGTTTAGGAGATTGGTGACACAAGAAAAAGATAAATAAAAAGGATAATACAATGATGATAGAAGGGTGAGAAAAGATATCACCGAGAAGAAGCTTCGTCGCCTCCATTGCTACGCATCCTCCTCTTCTTTCGTACCAATGGCTGACCCGAACCCGAGGTGGAGCTGGAGAGAACTGGCTGAGCGTCCCTTGCTGCCGTGGCGTGACAACAGCCCTTGGAAAGTGTCTCCATAATCCTCTGCATGAGGTTGTTGTTCTTCTTCGTTGATTGGATCATCCATTGCCTATACTCAGCACCATCAGCATCATCAGAGATGTGTGGGAGATCAAACTCACGTTGGGGAGGAATGGTGTGGTATGTCAGGCGTGGGATGGAAGGGCCAGCATCGTCAAAGTTGGGTTGCGAGCAGGTGCTCGGTCTGGAGGTGCTCCTACGCTAGCAGGTGCTCGGTCTGGCGGCTGAAGAAAAGCAGCTCGGATTGGGCACAAGATACTCTAGAGGCGGCTGAAACGCAAGGTCATCCATCATGCTGAGCTGTGTGAGGTGTGGGCACGGAAGCATAATGAACTTTGAATCCCCGTTTGCAGCTATGAACTGATAAGCACTTTGCTTAACGATGATCTTCGAATTGAGCAGATGATGCATATCCACACGTGAGAGCTGTTCGACGCAAGAAGCCTCGGATAGATCCACCCTGAGATGGTGGAATAGTGAGGTGAGCAAGCTTCCAATGCGCTCAACACGAGGTCCATTGGCGGTCGAGGCTGGTTGACCCTTAATCGCGCATATCATCTCGGCAAACCGGATGCCCAATTTATAGCGATAATGCTCATATTGCTACGAGTCTCCATTTCCTAAAATCGGACCAACACCCAAAAATAGCAACATCAACTCATCATTATGTACCTTGTTACCGGCAGCACGGTCAAACAATATGTTGCTGAGAAGTCGCGCAACAATGCGGAGAGCGGGATGACGGAGGCGGTTTTGGCTCGCAGAGTTGCTCAAGTATGCTCGAGAGGCTATGACGTTCCAGAATGTCTTGGATTCCTTGAATCTCTTAGGGCCTTCCAGCTTCTTGTCGGTCGCGTGAAAACTGTAGATGATGCAAAATTTGCTCATCGAGATCTCGTATCTCGTTCCTCCAGCAAAGAACGAGAATGTAGCCTCATCAAAGGATGGTGTCTCGGGATTTGCATAAGTGAGAGTGGTGGTCGCGAGGCATTGCCTAGTTATATCCGGGTAGAGAACATCCTCTTCTTGAGCAAAACTCATGCAACACGCGTTGAAAAGAATGCTACGCACTTGATCCTTAAGGCCTAGTTCGTTCAAGGTTTGCTCGCACAAGAACCTAGTCGGTTCAAGATTCAAGTCCAAGAGCTTGTTGTAGTTGTAAGCACTTATCTCGTCCCAAACGGTTATTGAGTTAGGCGGGAGCCCAGCGGTGTCAATATTGAATGGAGTGTCCTCGGGGCGAGGCCACGGATAAGTGGTGGGTCTCCGAGCAGTGGAGGAGGAGGCAATACCCTTGCCTTTGTTGCCAAATCGCACGTGCGGAGGCATTGTTGTGAACAGCGGTGTAATCGGCAGCGAGAGAAGAACGGTGAGCGGCGGAGATTTTGAAGGAAAGAGAGAGATTGGGTGATGTGAGGGAGATTGAGCAGAGGGGAGAGTGAGAGATGAGAGATGGCGTGAATGTTGAGGAAGGTGGGGGAGAAGTGCGGCGCTGCAAAAGAAAAGGAAGAAGAAAGAGTTAGTGAAAAAAAGAAATTTAGGTTTTTATTTTTATTTTTTATTTTTTAATTTTTTTTTATAAAGGAAAAAGGAAAATCGGAGTGGGCCCTCGTGCACTGGACCGACCGGTCCCGATACTGGATCGGTCGGTCCGATTTCCAGAGGAAAAATCGGTTCTGGAATTTGGATGTGGATCGACCGGTTCGGGGTAGGATCGACCAGTCTGATTTCCAGGGGCGTTTTCTAGGCCTGTTTCAAAATTGAGCAGGTGCTCAAAGAAGATTCCTTCACCCTTTTTTTTTTTTTTTTAGGATTCAAATACTGAAAGCACAAATAAAGTGTTAGTAATAAAAGGAAATGAAAACCAAATTATGTACAAAAAACCTTACCGATGGGTTGCCTCCCATCACTCCCATCAAGCGCTTGTTTTAAGTCGTTAGCTCGACTTTGTAGAGCGTTTAAGCTTGAGTAGGGTTGCTGAGGGGAATAGATCCACCTTCTCCGATGCATGTGTCAACGAGATACGGCTTGACCCGCTGACCATTTACGACAAACTCTCCTCCTTTAGTATCCAGCAACACTATAGCTCCGTGTGGTTTCACTTCTTTAATCGTGAACGGCCCCGACCATCTTGACTTGAGCTTGCCCGGAAACAGCCTGAGGCGTGAATTAAACAACAAGACTTGATCGTTAGGAGCAAATTTACGGGAAATAATCCTCTTGTCATGATAAGCCTTAGGTCCGCTCTTTATAGATTCTCGAGTTGTCATAGGCGAGATGCCTAATTTACTCCAACTCGTGCAGCTGCATAGACCTCCTCTTGGATGCACTAAGGATGTCAAAGTTGAGCATCTTAACAGCCCATGCTGCTTTGTATTCCATCTCCACCGGACGATGGCATGCCTTCCCATACACCAAATGAAAAGGTGTTGTCACCAACGGAGTCTTATATGCGGTTCTATATGCCCACAAAGCGTCGTCCAACTTAGCAGCCCAGTCTTTCTTAGTGGTACCTACGGTTTTTTGTAGGATATTCTTGATTTCTCTGTTGCTAACCTTAACTTGGCCACTAGTCTGCGAGTGATATGCCGTTGCAACCTTATGCTTTACACCATTTTTCCTTAAAAGGTTCTTAAAAACCTTATTGATGAAATGAGTTCCTCCATCGCTAATCACCACTCGAGGGACTCCAAACCGGGGGAATATTATGGTTTTGAACATCTTTAAAACCACAGCGGCCTCATTTTTTGGGGAAGCAATTGCCTCAACCCATTTGGACACATAATCAACAGCCACCAAGATGTACTCGTGTCCATAGGAGGATGGGAAAGGTCCCATGAAGCCAATCCCCCATACATCAAAAACCTCCACTTCCAGAATGAAGTTCTGAGGCATCTCATTACGCTTGCTGATGTTCCCTTGCCTCTGACAGGCATCACACTTAGACACAAATCTATTCGCATCCCGGAACATCGTTGGCCACCAAAAACCTGCTTGTAACACTTTCGAGACTGTCTTGAATGTGGCAAAATGGCCAGCATAAGACAAACCGGTACAATGGTGTAAGATCCCAAGGGTCTCTGCCTCTGGTACGCATCTCCTATAAAGCCCATCCGAACAATGCTTGTAAAAATACGGCTCATCCTAAAAATACCGCCTAACATCGCAGAAGAACTTCCTACGCTTGCTTCCCGTTAGGTTCTCAGGAACCCTATCAGCAGCCAAAAAGTTAGCAAAATCACCAAACCAAGGTAAACTCGGAGGTTGAGCATTCTGAATCATTCCGCAAAAGACCAATTGAGCAGGTGCTCGTTCCATCTGAGCATGTGCTCGATCTGGTGCTCGGAAATTATCGCAGATTTTGATCGAATAGATATGCTCATCCGGTAGACTATCATCCATATGCGTTTTATCTTTAACGTGTAGCCTACTCAAATGATCCGCAACTCCATTTTTGGACCCTTTCTTATCCCGAATCTCAAGATCGAACTCTTAAAGCAACAAAATCCACCTCAACAATCTGGGCTTAGCATCCTTCTTGGTCAGCAAATACTTCAATACGGCATGATCGGTGTGAACAATTACCTTATACCCGACGAGGTACGACCTGAACTTCTCAAAAGCAAAAACAATCGCTAATAACTCCTTCTCGGTAGTGGAATACCGACATTGAGCATCATCCATCGTCTGACAAGCATAATATATCACATGGAGCTTCTTGTATTTCCTCTGATCCAGAACCGGTCCCACAGCAAAATCACTCGCATCGGTCATGACTTCAAATGGTAGTTCCTAATCCGGCGGTTGTACTATCGGTGCACTAACCAAAACACCCTTAATGGTGTGAAATGCCGCAAAACAGTCACTATTGAAGTCAAACTTTACCTTTTGACACAACAATCTAGTGAGGGGTCTAGGAATGTTGGAGAAATCCTTGATGAACCGACGGTAGAACCCAGCATGTCCTAGAAAGCTTCAGATTCCCTTAACCGTAGTAGGCGGTTGCAAACTCATCATCACCTCTATCTTAGCTTTGTCAACTTCGATCCCCTTCTCTAATATTCGGTGCCCAAGCACTATCCCATCTCGGATCATGAAGTGACACTTCTCACAATTGAGAACAAGATGCTTCTCCTCGCACCTTTGCAATACCCTGTACAAATTAGACAAACACACAGAGAAAGAACTCCCATATATAGAAAAGTCATCCATAAACACTTCCATAATATCCTCAATAAGATCAGTAAAAATGGACATCATACAACGTTGAAACGTTGCTGGGGCATTACACAAACCGAAAGGCATGCGTCGGTACGCGAGAGTGCCATAAGGGCATGTAAACGTCATCTTCTCTTGGTCCTCTGGGTGGATAGGGATCTGAAAGAAACCTGAATAACCATTTAAGAAACAGTAATAAGGATGGTTAGCTAGACGCTCAGCATCTGATCGATAAATAGTAAAGGAAAATGATCCTTGCGAGTAGCATCATTCAATTTCCGATAATCTATACACACCCTATGTCCGGTTACTGTCCTAGTCGGTATCAACTCGTTCCTATCATTTTTAATTATCGTGATACCTCCTTTCTTAGGCACAACATGCACAGGACTGACCCACTTACTGTCAGATATAGCATAAATCACCCCTGCATCTAGAAGTTTCATTATCTCCTTCTTGACGACATCCTTGAGATTTGGATTTAACCGTCTCTGATGCTCGACAGAAGTCATCGATTCATCCTCTAGGTGTATTCTCTGCATGCATAAGTCAGGAGATATCCCAGTAATATCATCAAGTGAATATCCTAGAGCCTTTCTATACTTTCTTAATTCACACAAAAGCAAGGTAATCTCAACATTGTTCAATTCAGCATTCACTATAACGGGATAAGTAGAGTTAGGACCGAGAAACGCGTACCTGAGCCTTGCTGGGAGGGTCTTTAATTCCAGCTTTGGAGCTTTCAGCTAGCTCCAAGAACTGTGAACAGTAGACTGAGCAGGTGCTCGATCTGTCTGAGCAGGTGCTCGCTTGTTTTCGATTTTTGAATCCTCTCCCAAACTCAGATATTCATCTCCTTTTTCCACTCGGGTGTTAGAATCCAGAAACTTAGCGAATCCTTGGGTGTCTTCACTCAGAAAACCATAATCCACCTCGGCTTTAGCCAATGCGACTTCAAGCGGATCCTTTGCTAGAATCTCTTCAATCTCATCCTCTAACATCTATGATTCATCATGGACAACAAACGTGTTCCCATCTATCATCGGTTTCTTGAGAAGCTTGCTCATCTCGAACCGGACTATCATGTCTCCTAGACGGAGATCCACTATGCCTTCTTCGACATCGATAATGGCACGTGCTGTACGTAAGAAAGCTCTGCCCAAAATCAATGGGTCCTTAGGTTCTTCATCAAGCTCTAGAACCACGAAATCAGCTGGGATTAGAGTATCCCCAATTCGTACGTGCAAATTCTCTATGATACCCACCGGAAGCTTTGTAGACCGATCCGTAAAAACCAATGAGATCTTGGTGGGTTTGAACTCGGTGAAGCCCAAACGCTTAGCCACAGAATATGGCATTAAATTCACGCTGGATCCTAAATCGCACAATGAGCATGCAAACGTGCAAGGCCCAATCTTCACGAAAACCACAAATCTTCCCGAATCTCCTTTCTTTGTCAACACCTTACTCTGAAGTATGGCGCTACAGTCCTTAGAAACCATCATCACATTCTCGTCTTCAACGACCTTTCCAGCAACTAACTCCTTCATGTACCTCTTGAGTGACAGAATCATTTGAATGGCATCAGCTAAAGGAAGCTTTACCGTCAAATCCTTAAGCATTTCCTTACACTTAGCATTCTCCAAATCCTTCTTAGATTTCTTGGGAGGTACTGGGTAAGGCACCTTGGGTATATAAACTCGTTCGGATGGAGTTTCAGAAATTTTCTTGGGAGCATCCTGAGTGAGCAGGTGCTCGGCAATAGGGAGCAGGTGCTCGGAAATTTTTTTTGCAGCATCGACTTGGATAGAAACCTGAGGTGTCCCTGAGCTTGATCCAACCTTTTTAAGCCTATCTTCTTCTGATAAACCATCCTCACGAGCCTGGTGCTCGGGTAACTTCTCCTTAGCTTTCACTTGAGAGCTTGTAACCGTAGGCGGTACCAACTCCCTTCCACTCCTCAACTCAATAGCATGCATGTCATACTCCTTCCTAGGATTAGCCTCACCACGTCCTGGAAGATACCCAGCTGGTCTCTTGATAGCCTCGGCGGTTTGAGCCACTTGTGTATCCAATTTCTTCACATGTGCGGTGACGGCCTCATACTTAGCATTTAGGTCATTGTACATGTGATCTACCTTGGTATTAATCTCAGTGGATGCCTTCTGTTGGTTGACCATCAGCTGCTGCATGAGACTCTTCAACTCATCTTGAGAAGTAGACGTGGAGGGAGCTTGTTGTAGTGCGGTGAATTGAACGGCTTGTTGTTGGTTTCCTCCTTGGAACCGATTCTGATTCGGGATGAACTGCTTCCCTTGAGAGTTGTTGGAGTAGTATTTCTGAAATCCTTGTCCTTGTGCATTTTGATTCGTACCTCCTTGATGCGGGTAGACTTGGTCTTGTGGGTTCTCCACATTGGTGCTTCGGTAAAAGAGGTTGGGGTGACTCTGATAGTTGGGGTTGAACCCGCGGTTCTGATAACCTTGGCCACTCACGAAGTTAACCTCTTGAGCTCCAGCATCTTCATCATCTTCAAACTCTTGAGGGATAAGCGTACCCACATTTTCCTCCACAAGCTTTACCGATCTTTGATTCTCGCGTAGAAGTAGATTAACCTTTGCTGTCAACTCATCAATCTTCTGAGTTTCCTTGCTATTAACCTTCCTGGACCTATCGTATTCAGGAGCCTTGTTGTTGGAGCTCGAAGCAAGGTTCTCGATCAGCTCGAATGCACCATCTCTAGTCTTTGTCATGAAGTCCCCATTACTTGCTGTGTTAAGGGCGTTACGATAGTCCCATTCTACTCCATAGTAGAAGATTCCCAGAATCTGCTCATCCTTGAAACCATGATGAGGACACTCCCTTCGATATTCCTTAAGTCTCCCCCAAGCTTCACAGAAAGCTTCTCCGGAATGTTGTTGAAAAGATGAGATTTTGTTCCTCAACGATGCTGTCTTGGACTTAGTGTAGAAGTGGCCCAAGAACGCAGCTCTAACCTCATCCCACGTCCTCAAAGAACCAGTGGGCAATGATTTTAACCACCTTCGAGCCTTGTCCAAAAGTGAGAACGGGAACAACTTGCATTTCAGGAACTCACTCGGTACTCCATTAGAACCCGTAGTGCTGCATATTTCTTCAAAGTTCTCGATGTGGTCCATCGGTATCTCAGCCGGTAATCCATGAAACAAGTGTTGTTTCACCAATGAGATCATCTAAGGCTTGATCTCAAAGTCTTGCCTCTGAATTGCTGGCGAAACTATAGCCGAGCGGTTTTGGTAAAAAGCATGGGGATTATCCGAATCCCCATTTCCCGGTTGTAGAGGTGGAGCACGTGGTTGATTCCTTTGCAACACCGCAATCTGATCCCTTAGCAATTGTAACTGAGTGTTCATCTCTTCCTGATAAGCCATAATGTCCGGATTAGGTGAGTTACTTTGCCGACGGTTTTGACGTTCAAGACGGGCTAACTCTTCGTTTGAAACATTGATTAACGATTCGGTGATGTTTCTTCTTGTTCTTCTACTAATCATGCACCTGAAACACACCAAAAACAAATAAAAACAAAAAACAAAATTAGAAAACGTCTTAGACTATAAATTGAAATCAAATTTCAAAGGTAACGCAATTGGTCCCCGGCAACGGCGCCAAAAACTTGAAAAAACTAGATGCAAATAAAGTTTTAACCCACATAAAATCCGCAAGTGCACATACAAAAGCAGTAGTATTTTAGGTATCGAATCCTCAGAGACCAAGGTTACTCTATGAAACTATGGATTTATATTTAAAGCTAAGACAAAATGGGGATTGGTTTGCAATGAAACAATGAACGAGACATAAATTAAAACGATGTAAATTCAATAAAAGAAAGGCACTAGATCAGGATCTTTCGCCGGTGACTTCAGATTAAGGACTGAGCATCTATTCAGGATTCAAATTAAGCGCGGTCTAGAACTCAAACATAAATGTATTATTGCCCTACTGTCGTGATGCATCAATATCTTTATCTAACACCCTAAATGCCTAAACTTTCGTTTGAATTCAGAGATGTTGATAAGCATTAACAAGATGGTTTGATTTGTTCACAATCGATGGTAACAATCAACTGTCGTTGGTTACACACCGATTGCTCATCAATGGTTTATCTAGCAACCTAGAGCACTATCGTGAATAAGTTAAACTTGAGAACATAGACTAGGTGATCAAATTAGCCTAAGCAATATGAATCCAATTGATGAAGACAAATGATATCATTTCTGTTTGGCTCAGTCATTATCATCCTAATTCACCATTGAAATTCCCTAATCTAGCTATGAGACTACTCGACCATGGAGAACAAAAACGCAGCAATCAAATGAGAAGGATTCATCATGGTAAAATAAAGAGATAAGGGTTTAAGAATTCTTCTCAATAGAAAGTCGTGGATGATCCTCCAATCTTACAAGCAAGATCCAAGGAATAAAGAACACTTGAATGATCTCAAGAACTTGGAACAAATGAGTCTCAGCCTCTCAAAAACGTGAAATGGAAAAATATCAGAAAAATGAACTCCTTGTTTAGTAAAGTGGTTGCCTCTAATTTATAGTAAAAATTAGGGCAACATCGTTTTGGGTGACCGACTGGTTGGTCTAGTTCCGGACCGGTCGGTCCGTCTTCCAGCAGCTACGGTCTTTGGGTGTCGGGACCGGTCGGTCTTCTCATCCGGACCGGTCGGTCCGGATTCCAGGGAGCTTCGGCTTCGGGACTTCGGGTGTGGACCGGTCGGTCCTGTGGTTGGATCGACCGGTCCGGTTTCCAGGGAGCTTCAAATCTTTGAGTCCTCGGGCGAGCAGGTCCTCGCTCCAAACCGAGCAGGTGCTCGGTTATGAAAAACGCCAACTTTTCTCTAGATTCGTCCCTTTTGCTCCAATGACTCACAATGACTCCAATCCATGCTTGAGAGCTTCCTAGAACCTGAAAAGACACAAAAGAAACTAGAAAAAACCTAAAACAGATAGAAAACAATACGTAAAAGAGACCAAAATACTAATGTATCATTAGGTTAAAAAAAAATTCGGTTTATGTAGACTTCCATTGTAGACTTCTATTGTAGTCTACGAAACCATATACTCCAAAATGAAACATAATCGCTAAGAAGTCTACAAGGGAAATCTACACAATTGGCGTAGACTTCCGTTGCAGTCTACACAAGTTGTGTAGACTGCAAACAAAGTCTACACAAGTTGTGTAGACTGGAAACAAAGTCTACACAAGTTGTGTACAATGGAAGTCTACAATGGAAGTCTACATAAACCAGAATCAGAGATGGTGATACATAATCTGAAAATTAAGCGAGGATGTGAGAGAGATAAAAGAGTTTACCCGACGGTCATGGTTAGGGATCTTGAAAATCACCGCTGGGTTTACATGTCCACCTGAAAAAACACACATAAATTCGTCGAATTAGCTATTGGGTTGCCCAGAACTTGTGAGAAATATGATTCATGAACTAATTTGTAAGAAAAAATTGAAGAACTATAAATCGATTCGAAAAAGGAATACTTTAGAAGAAAAGCCTACACCATAGATCTTCTCGGGATTGAAATCTTGGATGGTGAAAATCTCTTGAAGATAAGAAGTGAAAACATATGAAGAAGGAGAGATGAAGATGAGAGCGCCGTTTGAGAAAGAGAAAGTATTGAGGCGTTTTTTCAACAAAATTAGGGGTTTCTCCTGTAAGTTTGGTTTATATATGGAGGCAAAAACATCCGGTTAGGTTAATAATTTTTCGGTTTATGTAGACTTCCATTGCAGTCTACGAAACCCTATACTCTAAAATGAAACCTAATCGCTAAGAAGTCTACAAGGGAAGTCTACACAAGTGGCGTAGACTTCCGTTGCAGTCTAAACAACTGCAAACGAAGTCTACACAAGTATTCAAAAACCTAATTCGAAAGTTGTGTAGACTGCAACGGAAGTCTACAATTCAAAACCTAATTCGAGTTTTTTCTTAAAATTATTCAAAAACTGTTAAAAGAATGTATTATCAAACATTCAAACATTTGATATATTCACAATTCCACACTTTTGTGCAAGTTTGACATTTTAAATATTGAAATTATGAAATTTAAATCTAACCCTAAAGGTAAACACATGTTTTCAATCTTCTAATGTCAATCAATTTCCCATATGTCTTACTCATAAATCAATTACCTAATGTCAATGACATACTTGACTCAAAATTTAACATCACCTTATAGTGAAATCAACTTTAATAAGAAAACCCTACATTATAACTACTTATAAATTGTTTACTCTAAACCCTAAACCATATATACAAATTCCCAAAACATAAATCCATTACAATCATAAACTCATACAAACAATACATACATATTACATAATAATAACAACTACCATGTCACCACATTGTCACATGACTTCTAAATGTAATGTCATGGAATATAGTATTTGGTATTTAGTATAGTTTGTAGTTCATTCATTCATTTTCAATCTAATTTATCTTTGTTGGTTTAATTTAATTCAATTTTGTGAAATTTTATTTTTAATACTTCACAAATATTTTTAGTTTGGTTATGAAATGAAATCTTCGGTCAAAATATTTTTTTATGAATTAATAGATTTAAATATCAAATTTAATTACGATGTAGACTTTCATTGCCTAAGTAGACTTCCGTCGTAGACTTCCCAATGACCGTTGTAGACTTCGTGAGGGCTAAAACATTAATTTTCAATCTAATTTATCTTTGTTGGTTTAGTTTAATTCAATTTTGTGAAATTTTATTTTTAATACTTCACAAATATTTTTAGTTTGGTTATGAAATGAAATCTTCGGTCAAAATATTTTTTATGAATTAATAGATTTAAATATCAAATTTAATTACGATGTAGACTTCCACTGCCTCAGTAGACTTCCGTAGTAGACTTCCAGATGACCGTCGTAGACTTCGTGAGGGCTAAAACAGTCATTCAGATTTCTGTTTTATTGTTTGTACATTAAGGCTCTAAATGTAATTTCACTATCCCTTTAGGTTAGTTTTGCAAAAATTGACATAAGGGGTCTAGTTTTGCTTAAAAAATGAAAGATGGGTACATAAAGTGCAAATCTCCCAAAATTGAAATGAAATCATTTCTACTATTTGATGTGATTTGTAGTTTAAAAGTGGAGTGGTTATTTCATAAGCAATGATAATTCAAGAATTCAACCCCGAAATAGAAAAAGCAATCGGGCACAAGAAGTTAATAACAACAAATAAAAATAGTAAAGTGGAAATGAAATTCAAACATATGAAGTTCAGACCACAAATGTAGCAAGCATAAGCAGATGCAGTGGAACGTGGTCGAGAGGATGAACCGTCGCAAGTGGAGGAATGGTCTTGGAACTACCTCCAACACATGCGCTTGGAATATTGATGATCAAGTCCCGTTAATGGAGAATATACAATCTGAGTTCTTGGTTTCGGTGATTAAAGGAGTTGGTACTTGAACGAGCACCCGGTGATGAGGTTGAGGTTGGTGCCACACTTGGGGTCTCCTCCGCGGTGATGAGATTGGGGTTAGTGCCACACTTGGTGTCTGCTCCGCCGGTGAAGGTGTGGAAAGTATTAATAAAATATGTCTATAAAGTGTTTCTTGAGGAGCTAGACTCCTCAACAAAATGGACCTAGTTCTAACATTTGGAACAAAACCTTCTTCCATACCTTCATCAAGAAGAAAACAAGCATCATCAACAAAGCATCATCAATCAAGAAGGAAGTTGCATGGAAGAAACATGCCGAAGTGCACTTGTGAAAAGTGGATAATCATAAAAGATGTCGTCTTTCAATTCAAGTTCAATCCACTTAAATTTCAATTTGTCCATTTGTCCATTTATTAATTAATTTTAAATTATGTTATGTAATTAATCTACCAAGAAAATCCATTGAATGAGTCATTTCAAATGTCTATATAAAACTTTGTAAGATTTTGGACCAAAGAAATAACCTCACTCACCAACACATATGAAATAGTACCTCTTATTAATACCTTGATTCACATATAGTTTATATTTCGTAGTGTATGTGTAGAAAGAGTGAATCATATATAGCTAAATACATCCACACAAAGTGTAGCTCTCATCTTTGTGCTTTCTTCTGTTGTTTTGGCTGCACTTCAGAGATGTGGAAGCAAAAGAGGCTGGAATCCGTGGCTGAGGCAGGCTTTCCATACTTGGTCCAAGTCCGAGAGAAGAAGGGATGTGCCGCACTCATGCATTTCCCATCCTTCTAAAGCGTGTAATATGCCAGCCACCCTAGTTGCACTCATCGCCTTTCTCGGTAACCAATTCTGCATATGTGTTTATTAAATAGTTAGTTAGGACTTGTTATATCTACAATATGAATTAATTGGATTGGCCAGCTTTCTATACTTACCTCACAGGAGTGAATATTCACTAGAGATTTTGGAACTACCAATGCTGGTGTAGTATGATAGATACAATCTCCACGTAACTGCTTGAGAGGGAACTGTGAGAATGGTATAAACAATGTTCCTTTTGTGGCTTTTTCCTGCTCCTCTTTAGTTGTTCCTTCTCCCACCAGCCAGACCTTCACCCAAAGTTTGATAGTTTATTATGCTCTTTAATTTAACTTTTCCCATTTTTTGAATGATGATATATATACTATGAATTAATTACCTTCTTTGATGAGAGTGCTTCAGTGGTTATATTGACCAATCGGTCTCTGCATTCTCGTGGAATACATGATCGTAGTTTCTCATACTCGTCTAGGCGCAAAGTCGAGACCTGGCATTCAGAGAAAAAATGCAACTAATGAGCATTTTTTTTATTATTATTTTAATATCTAAGAGGTTCTGGACCTAGGTCCGAATATTTTTTCGGACCCAGGAACAGAACATGTTATATGGTCTGGTCCCAAGAGCCACTCGAACCAGCGATCTCTAGGCTTTGCTTTAGATCTTTACCAGTTGAGTTTTTGGCTCTTGGTAATGAGCATTTTCTTTGATAAAATGTGAGGATATAACAACGAACGTGAATTGTTTTATAAGAGCTTCTAGATAGGGAGCTTCAAGACCAAAAAAAGAAATCAATGAGAATTCAAACATAAGAGCATGTGCAACAATGGTCTCTTATAGGGTATCCAACAGTTAAAAAATCAAAAAAAAATGAAAAAGTAGAAGTGAGAGGGAGAGACGTTTCTTGGAGAAAAGATGTAAGAGCATGTGCAATGGTGAAACCATTAACATGGTTCTTAGCATATTTTTATTAATAATTTTAGACTAAGAACTTTTTATAGTGTTTTTTGTTTTTTCTTGTCCAATGGATCCTAGTATGGTTCTTAATAAAACTGTAAATTTATTTTATTTTGAATAGAATTTATTTTCTTACTTTATAAATATAGTAAATTGAATGAAACATAAAATATATTGTATTTAATAAACGTAAATCGTGTTTTTCTTTCTTTTTTCCCTTGTCAATATACATCTTCGAATCATATGCTGACACGTGGCAGTTAAGAACCAACTCTTAAACTCTTAAATAAGAACATGTCTTCATAATTAAATCAATTTAGATTTAATTTTAATATGTTTTTTCCTAAAAACTATTTTTAAGAACTACCATTGCACATGTTCTAAGAGACGTTGAGAACTCTTCTTGCCACATGTTCTACTCTAACTAGTTGATTTCCTTTTTAATAATTTAATTTTAAAATAAATAATCATATAAAATAAAACTATTAAAATAATGAACTAAGAGACTTATTTGGATTTTCAACGGTTGAACATGGCCTAAGCAAAATAAGCAGAGGAGAAAAATAAGACCTGGACACCTCTCTGGCATAGTGCAGATGCAATGGTGTAGGCAACCTTTGTGAGATTGCCTATCATCACGACGTTTGTAGTTGATTTGGGAACACTATTAACCACAACGGCGGCTGCTAATCTACTCCCGTCCACAAGTCTTACTTTTAGTTCTGGATGTTTGTGGATATACACCTCTCCGTTCCTGTTCAGCTCATCCCCCTGTTTCAGCTCACCACAATTATACACTATATATCTTACCAGTGTTTAAGAAAAAGAAAAAGGATAAAAAGAGAGTCAGAGCTTGTTTCCTTACTTGGTTCATGAGGCCCAGGCTAAGCACCTTCACTCCTTTTTTATCTGCCTCCAGTATCGCTTTCTCAATCATGTTGTTGATCGCGTCTTTCCTCCATTTTAACAAGTACTGCATCACATATTATCTCAACGCATCAGCAAATCATCCTAAATAGTATAATATACAAAAGAATGGAGTTGAAGATGACGGGGACCTGCAGATTATATCGGGGTATGATCCAAGACTGCAAGTTGAGCTTCTCGAATGAATTTCTCTCCGCGACAAAGAGGCGGGCGTAGAAGAGAGTGACGATCATGGAGAGAGAGGTGAAAGGCCACAAAAGGCGCATGAACCATCTATAAGAGAAGGGGTAGGAGGCAAATGAAGCCAAGCCAATGCGCAAATGGTATATGGACTCTGGCGTCGTCAGGTGAGTTAAGTGCACCACGTCCACTCTATCTTCTCCTCTTTCTAGAGATTTCTCGTACAATGTATCCGTGCTTTCATCCATTGTCCCATAGATGTAGTCATACAAGGGCATGAAGAGGGAGTAGTTGGTCCGGAACTGCGTGTGGTGCAGCGAGTGAAATCTGCAATTCTCATCATCAATTTATCATCCAAAATAAAAAAAAGATTGTACGATCACGACTCGAGGCTTTTATATAGATTTACAAGAGGACCTAATCGCTAAAGACTTGCATAACAAACAAACAAAAAAAGGGATTGCTCAAATCAGTTCAAATTAATACAGAAAACAAAAAGCACAAGGAATAGGTGGAAAATAAAATATATTTGTTTCAAGAACTCTCCGAGGCACGGGACCCAAGACAGCCGCCGTCGGCAAATCGGAGCTTCACTCCGGTGCTCCTCAGCTCCGCTCCTCCTCTCGTATGGCAGCGGTGGTTGCTGATCCGGTTCCGTCCCCGGAACCTCCAGATCCGGGCATCGTCGCAGCCATATCGCCGTTCTTGCTCCTCCGCCGAAGACTCTTTCTCTTCTCTTTCCGACCTAGCTCCTGGCTGGTTTATCCACCAGTGGCTCAGGCACCACCACCTCGAGATTCTGAAGATCTGCTCTCCTCTCCGCATCGCACATTGCCCCACCGCTTTCCGTCGTCCACCAACACCGTTCTCCTTGTCGTCTCGCTGGTGTTAACCGCGGATCCACCAAGGACAAACCTATCCCGATCGGCAAGCTCCTTCTCCCCACCGTTGTGTCGCCTCTCCGACCAACCTCCTTTATCCGGCCAACCACATCCCAGCCGTCACCTTCCTCTATCCCTGAAATCCTATTTCCCTCTCATTCTTAACTTATGGGCCTGGTCCAAACTGTTTTTTGGATATGTTGATCCAATAAAAAAATGTTACTATGTAGTGGGCCTGGGCATTTCGGCCCACTTCTATGGTTGCAAATCCACCGCCCTCCTCCTCCTCGTCGAGAGAGAGATCGTCCGTCCATACTTGCGTCCACCGGTTGCGAGGTACCGTGTCCCGTTCTCTTGGTATTTGTTCATTCTCGTAGATGTATTCTTGAGTAGTGTGGCTAGGAATATTGTCTCGGAGTTTAGAATGAATTTTACCTTGTTCAACCCGGCCATGAAGTTTGGTGTAAATCCAAAACCAATAGGGTTATGGTGGCTTAATGAAAAATGTAAATCCAAAATCAGTGTGATTATTGTAGGGGTCAAATCTCCCCTAGAAGAATTGATAGGCCTAAATCGACTAAGTGTTCGCTAAACCGGCTATCCCGAGGATTCAGTAAACCGGTGGAAGAACCGGTTTACTACAAACCGGCCCAACAATCAAGCCTAGAAGATAAAGGCCCATTAAAGGCCCAATACTATTCAGCTAAACCGACCTATTTTTGCTATAAATAGGCATGTATCCCCTCATAATGAGGGGATAGAAAAAATCTCTCTAAATCTCTCTAGAAACAGAACTACGAATGGCTTGATCCCTTTTTAGGGTACGTAGGCAGCCGTTTTATAAGGCGCAGCTATAAAACCCGAAAATCTTTATAAACCAAGAACAGTTCAAGAACCCTAATTCTTTTTCTCTCTAAGTGTTTGAAAACCTAAAGAAGCTCTAATTCGCAGAATCTTCACAAATTCTATTGTGTGAAATTCCAGCTCGCACAATTTGGCGCTAGAAGGAGGGTGCTACTCGCACACTAGCTTCATACACGAAACAAACACTTAGACGAATTCGCAAAATGTCAATAACGAACTCGCAAACTCCTGCGACCGACTCGGCCGACCCGAAGGAGCCAACTGTGGATGGGCAAACCAACGCAAACAGCCAGTTCGCTTCGGAGGAGGAGCTCGACTCGTCGCCTGGCAGCTCGCCTTGACGCCCGGCAGTTGGCATCGTCGACAGGCTCCTCGCCTCGTCGCCTGGCTCCTCGCCTCGACGCCTGGCAGTTGGCATCGTCGACAGGCTCCTCGCCTCGTCGCCTGGCAGCTCGCCTCGACGCCTGGCAGTTTGCATTGTCGACAGGCTCCTCGCCTCGTCGCCCGTCACTTCTCGCCTCGCTATCTACTTGGACGTTTGCTGGAGTTTTTAAACCGGCTCGCCGCTAAGCGTACTCGGTCGGCTCGTCGTTATCTTCAACAACGTTGCCTATCGGCTCGTCGGTTGCGTGCCTCAAGTCATTATCGACCTTCTCGCTGGAATACTATTGTTGATCAGCTCGACCAGCTTTCAGGAAGAATGTTGATTGTTCAGACAGCTCGAGCTCGCATGTCCACAGTCAGTCAGCTCGCGGAGAGAATTGATCTTGACAAACCTAGGCAGCTCGCCGGAGTTCGCAGAGAGAAGCAACGAACATCGGCTCGACCGACTCGCCAGAATGATTTCCATTTTGACCATTTCGCCGAGTCGAAACAATCAGCTCACTGCGATGCGAGAAGAAATCATTGCGAGCTGAATTTTCTCCAGCAGTTAGGAAATTGAGTCACCATTCCAACGCCGTTTGATTCATATCATTTGGAGTTGTGGTTGGAGAGATGTCAATCTGACTTATGGTGTCAATCCAAACGAGATCGCGGCCTCGCCGCTCTCTCCATCAAATGAGCTCGCGGCCTCGTCGCACTCTCCATCAAATGAGCTCGCGGCCTCATCGCTCTATCCATCAGTTGAGCTCGCGGCCTCGTCGCTCTCTCCATCAAATGAGATCGCGGCCTCGTCGCTCTCTCCATCAAATGAGCTCGCGGCCTCATCGCTCTCTCCATCAGTTGAGCTCGCGGCCTCGTCGCTCTCTCCATCAAATGAGCTCGCGGCCTCGTCGCTCTCTCCATCAAATGAGCTCGCGGCCTCGTCGCTCTCTCCATCAAAAGAGCTTGCGGCCTCGCCGCTCTCTCCATCTAATGAGCTCGCGGCCTCGTCGCTCTCTCCATCAAAAGAGCTTGCGGCCTCGCCGCTCTCTCCATCTAATGAGCTCGCGGCCTCGTCGCTCTATCCATCAAATGAGCTCGCGGCCTCTCCGCTCTCTCTGAGAGCTGTTTTTGTCTTATTACAGTTCAATATTTTGGATCCTCACAAATGAGCTCGCAGCCTCACCGCTCTCTCTTCATTAAATGAGCTCGCGGCCTCGCCGCTCTCTCTTCATCAAATTAGCTCGCGGCCGCGCAGTATCTCGCCGACCACGATCCCTACTCGAGGTAATAAGAACTACGAATGGCTTGATCCCTTTTGAGGGTACGTAGGCAGCCTTTTCATAAGGCACAGCTATAAAATCTATACTCTTTTATTATCGAATTTAACGCTTGAACTAAGGGTCGACTCGATCCCTTCATAGTGTACGTAAGCAGGTCGTTTTCTGATGAGTTCAGTTGCCTCCTCAAAAAGGGGGGGAATGATTCCGTATATCCATACTCCTAAACCCGGTGTAATAAACTACAGTTGTTACAACCCGATCAGCTCACAAAATGACTTAACTGTCTACACGCGACTCGATCAATTCGCAAACGACTTAATTGTCTAAACGCGACAGTTGTTACAACTCGATCAGCTCGCTAAACAACTTAACTGTCTACACGCGACTCGATCAATTCGCAAACGACTTAATTGTCTAAACGCGACAGTTGTTACAACTCGATCAGCTCGCTAAACGACTTAACTGTCTACACGCGACTCGATCAATTCGCAAACGACTTAATTGTCTAAACGCGACAGTTGTAACAACTCGATCAGCTCGCTAAACGACTTAACTGTCTACACGCGACTCGATCAATTCACAAACGACTTAAATGTCTACACGTGACAGTTGTTACAACTCGATCAGCTCGCTAAACGACTTAACTGTCTACACGCGACTTGATCAATTCGCAAACGACTTAATTGTCTAAACGCGACAGTTGTTACAACTCGATCAGCTCGCTAAACGACTTAACTGTCTACACGTAACTCGATCAATTCGCAAACGACTTAATTGTCTAAACGCGACAGTTGTTACAACTCGATCAGCTCGCTAAACGACTTAACTGTCTACACACGACTCGATCAATTCGCAAATGACTTAATTGTCTAAACGCGACAGTTGTTATAACTCGATCAGCTCGCAAACGACTTAACTGTCTACACGCGACTCGATCAATTCGCAAACGACTTAAATGTCTACACGCGACTCGTCGTCATTACTGACCATAATGACGATCTTAAACACTTCATCGCGAAGTTAAACCTATACATCCAAAGTGGATAAAGCGCGCTATATAAATTCAGAGTTCATCACTGGAGCGGATGTATTAATTGGAATACGACCGTAAACCAGGATGTTCATCTCGCGAACCCAGTTATACTTAACACTGGTCGAACTTGGCAAAGATAATCTGGTCAAAGATTATTATCGTGTAAGATATTCCTTGGAATATCTATACTCCGAAATTTGCTTTAAGTAAACAAACTATAACAGGCCTAGCTGACGAGCTATAACAGGCCTCGCCAAACATGGCAAATTTTGCGGCAACACTATTAGTGTTTCGCCTCTAAGCGTCTTCAAACCGCATTGCCTCTAAGCGTCTTAAAACCGCATCGCCACTAAGCGTCTTCAAACCGCATCGTCCCTAAGCGTCTTAAAACCGCCTCGCCGCTAAGCGTCTTAAAACCGCATCGCCGCTAAGCGTCTTAAAACCGCATCGCCTCTAAGCATCTTAAAACCGCATCGACTCTAAGCGTCTTCAAACCGCATCGTCCCTAAGCGTCTTAAAACCGCATGCCCGTTATGCGTCTTAAAACCGCCTGGCCGTTAAGCGTCTTAAAACCGCCTCGCCGTTTAGCTTCCTAAAACCGCCTCGCCGATAAGATCGGTTCGTCGTTATCTTCAGCAACACATCGTCGCTGGGTTCGTCGACAACGAAGATGAATCCTCGCCAATAGGCTCTTTGAAAAAACAACGAATAATCGCCTCCGGGCTCACCAAACTCGAAGACGAATCTTTACCGCTGGGCTCGCCATTTTTCCTTAATCATCATGAATCTTGGTTGGCAATGTACATAATTCCTTAATCGCCGTCTTCTTTGACGAATAGCCATGCTAAAGTTGCCACTTTGACTGGGAAAACATTGCCACCCAGTCCGCTCTTATCTTCAACAAAATATCCTCATTGAGCTCGCCATATCTTCGATAACACTTATCGCTCAGTTCGCCACTATCATTCAGCAAAGTATCCTCACTCAGCTCGCTCTTAACTTAGAGCAAGGCGTCGTAATCTTCAACGATATTACCTTTCGGCTCGCCGGTTGTGTGCGTCGAAGTATTGTAGACCAGCTCTCCCTTATTTTCAGAAAAACGAAGGACGAGTAGCTCGCTACTTAATTATCAAAACTGGGCTCGTCGAAAAACCCGAAGACGCAACAAGACCAACATTGCAAGTGTGTAGTACGTGATTATGTCACAACCGAAGAAAAATATTAAGCTAAAGATGGGCCTTGTAGTTGGCCCAAGTAAAACCAAAGCTCACTTTGTCTTTTTTATCCCCACTTCACGGGATCAGCTTACGACCATGACACGAGGACCTCGCTTCCGTGTCGAATCAACAACACAAGCTTCTATTTCGATTCAAAAGTTGACCTCGTCGCCTCGCTGTGAACCACAGTCACAAGCTTCGGATTTATTATCCAGACTTAATCAACAAGTGCGAGAAGATAAGACCTTTACGCACGAGCTCGACAACCTCGGTGACACAATCACTAAAGCCACCTCGCAAGTTTGGCATCACCACAAATTGACCTTGCTGACCTCGTCGAGTTGCAACGCTTGTCTTTATCGCCCCTCCGTATCAACGTGATACCACCTCGCAAGCTCGTCTCTCACACACAAATAAACTTCGCAAACCTCGCCACGTCGTTGATGTGAGACCCGCAGCAAACCTTGCAATTTGGACGACTTCACCAAATCATGAGCCAACGAGCTCACAGTGACCACGGAGCGAGTTAACTCGCCACAACACCAACAATGACACGAGTTTCTCCTTTTCCAAAATCAAAACTCTTCGCATGCTCGCCTCCTCCGAATTGATTCAACAAGCCAGATCATGGTCTCGATTCGACTCCAACGTTGCATCCTGCGCTTTTACGTCATGGTCGTCTCGATCAGCTCATCTACATTCCTCTCCCTGATGAAGAGTCTCGTTACAACATTTTCATGTCTTGCTCGAGGAAATCGCTTGTGGCGAAAGACATTGACGTGAGGGCTCTTGCTAAGTATACGCAAGGATTCAGTGGTGCGGACATCACAGAGATTTGCCAGCGTTCTTGCAAGTACGCGATCAGAGAAAACATCCAGAAGGATATTGAGAAGGAGAGGAAGAGAAAAGAGTCACCAGAAGCAATGGAGGAGGACGCAGAGGAGGAGATTGCGGAGATTAAAGCTGGTCATTTTGAAGAATCTATGAAATACGCGAGGAGATCAGTTAGTAATGCAGACATTCGCAAGTATCAGGCTTTTGCTCAGACTCTACAGCAGTCGCGTGGGATTGAAAGCGAGTTCAGGGTTGATTTAGTGACCTCACTGAGTCAACTCGTGACCCCACTGAGTCAACTCGTGAGCTCACTGAGTCAACTCGCAAGCTCACTACATCAACTCCGTGAGCTCGCAAAATTGATGGAGTCGACTTGCTCAACTTGCCAAATCAGTTCGCTTCACTTCACTCCGAGACCTCGCAATCAAAGCTTTCAATCGATCTCGCGTTATCTCTTCGTGGCTTCGCAAGCTCGGAATCAAACCAATACCGTGAGCTCAAAATCATCTCGCTACAGCTTTGAGACTCACTGTCTCTCTCTTGGAAGTCACAACACTTATCTTCGTCGCTTCTCCGAGTCGACTCGTAGCTTCGTCTACAACTCGTATTCTTCTTCACCTCACCCGCAAGCTCGTCACAGACCAAACCTCGCCGA
Organism: Draba incana; assembly: GCA_963576765.1. NCBI lineage: Eukaryota > Viridiplantae > Streptophyta > Magnoliopsida > Brassicales > Brassicaceae > Draba > Draba incana. The sequence continues at coordinate 37,418,124 of OY755208.1, forward strand.
GCTCAACTCACGCCTCATGTAACAGTTCAAGTCAGCCACGCCGAGCCCAGTTCAACTACTTCTCCTTCACCTCGCAGGCTTGAGGTTTTTGTTGATGATTTCACCTTGAAAATCTCACCAAGACACGAACTCGCACTCGAAGCTTGAATTAACATCTTCTCTCATCGCCGGTTCACCAACAACACGAGCTCGTCGATTCATCCTCGCGACCAAGCCTAACGTAGCTCCGTATCAAGGTTTTCACTGTCCAAATCGACCTCGCAAGCTCGCCGCGACAAGAGCCTATTTCGTTCTGAGTCAACTCGTCATACCCGATGTTAGTCGACTCGCTTACCTCGCCGAATCGACTCGCTCAACTCGCCAACAACAAGAATCGATCCTATGTCAAGTCAACTCAACGTCAACGGTGGTGAACTCGTCCAACTCGTTATAGTTCGACTCGCTCATCTCCTCCGACTCAATGTCGCAAGCTCCATCGATTCAACTCGTCCACATCCTCAAAGCCAACTCACCTAGCCACCTCGACAACAAACAACTCGAGTTCGTTCTCTTGTAAGTTCACTTCGCAGGTTATGATGCGAGCTCATGGTTCTGTCCCGAATCACCACGCGACCTTGATTCAACCAATCTCCTCACCTCGCGATTTGACCTATTCGCCTCGCTACAAGCTAAGACGCGAATGGACCTTGCTGCTTCAGATATCGAACTTGTTACTTTGGAAGTCAAGTTTGCCGGGCTCGATTAATCCTTACTTCTCCTCTTTTACAAATCGAGCTCGCTAACACAATAAATAGCGAAGCAAAGCAACAGAGTTTGCAAGCTTGTTTTCTTCAAGTCACCTCTTCATCTCTCCAAACCGACTTCACGAGCTCGGAATCAAACAACATCGTGAGCTCAACTCACGTCGTCGCAGACCTCGTCAATCATCGATTTCACCTCTTCGGATTTGTGTCAATCACACCTCCTTGAGTCAACTCGCGAACTCGCCGTCTTCATCACCTCCAGAGCTCGCAAAACCTCAAGTCCACCTCGCAATCGAGCTCGTGTCTTCAACATCAATCTCGCCGAGCTCGACCACCTTGCCAATTCAAATCGACCTCGTGGAGCTCGACTCGCCGCCACTTTGCAACATTTGGCGAGTTCGTCGTTGAACAAAATTAGCTCGTTTCTTCCTCCTTGCATCGCAAGCTTCTCTTCACCTCGCCGAGCTCATTCACTACTCAAACCACTTCGTCTAGCTCGACTCGTCGTCAATTCACTGATAACGTCGCATCAGCCAGCTCGTCGAACTGGGCACAACCATGTCATCTGGTCTCGGCATCATCAATCTCTATCAGAACAGATCTCACCGGGATAGTTGAATCGCCATCGACACGTTAACAGTCTAACGGAAATCGATTCTTCATTTGGACACCCATACTTCAACACTTTTATTAATAAAACTGTTGAACTAGGGGGCTAACTGTAGGGGTCAAATCTCCCCTAGAAGAATCGATAGGCCTAAATCGACTAAGTGTTCGCTAAACCGGCTATCCCGAGGATTCAGTAAACCGGTGGAAGAACCGGTTTACTACAAACCGGCCCAACAATCAAGCCCAGAAGATAAAGGCCCATTAAAGGCCCAATACTATTCAGCTCAACCGACCTATTTTTGCTATAAATAGGCATGTACCCCCTCATAATGAGGGGATAGAAAAAATCTCTCTAAATCTCTCTAGAAACAGAACTACGAATGGCTTGATCCCTTTTTAGGGTACGTAGGCAGCCGTTTTATAAGGCGCAGCTATAAAACCCGAAAATCTTTATAAACCAAGAACAGTTCAAGAACCCTAATTTTTTTTCTCTCTAAGTGTTTGAAAACCTAAAGAAGCTCTAATTCGCAGAATCTTCACAAATTCTATTGTGTGAAATTCCAGCTCGCACAATTATGGTGACCGGAAACAATGAAGGTTTGGCGATTAGAGCATCTTTGTCTCACGCCACCAATGAAGATATAAGGAATTGTTCGGTAAAATCCGACTCCTTACAATTGATCAGAGCCAGCATATGTAGTTCGTCTGCTTTCAAGCATCGTGGTTTTTCCACGATATCTCGGTTCTTTCCTAGAACCTCGAGTCTATCCTTTTTAGTTTTATTGGCAATTGTTATTTTTGATTGTATTGCAAATGCTACTTTGTACGCTTTTGTAACGAACGATTAATGATGATATAAAACCGTTTGATTGAAAAAAAAAAAAAAAAAAAACACAAATGCTTGAAATGCAAGTATGTGTTCAGATCTGCTAATAACTTAATTTAAGATTTAGAGGGGGGCCACCTGCTACATATAACCTACTCAATTTAATATACTATATAACAAAATTATACAGGGTAATGTTTTGTTTTGAGGAATGTTAACAAATATTATTTAAGAATACGTTTAAAAATTTGAAATTAAACTAAGACGTAATTAAGAGGATGGTTTGTTGTGGGAAATTGAACTATGTACCCAGGGACCGATCGATAAGCTTGGAGATGTAGATTAAATTATTTTTGTGGTCCATCCATTGATTCATTAGTTTGACGACCAAATAAAGGGTACAACAATATCAAGTCATCTTCATTATACAGGAAAGAGAATGTACTTGCAAGTCAATTATAAGATGCGTATGTACATGTATGCTATTTTTGTTACTATATGAACTTTTTCTTTCTATCCTTTTTATTTGCTTAGATTTTGTGATGCACAATCGAAAATTAATTGACGAAACAAAATAATCCAAAATTATTGAAGACAGCATGAGCTAAATTGTATCAATTATAGTGGTGTCCGGTTAATGCTTATGGTAGCCAAAATACATTTTGGAGTTAAATTTTGAGATGTCCCTCTATGGCTCTACATATATGATGCAGAAGAGGAGGTGTATAAAGGACTTACGAGGGAGTATAACAGAGGAACTTGAGGGGAGGAAAGAGGTGGAAGAGGCGCTTAGGGAAGAGCTCAAAGTTGCAGTGTCCCATGTTGTTCATGAAGTCTATGTAGATTATGTATCCGGCAAACGAGGTTATGGACGCCGTTTTCGTTAGCAACGTCGTAAGCAATGGTATCGCGAAGAGCATGAAGTATGATATGTGCTCCGCAAATGGATGTATCACCGCTGCATATATATAGGTCATTCATAATCCCATTTATATATAATAGCTACTAGCTAATTTGGACATTAAAAAGTGTAGTTTACGTATTTAAAATAAAAATTCGAAATATAGGGTGCATTGAAAAAGATGAGAAATATATAAGAGTTTACAAGTGATGGGCTCAGTGACGATAGAGGAGTGGTGATGGGAATGGTAACGGGAATAAAGAAAATGGTGGTGGAGAGCTTTGTGAAGCCAATAATAGAGGAACTCCACTGGTCCGGCGTGAAGCAGCACCGTCATCAACACTCCGTCTGTCCTCCACAAGGGAAGATGCTTGGCCTCCGACAATAACGAGAACCCTATATAGAATAGCACTCCGTTGAACAGAATTTGGTCATCCCTACGCATGTAAATTCATATCAGTGATACACATAAAGCCACTTTCTAGCTAGCTAGGCAAGTAGAAGAAAAACGCACCAGTTAGTCTCCCTGTCGACCTGATTGAAGTCGATACCTTTATCCACGATGCGCCTCTCTCCCTTGACCGTATAGTAACGGGAGAGAGAGATCCAAATCTGGTTGTGCAAAGCTCTGAGGAGCAGGAAGGGGAATATGAGGGAGTACCCGAGATCTATCTTCTCCAGATCATCGGTCACCAACTTGTATATGCTATGGATCGCCCATGGTGCTACTACTATGTACTTTTGTATTGTTTCCACGTTTTAAATAATTATATCAGTAACGGGGTTCAATCATGAGTAAAACAATGTAATAACTAGACAATTAAAAAATAGAGTGCACCACCAAATGGTTAGCTTATTTTAACAAACAAACAAGAAAAAGAACCCAGAGTGCACCTTGAAACTCCCGAGGGGTGTCCAAGGCCAATCGGTGAGAATCCCTGGTTTTGTGGCCATTATACCGTCGAATGTAATACTTGGGATTGTGGGTCTGTGTGTCTCTCCAATTCTTGTCACACCCAAGTATATTATATAGAACAGTATCAAACACTTTGGTAGATATATAATGACGAAACCACCCCTATCTTCCCAACAGTCTTCTTGGGGCTCCGCTTAGACAGAACATGTACTCCTTCCATTCGATGCTTTCCACATGGATCGATCATTTATGAGACTCAGCTAATTTTTATAATATCCATGGCCACGATAACATGCATAATTGATGTCTTTCGATCGATTGTGTTAGGAGATCTCATAGATACGAGATCGAGTTGTTTAGGAAAGTTAATATATTCGAGTATCCCATTAAATGTATAATTACTTGTTCTGCAAGTAGAATTAGGTTAGAGAAACTCTACATGCTTTGTATAAATATGTAACCCCTTCATATGAGTTTTGTTATTTTCTGATAAATTGGAGGAAACCTTAGAAGTAAAATAGTTTCTCTCAATTTATTCATATGAAGGCTTTACATATTTATACAAAGCATGTAGAGTTTCTCTAACCTAATTCTACTTACAGAATAAGTAATTATATATTTAATAGGATATACTCAAATATATTAACTTTCCTAAACAACTCGATCTCGTATCTCTGAGATCTCCTAACAGGTTGTGGTCTGATGAAAGACGACTATTTTCCCATAAAAATACTGATAAACCAAGTTGGGCAATGTTAGGTAATGATGCTTGGCAACTACTAACCAATTAAGATCATGAGCGTTGAAGCGCCAGCTAGTGTCTGTTGCTCCAACATTAAATTGACGATAACTCAAAAGATATATATGTAAGATGGCACACCCTCTGAAGCGAGCATTGAATACTTGTACGTTTGATTTTTAGAAACTCCACGCTTCCCTCACACCGTCACTTATTGAATATATAGGAAGTATACCCTACCACTCCTTCATTAGGTAGCCAGTGGACCATGCATTAGGGCTGGGCAAAAAATCCGTTAAAACCGATTCGATCATCGATTCGTTTTGATCTGAACCGAAAAATTTGAATATCCGCAAAGTTTCGAAGCAAAGCAAATACTAGGCGATCCGTCAAACACAAAGCAAATAACAAATAGTGTTTTTAAAAAGACCATTATTCGATCCGATCGTATATATATACAAATACATATGTCATTTATATAAAGTAACATGTAAGTCTAATATGTATGATTATGTTTTATTGTTAACCCATTTATTTTCACTAAATATTTAATTTTTATGATGATTAAAGTACAAAAAATAAAAAATAAAAATAATATTAAAAATAATAACAGATCGGATCGGATAATCGCAGATATCTTAAAAAAGTTTCGGATATTTGATTTTTCACGGATCGAATCGGATATCCGCGGATAGCAAAAAAAAATTCGGATATCCGAATTTCCGGATATCCAAAGTTTTACGGATCGGATCGGAAAATCAAATATCCGTTTAACACGGATCGGATCACGGATTCCTGCATTTTCTCGGATATTTGCTTCGTGCCCAGCCCTACCATGCATGTGTAAGGGCCATTTAAGTAAAACCTCGTAAAGCAGTTGTAACTCTTTTATTCGATGATGCACCCAGATATATATAGTTAAGACTTCAAATTTAACATTTCTAAAGATTTTTATTGATTCATAAGAATTTTGATCAGTAAGCTTTGTATGTCGGTATTGTAAAAGCATATCAATAGACAATAGGCATAATTGCTTGTCCTTTCTGATATATATGAAGCACGTGGCAGCAATAATAACAAGCTACCTAGCTTGTACTAAATACAGTAGTTGATAAAAAACATGATAAACTGCAAATTAACAAAGTTGGATAGATAATCAAGAAGATAGATATATGGATATGGAAAGATTAGAGATGAGATGTTGGGAGAAGGAGAGGTTGGAAATCATGGCGGAGAGCAGCTTCCCAGGTGGCGTGGAGACGGGAGAAGTTGCAAGTGTTGCCGCAGTCATGCATACTCCTCCCAACCCTCAAGCGCATGCACTATGCCCCCTACTCTCCACGCACTCATCATCCTCCTCCCCAGCCAATTCTATATGACAATCCATTCGTAAATTAATTATGCACATATCTACCGTAATATACGTAAAACACATTAATTTAAAGCTGTACCTCACAGGAGTCGATGTTTTGAGCAGACTTGGGAACAAGCATTGCTGGAGTGGAGTGGTAGAAACAGTCATTGCGGACTTTGTTGGGTGGGAATTGTGAAAAGGGAATAAAAAGGGTTCCTTCTTTTGCCTTCATCTGCTCTTCTTTCCCTATCTCATCCCCAACCAACCACACCATTGGGGACTCATAATTGCTTGTAGACAATACCAAATTCTTGACCACCCCAGATCTGATGAGCTTGCTGTGTTCTTCCTCGCGCAACACTACCACCTAAAAATGATACATATACCAACGTTTGGTTAAGCTCTAGCTCTTGTAAATCCAAGACCCTTCATTTTTAAATAATTTACACACTCGTATAAATAAAAAACACACTAACACCTATGTTAACGTATTAATTTTTTGTTTGGTTTGAGAATTGCGAAACTGAGTATTGGATTCCACTCTCACAAATCGCATATACCTTGACGCCTCTTTCGCATAGAGCAAAGACAGCGGCCGAAGCAACCTTTGTGGGGCTTCCTCTAAACACAACTTCCTTGGTTCCCTTTGGAATGCTATTGACAACCACCGCAGCTGCCATGCTGCTTCCGTCCACTAACCTTATCTTCAACTTCGGATGCTTTTGGACGTACACTTGTCCACACCCGTTTAGCTCCTCCCTCTCATTAACCACATGTTAATTAGTTACTTATTCATATTTATGGATGGTGGCTTTCATTATGATGAACTTACATTGTTCATCAACCCAAGACTCATTACTCTCACACCCTTTTCATATGCTTCAAGAATAGCTGCCTCTATGGTATTGTTGATAGACTCACAGTGGCGCTGCGATTTATACTGCCATGGCATTATATGTGGCAAAATCAGTATGGAAGTTTAATTAGATGCAAATTCCAAAAGTTACGCAACTAGACAAATTCATTGTTCATTTTAAGTTATATATTTTCCTTTCTTTTTTAGGTTTCAAAGGTTATTTTCTTCTTCTACGTACAAATGGGACTAAACAAAATGTGTATTTTATATATGAAAGTTTGGAAAATGGTGTACTTTGAAGTCCAATTTTAAACCCGTCGATTTAAAAAGAAAGAGTTAGGGTGCGTGGGTGAAATGCTCTTACGTGAAAGATAAACTTTGGAAGGAGGTGAGAGTGAAGGGTGAGGTTACAGAGACGATTTCGCTCGAAGACAAAGGTGCGGGAGGAGAGAGCGAAGGTGAGGACAAAGGAGAAGAGGAGAGTGAAGGGCCACATGAAGTAGGTGAGGTACCATGGGGATTGAGACCACAAGGGGCGAGATGAGAGGGACGGGAAACCAAGGCGCATTTGGTAGATGGAGTCAAGTGTGGTGAGGTGGGTTAGGTGGATGACGTCCGGTGATTCCTCCTCTCTCTCCAACGAAAACATTTCGACGCGATCCACTAGCTTCTCGACACGTGGCCTTAAGAGCCGTCTCATTCGTCTCGATGGAAAAATTGGAAACCTCAAACTTTAGGTTAGGAGAGGAGGCAATTGGGCATTGAATGTAATGCGTAGCCAAAATTCAGCTTTACTCTCTTCACAAATCAATGACATTAGCCTACCTCCACCGGCCTCCATCGCCGTCCATTTAATGAAGTAAATTGAAACTAACCTACTTTCCTTCTTTCTTCATTCAATGGTTGAGCCCAACACATCAAAGCCCAATTATCAAAATGCCTTTTGTCTTGGTTTCCAATTATTTTTGAATAATAATCATGATGTAAACTTACTTTGACCACCATCTCCATCAAGCTTATCTTTTTTTCTTCTAACTTTTCTATTTTTTTCTTCTTTTTGTTTCTTTCTCCTTTCCCCAAAATCCGTCGCCAGCTTCAGCACTTGCAGAGGAATTTCCCAGAAATGAAGAACAAAATTAGCATTTTGAAGTCAATCTTACTCTTGCTCTCACTCTCAGTGCGAGCTACCTCCAATTCCAAACATGAGGGTAATCTTCACTTTGTTCCATCTTACTCATAACATATGCGAATCTAGGCTTGGATTTTTCCTTCAGCATTTGGACATGATGCATATAAACAGCCCAATCCATTTGTTCTTTCTTTATTCAGAACAAGATTTGCTAGATTGTTAGGTGGATTCATACCCTAAACCCTTAAGAGACCATACGACTCTAAAGCGGACTAAAGTGTTATTATAATGGTTGCAGGAAACCCAGCTACTGAAATAGTGAGCATCTTGAACAATAACAGAACAGCTCGAAAACTCAGCAAACTAAATGAGAGTCCTGGCCTTGGCTGCATGGCCCTCCAGTATGCTGAGCGCTGCGAGGGGAATTGCAATGTCAACAACAACACTGTGAGCTGTGAAACCCCTGAAGACGACTTCACTCAGGTTTTTGCCCCCAACTGTGGTGTAGAACTCCCCACTTTTGGTACCATAACAGGCCATATCCTTGGCTGCAGCTCTAAGTATGCAAATCCACAAGTGGCTTTCTCCGACATTCTCTTTAGAGACAGCAAAGCGTTGCTGGTGCTCAGAAACAGGTCGCATACTGAGGTTGGAGTTGGAATGGCTAGGTTGCATAAAAGTACCTTCTTTTGGTGCCTTCTCTTTAGTGATGGAGGGACTAACTCCTCCTTTGTCCTGGAAGATAACGGCCGTGGCATTAAACAAAGAAAAGGCTGCTACAGCGGAAGTGCTCTTTCTTGCAGCAATGCACACATGATTTGTATGCGTCTTCTCAACAGCGTTGTTGGCATTCTCTTGTCTTCCTTTTGTCTATTCAGCCATTGCGCTAAGCGTTGATTCTCAAAGCCAAACCATTGGCTCGTTGCATGTAAACACTAGAGAACAGATGAAAAATATTGGCATTGAAGCAACGAATCAAAGTCTTGTTTTATTCTTTTGAATAGAAAAAGAAAAACAAGAATTTAAATGGACAGATTCACATCACACTCGCTATACATAAACAGTGAGTTGTCCTTGGTTTCCACTAGAGAGTGAAAGGCTTTGCATAGACATCGAATGGTTCACAAGCAGTCAGCTGAGGCTCCTGTCAAATCAGATTTAAAGCACATTACCAATTTGTATCAAAAACACAAAAGAATTCCAAAGGATTTTACCTGTCGTAATCCCCCAATACCGCTTCCCCCAGTCAGAAGCATGCTCAGCATTGTCGTAACAACTCCACCACCAGCAGCAATGCCACCACCATCATTCCCTGTGTTCCTTATTGTGGTACGCATCGAATTTAGAAGGCTTCCGTAGGTTGTGCCTTGTGCGCTGCGTTCTATGGCTTGAATAAAGCAGAAAGTCATAGCACCTGTAGAGGTGATCTTCGACAGCGCCTGCATACATGGGTCACTCATGAGCCAAGGAAGCAACCACAATTGCAAGAGGTATGATATGATTGGATTTGTGTCTACTTACTGATGTGTCTGCCGAAGTCTGATCATCATCACATCCACTGATTGATATGGCTTCTCCGCCAGCGGTTCCCTTCCACAAACCCGACCTTGGCCTATGATCCTCCCACACATACTGCCCAGCTCTGTTTCAATAGCAAATATGGATGTATGTATGTGATGGAGATCCCCTAAATATAACAAGTAGTAGAAATGGTAAGCAACTTCTAACCGGTTCATTCTGCATAGGAATGGTAAATCCAGCACGGTGCCACTATGGCAAGCATCGATAATTGAATGGAGCTTGACACCATGGGGAAGGGGGCGAACAATAGTAGCGTTGATCTCATCATCTACAATCATCCCCTGAGTTTCAAAATCAAGAGGACAGAGTGTTTCATCATAGCCATCAACTTCATCACCGTTGTAGTTACGTTGACGGGAACCATGACCAGAGTAGTGAAAGACAAGTGAGTCGCCTGCCGTACAGCCCTGTACAAGCCAAAACAATGCCATCCTCATGTTTTGCTTGTTTGGGATACGATATGGATCGGTTTCTTCCTCTGCATCAACAATTATGTAAGAGGGAGGATCATCTAGTCAGCAAGTTGCAAGGTGCTCGTACAATTCACTAGATATGTATATCAATCAACGTGGTTCAGAATCAGGCATTATAATAAATCAGAGACCCGGAAAACTGAATTGAGATTCAAGAGTAGTGAGAGGGAGCTAAGCAACGGAATGGATCATTGAATACCGGTGAGCATGAGAATGGAATCAGGGGAGAATTTGAACTTGTTGATGAGAAGGTGTCGCATGCACTTGGCGTCGTTGATGCAGCCTTTGAGCTCGTGGCGAGAGTAACGGTATGAAATACCACAGATCACGGCCCTCTTCCTGCCATGTGGGTGAGGCAGCTGACCAGGAGGCGCGTGGATTTGTGGAGCGGTGCGGGGGTCGGCGATATGAGTAACGGCCTGGCAGAGAGCGCATCGTATAGATCGGGCGCCGGATGGGAGTTGGAGAGGCGTCCGGCAACCGGAGCAATTGACTAGCATCGGAGGAGCGTACATGCTCGACGGAGGTGGCGGGAACGTTAGAAATCAGATGGATCACCAATTTGTTTCAGAGAAAAATAACAAGAGAATCAGATGGATCACCAAAGACCGCGTGACGAAGAAGACGAGTCAATAAGAGGAGGCGCACGTTAGGAAGGCGATTTCTTTCTTTCTGACAGCTCACCAAACAAAGCTTAACAGGCCAATATACTAAGCCCAATGTTGGCCCATATGAAAGATATATTCTTGTGAGTTTCATTCAGTAAAGAGATGATTGATTGATTGTTGTTCAAGTGCAACGGAGGAGCTCTAACGACTTGCTATCAAGCCTGAAGCTCTAACGACTGATTATTATTATTATACCATTACAGACAGACTATGTGAATGTCCACTTTGAATTTGACTCGTTCGTTGTAGCATTTGAGGGCTCGCACTCTGCCTTCACGAGAACAACGACCGTGTCTTATTGCGTTCCAGTCGAGCTTCCCTCTGACAAACAACACAGCCAGAGACCTCTTTTGGTAAGCAGACAAGTTGGAAAATAAAGCCTAAATATATATATTCACAACAGGAACCTCTTTCTTCTTGCATTCCTTGTATACATCAAAATGATCCTGGCATTTACTCTTGTCTGATCCAAATTCTTCAAGACCTACGATGAAATTGGGTCAAGATCAAGATGAAAACCAGCAAAAGGCTGAAAAGAGGAGACACGTAAACTATCAACAAGGAAGATCAAGATGGGACATAACAATCACCATCTATTATTATCCACCCAAACCTCAAACTCTAAGAAACGGGAATCAATTACGGTATTGAGTTTGCGGGAAAACGATTATGTGATTACTGAAATTAAAAATCTCGCGTCCTGGGAACCATCAGAAATGGAAGGGGAAGATCGGGATCGAGACTCACATTTGAGAGAAGCAGAGTACTGAAGATAACATGGCGAATCAGATATCCGAGCCGCGCTAGGGTACGCCGCCGCCGCGCCTTTCGTCGCCATTTCCCGACTCTCTCTCTCTCTCTACGGATTCCGTGAAGAAGATAAATCATCTCTCATTCAAATGGGCCTTTGAGTTAAAAAGTTTACAATATCGGGCCTTTAAGTCCGGCCCAAATTAAAAGGACGGCCTTATGCTTTCTTCTTAGGCAAAATGTAACCAATACAATAATAGGCAGAGGAAACACGAGAGGAGGGAGAAGAAAGCATAAAGCCCTCTTCTCCCTCCCTACTACACTATCTGTCCATGTCTCTTGTGTACGTTGTTTCCTCAGTTGATTCCAGTTACAAGATTCCTCTTTCAAAGCCAAGAGACCCTACTAGGGCTTTTTCTTTTACATTACAAATCATCTTGCAGTTGCGTTAGCAGTCCATCACTCTCATCGCTATTGTTTAGTACTGGTCCATTTTCCTCCACACCTATAAGAGCTTCGTAAGATTTGTCTTGAAGATTCCCCGATTGACTCAACAATTCCAAAACGGTCTCTTTACTAGCAACATCCGATTCCTCTTCACAGAGCTTCAAGAAGCCAGACAGCATTAACACCTTTGGCCTCCAATTGCTTGACCCTTCCGCGGAAAACGCTTCCCTCAGACAAGCCAAAGCCTCTGAAATCCTCCTCCTTCTGGTGTGGCCGTCAGCTAGAATCTCCCACGTACCTGAGCTTGGTTTTCCTCCCATTTCAATCATGTGGTCGAACAATCCCTCAGCTCTCTCTACTTGGTCGTTTTTGACATACATGTTCATGAGAAGATTTGGTATCCTGGGGTCATACGATGACTTGACTGGGAGCCATTCCTCGTATGCCCTCTCAGCTCCTTCCATATCTCCCATTCTAACCAAGGACGAGATCAAAGCATGGTAACCCAAATTGGGGATGCTGGGGACGACAGATTTGTACACGTTCCAGACCCGGTAGAGCTCTCTCGTGTTACCAACGCTGCCGTACAAACTCAAGAGGTAGTGATATGGAATCCTATTACGACCAGTAATCCTTGCTTCCATTTTCCGGAGTGCATCTTCGGCTTTCTCAGGTTCGCCCATCTTGATGTACATGGTGGCCATTGTGCTGAAAGTGGTCCAGTTGGGATTAATGGAAACATCTGATTTCATCTGCTGATAGACTTGTTCCAATTTCTCAACAGATCCTTGAGCGCCGCAGGAGGAGAGCCAGATGTTGTAGGAGTAAATGTCGAGTCGTATATCTTTCTGCTTCATCTCGAAGACCATAGCGTCGACTCGGTCGTACTCCCTTAGGCCCATGTAGAGAGTCATCATGACGTTGAAAGGAAGCGGGTGCAGGGCGAATCCTTTCTCCCTCATTTTGTCGAGCAAAGCCTCAGCTTTTTCTCTGGACCTGGCCCTGACATAGGCATTGAGGAGGGAGCCATAAACTCTACGGTCCTTGAAGTTATCAGGGATGGCGAGGAAGAAGTCTTCGGCGGCTGAGATCCCACGCACTTTGCCGATTAAGTCGAGCTGGATAGCAGCATCACTTGCAGACAATCGGAACCTTTCGGCTCTATTGTTCATCCAGTCGTACACCTAGGGAAATGGGAATGGTTCTCTTTAGATACAATCAAACGAGAGAAAGGGAAATGGTACTAATAAGAGACTGAGAGAGAGAGAGAGAGAGAACCTCAAGAGCTTGGTTGGGACGCTTATACTTGCGAAGCTCCTTGACGACCCGACAGAGCTCCCATTTGGTAAGCTTACGGCCGCCTTTCTCCCACTGATTCAAGACGGAGGCAGCGCCGAGCTCAGGCTTCTCCATCAGAGAAATCTTCCTGTAGATTGCATTCCACTGGATTATCGGCCTTCTCTCGTAGTCCACAGTTCCGTAGCCATACACCTGTGAGATGGAGCACACGATTGCCGTCTTCTTCTTCGATGGAGCTACTATGGAGACGAACGGAGATGATATGCAGCGAGGGAGAAGTGAGTAGGAGGCGGAGGAAGCCAGAGGGACATTCCGATTCTGCATCGCCTGAAGCAGCATCTCTCTCTCTCCCGTTCTACTTAGGTTTCGTTTCAACAATCCGAGGATAAGTCGACTCAGAGAGGGACAAGAAACAAGGGTAAATTGGTAATATAATATAATGACCTGAAGGCCCAAAAGAGAGCCCAAATGAGGATACTACTGAAAGAACCAGAGGGTCTCAATCCAATACAGCAACATGTAACATGCCTGCGTCTCGGTAACATTATTATGTCCTCTCAGAGTATAACTAACAAAACCCGAAACAATCTCTCTATCGTTGGATTCCTAACATCCAGGCCATTTCTCCTGCAAAGGATCTTCCTTCTTGACATTCCGGTGCACGTATACTTTCCCCTTTTTAACCTGCAAATTCAACTCAACATTACATTCCATGCAACCTATTTCCATCAGATATAACTCCCATTCCCCAAGCCAACCGATTTACCAGAACAATGGGAGGGAAACCTCGCCGCAGTTGGAGTCTGTCAAAGCCTTCTTCAGAAAACAAGCACTTGTATCCATCCACTGAGGGGTGCTCGCTGCTCAAATCAAGACCGCAGTATTACTTACATGTTCACCACCAATGCTATCTTATTTCACTAACAATTGCTTTCTCTACTATATGATGAAATACTCACTTCACAAGGTACGTGAAATTTCTGTTTTGCAACTCCTCCACTACAATCTCTTCTTCTTTTGAGTATCTGCATGGCACAAGAAAATTTAAGTCCTACTAAATATCTCCTCTTCTAGATACTCAAAGGCCATGTAGTATCATATTATTCCTTTCCAAACTAATTGTATATGTCTCCAGGAAAATGAACATGAAAAACAAACAAATGTATCTATCTCGCACAAATGGATGCTTCCAACTAACAAGTTGTTTTCCATGTACCTTATATTTCCGTTACTTTTATCAGAGCCATAGAACTTGGTAGGACAGCTAATGTACATAGAAAGAAGAATCAACCTCACCTCCACGGAAAAGCATCTTCACAAAAGCGAGATATTCCATTCATGGCACCAAAAGTGTCTATGTGAACCCACTCTTCTCCTACCGCATTTGCAGGATGGCCTGAGAAAAATGGAAGACAACAAGTAAAATTCATCATACTGTACGCAAAAATCCACCAGTAGTCGGGATACACACCACAAAACAAAGACGATTATATATACTAAATAGCATGTGAGATAACAGAGTAGCGTATTTTCTTGTTTATTAACCCAAGTCAACTATGTCGCAATAAGAAGGAACCCTGAAAAGAATTAAGTTACTCACTTATCTGATGCAAGCGCTTCAGAGCATAGCCACTAGGATAATTGTAGTAAGATGCCATGAATGTTACGACCGTGCATCCTGCACTATAGAATCAGAATAAAGAAACGTCTTTCCTTCTCTTACAGAGCAAAGATAATTGCCTACAATTTCTACCTGATTGCAAACAATGCTAGCATAACCATGTTCACCAGTTTCCAAATAGATTTCTTCCTGTTATTGTAGCTGTACAAGAAAATCAAATTGTATTATATAAGTTCGAGCTTTGTTGGTAGGCATTTAAAATGGTATTAACAAAAGAGTGAATCCAAAGAGCTCCGAATAGAAGAACGTTCTAGCTATGTTTAAAAGCTTAGCTAGCAAACATCTGATAGAGCTCATACATTCTGCTAGCAGCAACTGCTGCAGATAAGTTGAACATTGGCACTGAACTAATAATAAAGCGCAGTTCCTGCATATATCAAGAAAGATATGTAAGCCTATGTTAGAAATGGTTAGGCAACTTTGACGGGACTGAGATAAGAAAAACATCTGAATACCTTGTGTGGAAGTTTAGAGTAGAGGACGACGAAGGATAAAACTGGAAAAAAAAGGAATGGAACCCTCCTGTCAAGTAAGGTACCAACCTGCATAACCCGAAAGGCAAACAAATGAGAAACATACAAAAATACCATCAAAGATTCTAACTAGAAAGGAATAAGACTATATGACAGATGTTAGGATGTCTCTGTGTTTACCAGTGAAAGAGGATAAGCTACGAGTAAAGACCGTGGGAGTGCCGAGGTAAAATACCAATGTATAGAGTGTGTCTAGTTTAGCAACTAATTTTCAAGGAATAACATAGAATTTGATACAAATACAAGAGCCATAATATTAGCAAAATAAACTTTGCGTTGGCAATCACACAAATGCATGGAATTCTAAATAGTTATCATTGAAAAGAAGGCAATCCTCTTAGCAGGCAGTGGAAAAAATACTAAAAGTTCATCTATCATACGAAAATAAATAATTTGAGGAAACAAATTTCAAAGGATACACCCCAGTCAGAACTCCGGTTTAGAATGGAGTTAAACCAGAAAACTTCAAATTCTGGCCACACAAACTTCTTCCACATGATAGAGTCAACAAAAATGGTAAGACCTGCACAAAGGGTATTCCATGACCACAAAAAGCCTGACTCGGGAAATAGTGAAAAGAGAAATAATCAAACAGATAACAGAACGAAGAGGGATTTTAACCAACCTACAGCCAACACAGCGGTTCCAACACAATACTTAAATGCTTTCCAGAAGGAGATTGATTTAGTCTATCATTGACAAACGAAAAGCACCCCATCAGATGGAAACAACAAAGTACACGGCTAGTTACACATACATAATTTGAGAAGCCAAAATATCCATCACTAGCTCACCAATAATAGTGCGAGACCAATAGGCCCAAGCAGTAACATTGTGTCACATCTGAAGATTACAGTGGCAAAAATCTGATTATCAGAGAAAGGACGTGTCAGCAAATCCAAAGTTCTGGACACCATGACTGATAGTCTAATCGGGAAAATATGTTGCCACGAAAATTATACATACCAGGAAGCTCAAAGCTGAATAAAAGTTTCCCTTTAACCAATTACCATATGCCAAATTAACTGCACAATCCAGATTTGACAACATTAGCAGCGCAAGCGACACCTATGGTAAATAGGGCATGGGCAAGATTGCTAGGACATCTGAAACCATTACTAGTAGAGTCAGATGAATAGAAGTAATTACCTAATCCGAAAGCTAGAATATTAGGTAGAGGACGAGTGGAGTAGAAAAGCAAATGAAACTGAAGACTGGTGAGAAGTACAAAGAAAGATTCCACTTGATCTCCAAAATTTTTTCTTATCTGTCAAAGAGGTAGATTCCGGTCAGTGTATGGGAGAAATAAAACAGGCATCAAGATGCAGGTAAGATATCCACATTGCAATGACATGGGAAGGGACAAAGAATGAGCTAGAGAAATGTGGCATGAAAACAAGCACTAGAGAAACTTGGAAGCAAATAAATGTAATACCTGAATCCGGAAAAATCTTAGTGTGGATAATATGATGCAGCCTAACACCAAACGAGCTGTAAGTTAATGAAGAAACAATGAAGTGAATTGGTATTGTGGGTGTTTAGCATTCAAGAATACAGTGGTTGGCGATTCCATAAGGAAAAGAGAAGAAAAAACCTGCAACAAGACTATAAATCTTGGAGAAGCCGAGAAAGCTGATAATTGATACAACCGGTAATGCAAGAATAGAGACTAGGAAGGCTCCTGCTAGAGCAAATAAGAAATTGAGTTTTATTTTGATATAGAGAATCACAAAATCATCAACACTAATGAGGAGCGATTCAATACCAATAAAAGTTCGAGGGACAACACCGGGGAACTCCAAATGATCATACTGATAGAAGAGAAGTGGGGCAAAAAATTAGCATCAGTCGAAATGAAGTAAGCTTAAAAAGAGGTAACTCACAGAGTCCAAATGATGGCGATGGTAAAGAATGTCGTGCATTGACTGGTCAGATGCAGAGGAGAGGAGACGAATCGAATCAAATCAGTCAGTGAAAAGGGAGTCCCAAGGAGTGAGAATGAGTCAGTACCTGGACGTTGAAGCTCTCTTCCACCTTAGTATATGGTGCCATGAGCACATAGGTTGCAGCTATAGATCCCAGAATCAAATCATATCCTGCGGAAACAAAGTTTCAGAAAAGGGAAGAGATGATCGCGAGGAGCATGATACAATTGCAGTTACCAAAGGATTGAAGAAACTTGGCCATGTTCGAATCCGTCTGTGGAACTTCCACTCCCTTCCTTCCCGGCGTCGACAAATCGAAATCGGAAAACCAAAAAAAGAAAAAGAAAAAACAAATGGGCCTTAACAGAAGAATATGTGCTCGTATAATAAAGCCCATTTAAATTGTTTGGTTTATATAGAAAAGGGCAAAAGGAGGAAGGCAAGGGAAGGGGAAATCTAGACATGGCCGCGGAAGAAGAGAACGACTTCTACCTGAGGTACTATGTCGGTCACAAAGGGAAGTTCGGGCACGAGTTTCTGGAGTTCGAGTTTAGACCGGACGGTAAGCTCCGTTACGCCAACAACTCAAACTACAAGAACGACACGATGATCCGGAAGGAGGTGTTTCTCACCCCCGCCGTTCTCAAGGAATGCAAGCGTATCGTCTCCGAGAGCGAGGTCTCCTCAGATTTGCTTCTTTTTCTTCCATCACTCACTGTCTGCTTATCCTTTAGATAGGCTAGGTCGGAACTCAACTAGGGTTTTTGTCAATTTAGATTTTCTTTTTCCTTGGAATTTGATTGGCCAGGATACATCTTTATAACCCTTTTTCTTCGTTTTGACTTTTACCTGACATGGGAACTTTTGCCTGGCTAGATATTGAAAGAAGATGATAACAATTGGCCCGAACCTGACCGCGTTGGAAGGCAAGAGCTTGAGATCGTTATGGGAAATGAGCATATCTCCTTCACTACATCTAAGATTGGATCTCTTGTTGATGTCCAGAGCAGTAATGATCCTGAAGGACTTCGCATCTTCTACTATCTTGTTCAGGTCACCTCTCTTTTTCTTGCCTTTCCATGATTTTATAGGATTAACTTACACAGAGCAATAATTGTGCTTTAGGAGATTCCAGTAATCCCTAAAACTTTATCATCATTTTAGCAAGGTTTTACATTTAGTATTTCAACTTATCAACCTATTGGGTGTCCCCAAACTGTTATGTGGGATTGTAGGGGAGGCATAGTCTCATGCTCTTCTCTTTCAGCTGATAATTGCTATGTTTTTTTGGTAGTGTAATTATATTTGCTCTTAACATATTCCTTCATGGTTGCAGGACCTGAAATGTCTTGTTTTTTCGCTCATCTCCCTGCACTTCAAGATCAAGCCTATTTAGAGATGAAATCAGTGTGTGACATGTCAAGGATGAAGAGTTGGATTTGTCTGGAACCTGACGACTGTGTGGGTGAAATTTGGTTGTTTTTATGTCTTTGGCTTGTTGTTGAATCATTCTAGTTACTTATTTGTGTTGTTAACTTGCAAACCTTGAGTTCCATTAGTAACCTGTTTTTGCATCGAATCTTAGACATGGTATTTTGAAGCAGTGGGCTTTAGCCAGGTCCTGTCATTTGCAACACTTACGAATCTAGAGGCTGTTATCAGATCCTTACTCTATGAGGAGTTATTAAAACTGAGAAAAAAATTTAAATTTAAAAGAAGCTTCATGTTTTCTTAAAATTTTCTAAAAAATTTTGTTTGACATTAGATGGTCACTGGTTACTGGTTACATACAAACCGAAGTTAAGCTGGTAAAGAAGAGCGAAGAAGCTGAAAAAAAAGTGAGCAAAAACTATGGGTGATTGATAACCTAACACAGGAGTAGGCAGGTGTAATATTTCTTGATGCGGACACTACAAGTATGCATGGTGCAGATTTTAAAGAGAGAAGAGGAGATGTGAAAGTGATAAAAGGAGGTAAGTGGTGGTTGAATGATTGGTGAGGAAGAAGGTGCCAAAAGGAAGCAAGAAAGCTAATAATCGAGGCATATGGGATCAGCTTGTGTGGCCCATTCTTGTTGGATTTGGGTGAAAGTGGGTATATATGATGCTTCTACCTCCACTTTGTCTCAACATCCCATGTGGACTTATCTTTTTTACTTTTCTATGAACCAACCTAGTCTAACCATTTACTTGATCTTTGTTTAACAATGAATATGCTCTCCCCAAAGTATAAAGTATATAGACTAATGTATTAGTTAGCTGGATTAGTCGATATTATATTTGGATTGGGTGGGAATGGAGTGCATGTATATATAAAGAATTGACAAGGGTACAGTTAGAGTATTTCCACAAGGACCATTCAAACTGCATCCCCCTTAACTCTCATGTCAAACTAGCTTTATGACTCGGGAAGAATAATGGAGGATCCAGGCTCCTTTGTCGCTGTCAGGCGCTTGGACCGAGGAGGCACCTGCCATTCATCCTCAGGTGCTTGGTTGGGGAGGGGACTGGCTTGTGTTTGTGCACAGAAAAGGGAACACCATTCTCGTCATTCCTTTGATCTCACCCCTGCTCAGGTACCACCATTCTCTGCTTTCACATTGCTTTCTACTATGTTGCTGATTTGTGGCTTTTCCTTAGGAGGACTGCTTGCAGAGGCTGCAGAGTCGTGTATATGTTGCCTATGAAAGTTCCATTCCTCAGCATCAGGTAACTTTCTTAGCTGCTGGTGGGATCACCAAGTCTTTGCAAAAGTGGTTTCACACAAAGTCTACTTGTAGGAAGCACTGGGAGCTCTGTGGAAGCTAGCCTTCCCGGAAAAACAACTCTATGGTCTGATATCTGAGCAGTGGAAGGAAATGGGCTGGCAGGGAAAGGATCCCTCCACGGATTTCAGGTATCAACCGGTGATCCTTTAACTCCTGCTCTCTTTGCTCCTTCATGCCTGATAAGGTTTTTCATTCTCCTGCAGGGGAGGTGGCTACATATCGTTGGAGAACTTGCTGTATTTTGCAAGGAATTTCCAAGTAGGTTAATGGTTTCACAATTGGCTGTTAAGATAGATAGATAGATAAGCTGATATTGAGGCTCCTTTTCTGCTCTTGCAAACGCAGAAATCATTTGAACAACTTCTGAGGAAGCAAATAGGTGATAGATCGGTGTGGGAATACCCATTTGCGGTTGCTGGTGTAAATATTACCTTCATGCTCATTCAGATGCTCGACCTTGAACAAGGTCTGCTTCCTACCAGTTACAGAAGCTCAAAACTACTTGTTGTATTGGCTAAGTAACTGTTGTCCTCCAATTTTGACAGTTAAGCCACGGAGGATGGTCGGAGAAACATTCCTGAAACTACTAGCAGGTCAGTAGGTAGAGTTTAGTGTGGAAGGGGTAATCCCATATTGACTTGGTTTAATGTTGCAGAAAATGAGTCATCATTTGACATTCTATATTGCATTGCGTTCAAACTAATGGATCATCAATGGCTCACAATGCGGGCTTCCTACATGGATTTTAACGTAGGCTTCCTGCTCCCATCACATTGAGATTATCAAAGTGTCTCTGACTAACAGTAAAAAGATGTGTTTTGGCAGATTGTGATGCAATCCACAAGGCATCAACTGGAGAGGGAGCTTTTGCAGGAACAAGTGACTCGAATCCAAGACTTACCTTCTTTTAACCTCCTTGGTCCCTAGTTTTGTGATCTACTGGCATTATGGAGAGAAAAATTGAATCTTTTTTGTATGGTTTGGTTTATACCCTTTGAGAAGAATGATTTGATTTCAACTTTGAATATAGATATAGACCAAATGGATATGATTAAAAAAACTTCATAGTTGAAAACACAATGAGACAAGAGATAGTTTGAAAGACAAAAACAAAAACACAAAGAGAAACGGAGGAGGATCAGGAACAAGGAACTTCTACTCGTAGATCCAAGAGCTAAGGCTGCTCTGCCAGTTGACAGGTCCATCAGGGAACCACAAAGCGATCTCCTTGGTGGCACTGTCCACAGAGTCACTCCCATGGATCACGTTCCTTCCAATGTCAATTGCATACTCCCCACGGATGGTTCCTGGCTCGGCCGCTGCTGGGTTTGTAGCTCCAATGATCTTTCTTCCGGTCAGAACAACGTTCTTCCCCTCCCAGATCATAGCAACAACAGGACCGGAGACAATGTAATCGACCAGACCACTGAAGAAGGGCTTGGCAGAGAGGTCCTGGTAGTGCTTCTCAGCGAACGAGCGCTCAACAGTCACCAGCTTCAAGCCTGTAGAAGCACACACTCTCTCTCTGAGTTAATCTAATCAATCAAAGATCTACCTAATTAACAAGGGAATCGGAATCATTACCCTTCAAAGTGAAACCCTTCTTCTCAAATCTACAGATGACTTCACCGATCTGAAACACGGAATCTCTATGTCAATCTCTACTAATTCAAAGTATTAACCTCTACTTTTTTTAGACCAAACAAAACGCAAAAGAAAGAGAGAGAGAGGGAAGTAAAAGAAGACGTACGAGTCCTCTCTGGACACCGTCGGGCTTGATCATGATGAAAGTTTGCTCCATCTTGATTTTCGATTCTTGGTCTGTCGTAAGCTCCGTCGGAGGCAAAGCCGTATATATACTTGCACTAATCTGCTGCAGCCCTAAAGCATGGAATATTCTAGGTTGATTCTGCTATTATTGGGCCGTAATCAATGTGGGCTTTCGTTTTAAGGCCCAATATTAGATCAATCTCGTCTCTGTCTTCTTTACTTCTTTTTTAGTTGTCGCAAAGCAAAGCAACAGAGATCTTCGCTTTGTATCGCCGTCGTCCTTTCTTCTTCTTTCCATCATGAATCCCGAGTAGTAAGCTCCTTTCTCATCTTCTTTATGTGTAATCGACTCTACCTACGATTATGCTACAAACGTAGGGCGATCATTTATCCCCTTTTTTTTTTGAATTTTTCTCGTTTTATTCCAGTATTCGATCTCGATTAGTGTGACAGTCTCTCTTGTGCTTTGTATTGTGCAGCGACTATCTCTTCAAGCTCCTGCTTATCGGGGATTCCGGCGTCGGCAAGTCTTGTCTTCTTTTGAGATTTTCTGTAAGTCTGATTTCTTTTTCCTAGATCAATCGAGAACACTGTAGATTCCATGATTTGTTACAATTCTGATTACTGACTCCTTTGTGTGCAGGATGATTCCTATGCAGAGAGTTACATTAGCACTATTGGAGTCGATTTTGTAAGTTGCCAGAGTTATATATATTTTTGTTATTGCTGCTGAGGCTTTGCTCTGAGGTTCTATATTTCTTCTTCAGAAAATTCGGACTGTTGAGCAAGATGGCAAGTCCATTAAGCTCCAAATTGTATGTATATCTATCTATCTATCTTCCTCTTTTTATACTCTATGTTGTTATGCCAAGCAATATCACTAAGACTAATTTAGAGTTACTATCTCTACGTATCATTCCCTTTTTTCCTCATCTACTTTTCATTCTTCAGTGGGACACTGCTGGTCAAGAGCGCTTCAGGACAATTACTAGCAGCTACTACCGTGGGGCACATGGAATCATTGTAACTTACTTTGGCTCTCTCTTGCTTTTCTTAAGTTGGCTTGGAACTTTTGCAAATTCACTTAGTTAGTCTGTTGTGCTCTCAACCTGCTAGATTGTCTACGACATCACAGATCAAGAAAGCTTTAATAACGTGAAGCAATGGTTGAGTGAAATTGATCGTTATGCGAGTGACAGTGTGAACAAACTCTTGGTTGGAAACAAGGCTGATCTTGCACAAAACAGAGCCGTGTCGTATGAAACGGCCAAGGTATTTATGCACTTCAACCCAACAACTCTTTTTCAATTTATGTAGCCATCATATTGTAAGACTATAATTGCTTTCGTCATGACTTTGACGTATTCCTAGGCTTTTGCCGATGAAATTGGAATTCCTTTCATGGAGACCAGTGCAAAAGATGCCACCAACGTGGAACAGGCTTTCATGGCTATGTCAGCAGCCATCAAAGAAAGGTATATAACTTCTAAGACCTGATGGAATGTTTGCAAAGGAAAATATTATTTTTGGAAGGGGTTATAGGTACAAATCAAAATCTCATTCATTGGATTATAATTGAAAATTCAGCTAAAATCTCTGGCATATTCATATAGTTAGTCTGTAGCCAATCTATATACGGGGCGAATGAGTGAGTATTTGTGATGTAATGAAAGAAATTGATCTTTGGTTGTGGATGCAGAATGGCAAGCCAACCAGCTGGGAACAATGCAAGACCGCCGACAGCGCAAATCAGAGGACAGCCTGTTGCCCAAAAGAACGGGTGCTGCTCATCTTGATTGACCAGCCAAGTGTTCTGATCACTGCGTCTCTGAAACCATACCATTATCTAGAAAAAGTGTGTTTGGAGAGCCTTAAAAGGTGTTTCTTCTTTCTTACTTGTACTTTGGTTCATATGAAGACCCCCCAATGTCTATAATTAAGCTCTTTGCACTACTCTCTCCAAGTTTATGGCTTTTCATTGCTGCCTTTAAGGGTTTTCTATCCGATGCTACCATAAGTTGTGTTAATTATGGTTTCCAACTTACTCTTAACTAGATATATATAAGTTTTTTTTTATTTCATTTTAATCAAATATCTAGACATTTAAAACGGTTTTATCTAATACATTGCAGAAAGTTTGAAACATTTATATAACTTGACTTCAAAAATCTGGAAGGTATATCAACTTTCTGTAAACATGTTCGTCAAATGTAAAAACTCTATCAAAACTGTCTTCTCTCTTAGATAACAGTTAATAAAAGTAAAATCTCAAAATCCGGGCAAAAATGAAAGGTCAGTGACTCCTGTGGGAAGATTGGCAATGTTATTGAGCAGAGCGAGTCTGTTCTTTCTCACTCTTTCACCTCCTGCAAACCGTCAAAGTTAAACAATAAAGCTCTTGAAATCCTCGAGTACACTGTGAACAAAGTTTCAACTTACCACCATCACAAACACATTGTTGAAGAAATCCTCAAGCGGCTCCACCAACTGCGTGGATATCTCAGTGAACTCCTCGATTTCAATGCCTGAAATTTGGAAGCCAGTGAGAGAAAATCGGACGCGAGTGAGAGAATCCAATAGAGAAGAAAGTGGAGTTACCAATGTGAATTCGATCTTTGATAGAAATGCCTCGTGGAACTTCAATTTCAAGTAGAAAAAGAGAGAGATACTAACGCAACATTCCAGGGTTCAGGGCCAAGGACCCTCAAAAAGGTGGAAGGATTCATGGTGCCAGCTCCGACCTCAGTGTTGCTAGGTTGCATAACGGCGCATCCGACGGAAGCCCAGTATTCCTAAAACACCACAAACAGTGAGAATTCGCTGGAAATGTCAAGTAGAGAGACGAGTAAGGGAGAACCTGGAGGCGCTGAATCGCCTGTTGGAATGTAGGAATAGAAGGGCGGACATGATCGGATTTACGAGCACCGGAGGAAATGGCGGAAAGGGAGGTGCGGTGAAATCGGCGGCGGGAGAAAGATGGCGAGGAAGGGGAAAAAAGCAGCGAGAAGAGGCGTGGGGGCGAAGGAAGGAGACGAAGAGAGGAAGATGAAGAGAGAGAATCGCCATCGCTTTGCCTCGAGTGGAGGGGTTTAATGTTCCGATTCCGATTCCGGTGCTCATGTTATCCTCTTTGTGGACCCCACCGCGGGAGAAACGAAGACGATATTTACGTTTTGAATCACATTTTTTAAAGGAAATATTATTGAGGTAATAAAACCTCCTCCTTCGCTCGTATAATTTGTTTCCGAATTACATACAGTACTAGTGGTAGTAATAATGATACAGCTGCTTGTACATACATAGATGATTCATAGATATACATACAACAACAACATACACAGAAGAAGGTAAGACATTGACAATTATAATCAGTGTTGGTGACGCAGGAGGAGGCGTTCCAGTTGGTGGAACGCAGCCTTCAAGGAAGCGTGGTCTTGCCGCATCCTCTGCAACCGATCCTCAACCATCATTATCTCTTCTCTCAGGAAATGCATTCTCTTCTCCAGCCACGCCACACTCTCTCCGCTTCCACTGTACTCGTCGTACCTCTTGTTCCCCACCTCCACTTGCTCCGGCCCTCTCCTCAGCAGCACCACTATCGTCACCTGTCCACCACCACTCGCCATCTTTTTAAACCCATCTCTCTCAACACCCTTTTATTATTACTCTTTTGCTTACCTGCATCAGTAAGATCACCACAAACGCTAATACTAACGCATTCCTTGTCCCGCTTTGCCTCTTCACATATGATGTCACATTCTCCAATGCTTCCCTTAAGATATTCACTACCCCTCCTCCTCCTCCGGCCATCACCACCCTTGGCTCTTCTTCACTTTCACTTACAATTTCTTCCCTTGCTGCAGCCTCCTCACTCAACTTCTTCCCTGTGTCAGAATAACTTGTTAGCCACCTCTTTCTACACCAAACTAAATAAATGCTTCTCTTAATCATCACTCTACACCACAAACCTGCTTGGTTCTCCACCTTCTTCTGCTTCAACACTCCATGTGCCTACAAGAATAATCACCAAAAACTAGTTTAAAAGCCTGCATAAACTGAAAGATAACATGTTCACCCAACAAATGCACAGTTCATGTACCATTTTTATCCATGTTGCATAAGCTTCTTTGCACTCTTCCAAAGTAGACTGCACTATTTTTCCTGCAAAAAACTCGTAAACGGATCAATTACCAGCCCAGATCCAAGAACCATGAACACTGCGTGTTTAAGAAACTCGATTTCAACAAAGCTCAAATATTTCCACACCTATCAGAGCCAGAATCCGCAGCAAACACTTTTTAACGATTACTTTAACTTCTTAATAGATCGCAAGAAGGGTGAAAGAGTTCAAGGACAAATCAGGAGTAAATGAGGCTAAACATACCTTTCCACACTGTTCTTTTAGAGAAGGCCACATTGAGATAAACATCCAATATACAACCTTCTATTGAGTCTCTGCAATCTCTTTTCACATCCCAAACCCCCTGGAATCAACAAATGGTAACTTATTCACTTATAACACTCATCACCCGAGCAGACTACTAATAGCATTAGAAGTAAATCCTCCTACCTCTACAGTAAAATAATCTGCATAAGGCACATCGCTGATCTCCTGTGATGTTTCAATAACCAGATGGCTATCCAAAGAATACAATATCAGACAACAGGAATAAGAATAAGCTTGCATGAGTGCAAACTAGCTTTGTTAGATCTTGAATGCCACAACCAAAAAAAAAAACAAAAAAGTATTCCCCGATTATTAAAAGTGGGATTCACTTCAAGACAAGGATCACTACCTATCTCTGTACATCTGAAATTTCTGTGACTCCTGGCAGCTGCCAAACTTTGCACCTTCAAACGAAATCCAACAGTCAAACAAATATTTGATTCAAAAAAGAAAAAGTACCGTAATATATCTTTAGGAAAGAAAAATATTACCAAAATAGATTTTTATTGGATGTTCAAATGAGACATTGCGGGTGTGTCCAAGCTTTTCATGAGGCTGCCAAGAGGTACATCTAAACTCTGCAAGTACGAACAAATTCCCACTGATTAAAAGAACACCAACAAAGGGAAAACAACGAAAAACAACAAACAACAGCAACATTATTCCATCACTCATAACTCTACCTTTGTCTCCACAACTTTTATGGAAAGATTCAACAAAACTGACAGCACCATCTGAGAAAAACAATCTAAAGAACTCTTCTACTGGAATCTGCAAACATAAAGTAAACTCTATTTAGGTCTGTATGAAACTTCTGCATTTAGTTAATGCTTATATCCTCATAAATTTGAATGGGAAACGTTCCATATGTTCCTATACTCATAACCATAAGACAAAGAAAGTGACATTACCGAAAACTTTGCCTCTGCTACCTTTGTAAAATCGGATGATACTGCATGCAAGGAACACAAAAATTGAATGGTGAATTCGAAGGTAACAAGATAAGAGTTAACAATATAAAAAAAAAATCAATGAGAAATCATGTATGCATAAACGAAATAACCAGTTTAGCAGGATATACGGTCTCCATACTGAGTGAAAGCTTTATGGGACAAAATGAGAACTAGTGTACCATGAAGATGCACGAAAATATAGCTAGGCAACCCCATTCCGATAGGCCATAAACAGTAAAACCATTAGAGATAATGATCATTTAGCTTTCAAATAAAGTGAGTTTAGGTTCCGGGGAAAAAAAAAAAAACAACCCAAAAGATAGACACATAATGACATACACCTAGAAACAGCAAGAAATTAAATGATTGTCTATTTTAAGTGAACAAACACTTCATTCTGAAATCAGGAGAGACCCAAGCGTTTGCATCCATAATACCATCTACCAACAGTTTGGCATGATCCCACCAAAAAATTCCGTTATTGAATTTACTGATAACACTAGCATTCACATCCTTAAACAGTCAACTTGAAAATGATAGTCTAACACATCACCAAAATCAACCAACAATAACTAAAATGAAAGCAGGGAAGGACGTTAAGTACATTTAGGTGCATTTAAGTCTTTAGGCTTCCAGTCAAAAGTATTGGTTGAAGAGGAAGCCACATTATCTACAACAGGAGGTGAAACACCATTTTGACTAATAACAGGAAGACTGGAACTGCTTGAAAGATGAGGTTGTTCATCCCTGTGAAGTGAAAGATAGTGAGCGGTAAAGCAGTTAGTTACAGCAACCAGATAGACCATATGGAAGCGGTAAACATACCTTGATGGGGAATCAAATTCATTCGCCATATCCGTGGAACTCTGTGCCCTTCTAACAACTTCATCATTTACCTGGTTGTTGGAATCAGAAGAAGAATCCTGAACAGATAAGCTGGCAAAGATCAGCATAAAGAAACAAGAAAGAAGCCCTAAGCAGTAATGAACAGTGTGTTTGCCACCGGCTGTTGGGTCACCTGGATCTCGCCTTCTGGTTTGACAGCACTGCCATATTCCAACCATCCATCGTGGATAAGCTTGAATGCTTCATCACGGGAAAGAAATGATGCAAAAAAGTACTGCGAAAGAAAGCGGTTCTGAAATGAGGACAGAGGCAACAACGAAAATGGAGTTGAGCAGCTGAAGGGAAGTTGTGTTACCTTCTTCCCTGCAGCTAAAATCTCAATGGCATTGGGGAAAATGCCAGCAGTCTTTGCTCGTTTAACACAAGTTATTTCCACAAATGGAATAATTTTCTGCAGCGATGAATAAAGAAAAGGTAGCACATAAGAAGAGTCAGTGGAGACAGAGTACCTATGGAGTAAAAGGAGAGAAGACTACCTTGGTCTCATAGCCAAAGATGTTGGAGTAAAAGCAGATATAATGAAGAAAGAGGTACATATGACCCTGCAAAAGAAGAGGGTAAATATAAAAACACACCAGCTTAGCCTAAGAGGAATTAGACTGAGATAACTAAAGTACCTGAAGAAGAATACTCTCTTGACAAGCACAGTTGAAGTCCTGAATAAGGACCTAACAAAAAATTGGGAAGAAATGGTGAGTGGGGACGCAAAGAGGGATATAGGGAAGAAGAGACTTACTTCGTCAGCTGGAAGACGGAATAATTGCCGATACTCTTCACTCTTCGATATGACTTCAGACTAGAACAAGTGAATAAGATCCGGATCAAATGAGACAAGCAATTGCAATTCGATGCTGATAGAAGAAAAGAAAAAGGAAAAGAACCTGATTATCAGCACCACGACCAGGGCTCGGAGAAGATGAGGAAGGGTCAGGGCGATCAGGTGTGCCGGCGGTGGAGCGCGATCCCTCGGGGGAGGATGGTGAGGGATCCAAAACGTCCTCCGTGGAACCAAATCCAGACATATCAGTCGTGAGGGGTCTCAGAACCTCGACGCTCCCCGCAGCAGAAAGCATCGCCAATAATAAGATTGAAAGTAACAAAAGGAAGAAGAAAGGGGAAAGTGTTTTGGAGCTTGGCGTCCGCTGTCAACGTCAACGACCATCCAGTCAACAAGAATCGGCTTATGTGGGCTCACTTATTGGCCCATTCTTCTATTAATTTGTCGGCCCATAGTTTTTTCTTGCATGTGACAGGCCCACTTTTGGGCCACTACCACCAGATATTTTATCAATGAACAAAACCACAAGACTTGAATGACAAAATTAAGGGTCAAGTTAATCCTTAAAAAGAAGCAGCATGCAGTGGTAAATTTACAAAACAATCTCCTGAAACTAAATCATAATGATGATGAGAGTTTAACTACTAAAGAAGAGAGTTATTAGTTGATGGAGTAGGAACGAGAGCAGACGGTTTGGAGAGAGTCAGTGAAGAGAGATGAGAAGCTGGTCATGGCTTGGAAGAGATTTGGCAGGCCCGTTTGAAGATTGTTTAGCGTCATTGCTCGTGTCACCTCCACAGCCTTTACGTGCCTCATCACCTCATCTTCCACCTGTCTCTGACACGCCGCCAGCTCTGCTTTCTTCTCGGAAAGAGGATCCCTAGCATCCAAGGTCTCCGGTCCAGGCCCTATCCCAACGGTCGAGTACGCCTGGTAGTACTTCCTCTCTATGCTTCTCAGTGACGATGCCTTCTTCTCCAGCTCCTTTCCTGCACTCTCTGTGCGTTTCTTCATCTTCACCTCTTCCCCTTGCTTTATCGATATCACGTGCACCACGTTTACAAAGCTCTTTATGGCTTCTGATGCCACCGTGTCAGGCACCCGTTCCAGGCTCTGCTTCCACTCTTCACACAATGCAAATGAGTCTGACCGATGCTTCTTTGGGTCTTCATTGCCCAGGGGAACAAGGCTGAGCTTGAACCATGCGTGCAGGGAACTTATGAACTCCCTTTGGAATTTGATGATGCGACAGAAGCTCGAGTGCCACAAGGAGACAGCTGACTCTAGATCTCGCGTCACCTGCCTGTGTACTTCTGATGTTGACTCACCTCTCTCTGCCTGGTTGATCAGGCCGCGTACTTGTTGGACAATGTTATTCTGGATTTCGTGGTACTCATGCATTGACTTCCACATGTACATTAATCTGCATTTGCAATGTCACATGGTTGTTAGAATTGAGACAAACAAATCACCTATGGTTTTGATATTTCAGTTTCTAATTTGAGTTCACATGAATTAGCAGCACATAATAAACCAGCCTAGACCAAGGCTGTGCAGCCTTCATCACATAACTCAAGCCTACGGCGTTAAACTGGTTTGCATCTGACTCTTATCTCCGATTGCTTTTGATATGCTTACAAACTAAACCAGCCCTCAAGGAACAATGAAACACAAACCGCTATTCAAAGAGAAAAGAGAAGGGAAGATGATTGATGACTAACCCATGGCAGAGTTCAACAAGCTGAGGCACAAGGTCAGTGTCCCGGAGACGGACAATGGCATTAGACGTAGTTAAAACAGCTTCTGAAGTAACAATGATGAGTGATTGCAATCTGGTAATGGAAGTTTTAGTCTTGTCAAGCTTGGATTCATCGCCTCCCTTGTACTCCTGACTCTGCAACGCAGACAGCTTCTTCTCGTGCTCAATCTTAATTCCTTCTCTTGCCTAATGATTCACATTCATAAGCTTACTGTTTGGTAAACCAAAAACAAGACTAGGAAAGAAGGAAGTAGCAAATGTACCTTGACATCCTCATAGAGTTTCTTCTCCCAAGCCAAGAGCCGGTCTAGAGTGGAGCAAAGGCTGTTGAGGCCGCCTTGATCATTCAAGGTAGATGCATCGAGCTTGTACCTGACTGCCAATGGGGGTTTTGAGGTCCAGGTTGCGCTCAAGTTGCTCAACACACTGCTTGAATGATACACAGTCTCTGCAGAAAAGACAAGTGAAATGAGACAAATTCAATGCATAAATGTAGTAAGTAGAGTAGAGAGAAGCTGACTTACTCTTGAGCTTGCTGAAACTGCGGTCGAGCTCAGCCCGGCCGATCTCAAGCATGGCGGAGACCTGGTCACCAGCGGAGGCAGCCTTGTCGAAGTAGTCTTGAACGGCGTCCAAAATCTCCTTCAAATCCTTGTGCCTAACCACCATTCTCGTCTTGTAGCTGTCGGAAACATGGTCAGAGTTGCTAGTCGTCTTCTCTTTCCCGTGGTCTTGCTGCTGCTGCTGCGTATTGTGATGTGGCAGTGGCTCTGCAGGAGCATGCGACTCAACACCGGATCTGGAAGGGTTAGCTTGTGACTCGCCATCAGAGGAGCTGGAGTCACTAAAGCGGCCATGGTCGTCGCCCCATTCGCTGCAGTGAACTTCTTCGGCGGCGTCATTTCTAGGTTTGCGTCTGGTGAAATAATCGCGCTCCGATCTCTCAGTTTCAGAGTCGAAGTGGTGCTTCTCGCGAGCTTTCTGTTCGAAGAACTCGGAGTCAGGGGGAGAAGGAGGGTAGAAATTCTCCCAGTTCCAGACGGAGGAAGCTTGAGAAGGAGAGCGAGAGTAAGTGGAGTTCTGGTAAGCGGTTGGATAGAAAGACCTAGAAGTCAGATTAGAGCGCTCGCTGACGGGAGAGTCAGAGGGAGAGGATTCGGAGAGAATGTGAGGAAGCCGAGGTTGAGGATGAGAGGGCTTGCGGCGGCGGACGTGAGCCTGAGGACGACGAGGAGGAGGAGGAGGTGGGGGAGGGGAAGGGACACGTGGAGCTTCGTGGACGGAGGGGCGGAGAAAAACAGCGGGGGTGTTTTCAGAGACAGAGAGGGGCTCGCCAGAGGCAAAGGAGGAGAGGGCGGAGCCGGTGAGACGAAGGGACCGGCAGTAGTCAGAGTGAGCGGCGGCCAGATTGTGGCGAGCGTAGACGGCGTCCTTCATCAGACGCCGCCGCTCCTTGCAGCGACGGACGGTGTCCTCAGTGTCGAGCTTGGAGGCTGTGCATCCCATTTTCAGACCACAAGTCTGTACTGCTCTCTCTCTCTCTCTCTCAAAGACTGTCTTTTGTTTTTGCTTTTTTAAATTTTTCCCAAAAACATTTGTCTTTTCAAAAAAAAAAAAAATTATTTTCCACCACCGAAAGAAGGAAAAAGTAAACGAAAACTTTTTTCTTGACCGAGTCACCGAGGTTTCTTTGTATGGCCTAGAGAACATCAGTGTTAATTAAAAAATATGAAAATTTTTCAAACTGAGAGAAGCCTTTGCATTGTCATTCTTGGTATCTCATTAAACAAAAACTAAACAGAGAAGAAATTGGAGGGATAGAAGCCAGGGACCACAAAGAACAACATTCTCACAAGGCCATAAGCCTAACAATTCTTATCTCAAACAACCCGGACAAGTTCGTGTTTTGGCTTTCACACCATGTCTCCTTTCTTTTCTGCTCAACAAAGAGACTTAGGACGACTCACCAATCCCTCTTCCGTCTACATAACTACCCCACCTTACATAAATTATCATCATTCCTAAGTCCAGACAAATTTGGTTGCCCCACCAATTGTAATACCATTTGCAATTGCCGGAGATCCAATGCAAATAAACCAAAACAACACCCTCCTTTTTCAAGGTGACGATGTTGATGAGATAGTGCCCCCATCTCTTGTGAAACCGAAATCCCCAAATATTCCCTGCATTGCAAAAAGCAGACTATCAACAGTTTCCCCCAACCTCACCAGACTTT
Source organism: Draba incana (assembly GCA_963576765.1). Classification (NCBI taxonomy): domain Eukaryota; kingdom Viridiplantae; phylum Streptophyta; class Magnoliopsida; order Brassicales; family Brassicaceae; genus Draba; species Draba incana. The sequence goes on from OY755208.1 coordinate 37,451,170, forward strand.
CTTACGTCTTCCGAAACTAAAATGCACAATGAGTGGTAAATACTTGAGCATGTCTCATGTACGTACCATTGCGTCATTGACAGCATATGCCACACAGTAATGTTCCTGTTGAAGACAAAAAATGTAATATATTTTTTACTCACCAATTCAATCAACTACCATCACACTATCATCGAAAATATGTAAATGGATTGGAGACCGTGTCGGTATTCAAGACAATTCATCTTTTAGTTGTTTTTTTTCTTTCTCATACATACATATAGGTGGATATTCAAGTTAATAAGGTGGAGACGAACTTGCCTGCATCATGTGCCACTCTTCAAATTCGTCAAACAACTCCAATCGCTCAATCCTAGAAACACGACAACAACACTTCTTAGATATTTCTTGACAAAGAGAACTTCTCAGAAAGAGCAGGCCAGTTACATAATTTTAATGATAACTACGGCACACACCTGCGTTTTTCTTGAGTATCAACAAAAGTACCATGCACTTTTAGCATGTCCCAGGCAACAGCTCTCTGATACACCAGAACAAATAAGAAAGTAAGATATGAGAAGCAATATATTAAATAATAGTATTTGAAAATTAGCACTGCTTTCATCAGACAAGGCACATTATTCTAGCTACAACCAGCCATCAAGGCCAAAAAGAAAGTCTGAAAACTGCATCTTGGTACCTCGAACCGAAATGGTTTGAAATTCAATATAATGTAACAATGATAGCCTATAGCCACATCATAAATGACAGAATCATAAAGCAATTGAAAATGACCTAGCATAGACTTTTAACAAGTATGTTTTTGTTAGATGAATTTGCACTCAAACTGTTTGGCAACTCGATTAACAATTTCGATCATGAATACATATATATCATTGCATATAAATAATCATGGTATTTAACTGTAAAGCGCACCTGCCATCCATTGTCAAGAAACAATCTCTCCTTAGCAAGTAAAGTTGGTGATGCATCAATGCTTAAGAGTGCACACCCCCGACTCTGAAGCACAGAAACAACGTTAAAATGTTTCAATGGAGGTAAAGTGATTAATACAAGATGTGCTCAACTGGCAATATTATGATATTAAAATGTTTTACTAGGTGCAACAGTTTTGCAAAAATATCAACAAGTTAAGCTTTACTCATGAAGATGTTGCTTCAACGAGAGCACACATTCTTACCTCCAAATTCCTAATCATTTGATGTCCAAATGCATCATCTGGATGAATCTGCAAACAAAAACCCCATGAATTAGACATCAGTAGTAAGTTACAAATCTGCAATTTTAGGCAGAAAAAGAAAATCACAGTTGAACGAAATATTATATAGATACAAAATGCTAGAATACCTGCTCATATAAGAAAAACACTGAAGTTGAAAACGCTTGTGACGCCCAATTGACGATGGCACGGCTTGAATCAGGGTCCAGATATATCAAAACACATTCTGCAATGATAAATGTCGGCAGACTGATAATGATATTAGGGATCAAGTAGGTTTATCATCGGTCAGCATCTGTTACCATGAATCTTTATCCCCGGTAGAAGAGGAGGGTTGAGGATTCAAACAATAAGTCATAAAGAAAATTTGTTCATGCGTACCTTGGATCCATATCTGCAAAGGATATAACATCTCTTAATTTTGGTATATCACGCAGGTCGACTGGAAGTAACTTGTAATGCTCACTGAGCACTTGGCCATCCTCTGCAGAATTAAACAGCATAACAAATTTAGAGTAAGCCACTAAAACTCTAAGGCAGGAGTTAGAGCAAAAGGGAGTTGCATTAATAGCTTGTAGAAGCTGAATGAATGAAAATGAATATCAGCAATAGCTGGACTGCACTAGCTAAAAACCATCATGAAGAAAAGGATCATTCTACATGACACACAGCCAAAAAAGGCTCTCACCAATTGAAATGGATGCATTTGCTCCTAGTTTATCCCTCAGTTGGCCGGAGTTTTCTATAACAGCAGCCTTCTTACTTGTTACCTAACGTAAGAGGCAAATCCATTTAGCACTAGAGTCAAGATACCTGGTGAATAGTTTGATCAGCAGTGAAATCCAATGAGTGATAAATGTACCTCCTTAAAATCCAGTTCCACATACAAATTGGGCGCTTTGCCCTCATCCTAGAAAATGAAAAAATGAGAAGTAAGGTACATATAAGCAGACAGTTCCGTAAACTTGACAGACGCACCAGCAACTGAAAATACGTAGTGTCAAAGCCAGCTCCAAGTGACAGTATCTGTTTCTTCGTTTGAGAACTTTCGAGAAACTGAAACAGAAGCTTCCGGAAAGCAGCCCAACGAGAAAAGTAACCTAGGATATCCGCAGTTGTGTCAGCAAAAAACGTGAGCCATATCATTTTGTAGCCGAAATAAGAGTTACCTCGGTTAATAATTGGAGATCTTCGAACAGGTCTTCTCACAAAGAGATGAACATAATCGTCTTTAATATACCCCTTTTTCACACAAGACCTTCAAAATGCATACCAAATGACTGACTAATACCAGGAACTAATAAAACACAGACGAATCAAGAGCCCTAATTTGCGGAAAAGAAACCAAGTAGGAGAGAAGTAGCGTACAATTTACTAGCGGATGCATCGTCGTTGGTAGCCTGAACCGCCGCTCTGTTGCTACGAGATTCTGCCATAATAATATCTTCCGATCAATCTCTTTGTCGCCGCTCTTAGCGAAAATAATTACGCTCTTCATTCAATATGAGGATCCATTTTTCGATTTGGGCCAAGGCCCAGTAAGAGAAGTCGTATAAAAAGAGCAGAGGAGAGAAGAAAGCAATTAACTAATCTCTCTTTCTTCCTTTCATCGGATTATTATCTGGCCTGGAAAACCCTAAACACCGGAATCGTAAGCCCCTGGTATTTTCCGATTCTTCCTCGAACCTTTTTGTTCATTATCGCTGATTTAAGTTTCGTTTTCTCGTTACTCGTAGTGCGTAGGTTTGGATAAGATGGATATCGAGCAGAAGCAGGCGGAGATCATCGATCAGCTCGTTAACCGAGCTTCTACTGTCAAAGGCGAGGCTCTGGGGCCTATCATCATCGAAGCTACTTCGCATCCTTCTCTATTCGCCTTCTCCGAGATTTTGGCTCTACCCAATGTTGCCGAGGTCTTCCCCTAACTTTCGATTTTGAATGCTAATCGTCGCTTTGATTTTGGGGCCGATCTAGGGTATATGAATCTGTGCCTGCTTTTCATTGTTTTTTTTGCTTGGTGGTGTTTGCTAAACGTGCAGTAATCACTAATCAGCTCTCAATTTTTTCTTCTGGGATACTACTCTATTGGTAGTCTTGGTCTTAATTACTAGGTCTCTCCTAATGATGCATATTATTCGTCTCTTAATATTGCTGTTAACTATGCATTGCAGCTTGAAGGAACCACGAATTCTGTGTACCTGGATGTGTTACGCTTGTTTGCCCATGGCACATGGGGTGACTACAAATGTACGATTAAATCTTTCAGTTTTCTTACCTTATCAATGTTGTTCATACACCTCTCTCGTTTTCTTATATTCTTTATGAACGCTCTTCTAAATAGTTTTCATTGAAACTCTAGGCAATGCTAGCCGTATTCCTCAATTGGCTCCTGATCAAATTCTCAAGTTAAAGCAGCTCACTGTGCTTACCCTTGCGGAATCTAACAAGGTATGGCTCTTCTTCTTTTTTTTTGTTGCTTGGAATGTGACCAGTTTGATACTTTTATCGTAAATCAACAATAATTTGGACGTGATTACACCTACCCTTCTCTCTTGTGTTTACCTGCTGCCTGTTAATCATAGGTATTGCCCTATGATACACTGATGGTCGAATTAGATGTCACCAATGTTCGTGAACTCGAGGACTTTCTTATCAATGAGTGCATGTATGCGGTGAGTGCTCTAAGCAAACATTTTCCCCGTTTCCTTCCGATTATTTTCTTTTTATATTTACCAGCAAGAAGCTGTAGTTGCATAGACAATTTACTGTCACAATGCAGAAAGGTACAGAAGCATGGTGCTGACTTTGTTAAAATCTTTCAGGGTATAGTTAGAGGAAAACTGGATCAGTTGAAAAGATGTTTCGAGGTGTGTTTTGCGTCTCAATCTCCTACATAACCATTGTGCTTTCTGTTTAAACTTACAAAAGTCTCTTTAATTTTCATACATCTTGGAAACATGCAGGTTCCATTTGCAGCTGGTAGGGATCCAAGGCCTGGACAGCTAGGGAACATGTTACACACATTGTCAAACTGGTAGTTTTTTTATCTAGCTTTCTTCCTCCCTTGTTTTCCTAGATTTCTGTGCTCTATATCTAAAGTAAAAGGACCCATACATGATTTTAGAACATTTGTCAGTTTGATTTACATCTACGGCCTACTGTTGAGTTCTATGTGAAGTGCCCTTTTCATGTAACTGTTTGTGGTTTGCATAATCTATGAGACTAACTGTTAATGCATTGTCGCAAATTGATGTGTAGGCTGAACACATCAGAAAATCTACTCGTTTCAATTCAAGACAAGATCAAATGGGCAGACAATATGAGCGAGATGGACAAAAAACATCGTAAGGAAGCAGAAGAAAGTGTGGAAGAAGTGAAGAAGTCTATATCCATGAAGGTCAGTGAACATGATGGACTTGGTTGGAGCCTAAGAGGTTCACTCTTCCCTACCAAGTATATAATGTAACTAATTATGTTTCATGGTTACTTTTACTCTAACAATAAGTTAGAGTCGGTTAGGTTTTCTGTCTTATATCGATATAGAATTATTGGGTTTATCGAAACTTTAAGTCTTTGTAAGGGAAAGGGGAGAGACTCCATTAAGAAATCTCTCAAGGTCTTTGAGCTTTGTAATTTGAGTCGGTCGACCATTGCAAGTTCTATTTAAAATGGTCAAGATTGATATTCGACAATAAAACTTAGCTGTTGGATTTAAACATATGTTATGATAGTTATATAAACTAAACCGATTATAGTCAGGCCACCAATAACACTGACTGGGGTGACTTAAATGCTATTTTCCTGTGGAATAAAGCAAGGTTCTTATGCTTTGATATAATGCAACTGTTAGTGGTGGATGTAGAAAGAAAAGTGTAGACTTTTGTGAGATTTGATTGGGAAGCGTGTTGTCGATGTAGCCTTACTTACAATTGTGGGCAGGGGGATGTTGACACCAGAGGGTGTAAAGTGATCTTTGGGGAACCAAGTGGAGTGATGGACTTCGACGAAGATGGAATCCGACCAAAGAGGTAACATACCATTAGTTATTGCTCTGATCATACAAGGCATGTTTGAGTATGATATGATAATGTACGAAATAGAAAGGAGACCGTAACACGCACACGCTCACTCACTCATCTTTGGTACGCAGGAGGAGGCATCCGATGACAAGGTAGAGAGAGTAGAGAGTAAAAGGGATTTGTAATGGTGACATACCATTTTACCTGAGATTAGATTAATGGTGATGATTTTGAGGGAACTTAGGCAATGTAAGCCCTCTTTTGCTTTTGGTGGCGGATACTTTGTTACTTGTGGTCTTTGATTTCAACTTGTACCTAAACTCCTCTCTGTGTCTCTAAACTTGATTTGATTTCCCGTCTGTGTGAGTCTATCCATTTTTCTATGTACAAATTCAACGTCAATTGGCCCAAGGATATGAATTGAGAAGTAGAATTGATTGATGGGTACACACAATTTGATGTCTTTCATGGGGACAGAAATGTTGGAATCTAAAAAAAAATTAAGCTGAAAAGCCAGGCGGTGGGGTCATATTGTAAAAATACTTGAAAGCAAGGCATGGAAGTCTAGCCGTCATATTAATTATGTCAGTGTTCCGTCTTCTTTTGGCAACCGGTGAGGATGAGGTTGAAACCGGCGAACTCGGACGGTGCTTGGTGACCCTCGCTGGCTCCGGGGCATCAATGCCGATGAGGTGAGGGAAGTTGAGCTTAGCCTTGGCCCCTCGCATCTTGAAAGCAGCTCGATCATACGCAACAGCCGCTTCGTTGGCAGTCTCATAAGTACCGAGCCAAATCCTGGCTCCGTGTTTGTTGGGGTCTCTGATCTCGGCAGCGTATTTTCCCCAAGGCCTTCTCCTTACTCCTTTGAAGTTGGCCTGTTTCCTCCTTGGCGATTCAAGATCATCCTCGAGCAGGTGCCGGCGAATGGAATCCAAGACCGAGGAGCAGTTATCAGATCCTTGCATTTTTGCTTGCTTTCTTTTCTGATTGCAAACAATGAGGATGACTTTGAGATATTATATATAGAGAGAGGCCCATCCTCAAGCTTACTTTTTAACTAATATATTTGCACTTGCTCGGAAACGCCACATTTAGTCACGTTTTTTTCTATCCTCTTGTCTTTGTTTTTTATAATTTTTTCAAATCAACTACTCCTATAGACAAGGAATCTTGCTCCCACGCGCATATCATGATTTTATCTTACAAAAATTCAGTTTGTCCTTTTGCCTTGGAACTTTGGAGTATTTATTATTTCTGTTAACTAAGTTTATAGCTTCTTTAAAAACCTTTTAGACCACCCACAATTGTGAGTTTTGTTGGTCTCTAAAGGCTAAAAATAAATAAAAATTCAATCTGAAAAAGAAAATAAGCTTTAGCCGGCTCAGTCCGTAGAGATTGTTGAGACGGTCTCTGCATAACAGGTGTCATGTGGTGATTGGCTTGTGGCTTTTGGAAATTGGCTTGTGGCTTTTGGAAGGGGAAATACAGAGGAAAAAAAATAATAATAATCAGTTGATAAAAATTTGTTCGATTTCGATTTCTTCTTCCTTTACAACACCACCGACACTACTTCTCTCCTTTGTTTCCAATCTCAGTCAACAAACTCTGTTTATTAGGGTTTCGTGTCTGAATCTTAGAATTTAGGGTTTACTAGAAAAATGGCTACCAAATCCAGTGATAGTCAGAGACGACGAAATTTCGGCTTTGGCGGATTCCTCAGAGGAAGACCGAGATTTTGGCGTCGGCGGATTCTTCTGTGGCGGGTTCTAATCGACGAAGAGGATAAGGACAGCTGTGAAATGGCTCTAAATCACTTGTGGAGTATCAAAGTACGATTTTGGTTTTGGATATTTGGAGTTAGAGAGGACTTAGTTGCAAATAGGATTTATTTGCAAATTCTCCTAAGCATTTTTGGAGTAAATGGAGGACTTAGTTGCAAATAGGATTTATTTGCAAATTTCCCTAAGCATTTTCCCTCCATTCTAACTTCTTGATCAGTCTAACTTCTTTCTAGCTTCTTTTGATCATAAACCGCCTTTTTTTCTTTTTCTTTTTCTTCTTCTACAAACCCTAAATCGAGATCGAGCTCTATGTTTCTTTCGATCATTCTAACTTCTTGATCATTCTAACTTCTTTCGATCATAAACCACCTCTCTTTTTTTTTTCTTTTTCTTTTTCATCTTCTACAAACCCTAAATCGAGATCGAGCTTCAATGGCGTCTTCAATGGCGTCTTCGTCTTCTTTAAGGACGTCTTCGTCTTCTTCAATGGCGTCGTCTTCAATGGCGTCTTCGTCAATGGCGTCTTCGTCTTCTTTAAGGACGTCTTCGTCTTCTTCAACTAGTGTCCTGATTCTCTACAACAGTTGCGAAGAAGTATACGCAATCGGCCAAAACGGTAAATTTTGAAATATCAAGATTTTGCTTTTTTTATTTGTTTGTTGTTGATTTAGGTTTTTATTTGTTAGGTCTCGAATCGCTATGTGATGAAGATCCTAGGTTTAAGAATTACATCATAGGTAAGCCTTTATTTTGAATGCTTTTGCTTGTCCTTAATTTTGGGAAGAAACCTTGTTAATTTAGGGTTTTCTTAAAATTTAGAGAAGAAACATAAAATTTCGTTGCAGCATCCCAGCTACAAGATTTTTGATCTCTGTAGCCACAAGGAAGAAATCCACTACGATTCATTGTGTCAACAGGACATTTCTTCGATCAGAGAATCAGTCAAATCATATCTACATATCCTAGTGGATCTAATGCAAAATCCTGGTGCTTTAAAAACCTTGCAGTATCTACTCCGTATCTACAGGTAAGTATGTACTGTTGACTGTTGGTTATGAGTTTAAGAACTATTTGTGCAGAATCCACATATATTTGAACTGTATCCATCTTGTGTGTTTATTAAGAACTATTTGTGTGTAGAATCCACATTCATTTGAACTATTTGCGAACTATTTGTGTAGAATGTAGAATCCACAACTATTTGTGGTAGAGAATCCACAATCCACAACTATTTGTGGTAGAATTTAGTTGTGTAGAATCCATAATCTTGTTTATGTGATTATCCATCTTATGTATAAAACTATCCATCCATCTTGTGTGTAAATGAACTATTTGTGTAGAATCCACATTCCTGTTTATCCGTGTTCTTCCTGTGTGTTTAAGAAGAAAAATCCACTTTAAGAAGAATCCACATTCATTTGAACTATTTGTGCAGAATACACATCCACCATTGGGAGGATTTGTTCCTGTGTGCTATGCCATATCACCATACAGAAATATTTCGGAGAATTGTACATGTTATTCCAGGAGGGTAAGTTTTGACATCACAGTTTCCCAAAGTTCTTTTTGCTTTATAAATGTATTTAGTAACTTCTCATTTGGTAATGTCACATTTTTTATTATAGTAACTTCTGCTATTACTGACACATTACATTGTCCATTTAGTAATGTGTATTGGAGACAATCACATTGTCCATTTAGCAATGTGTATTGGGAGACAATCTATAGTAACTTCTCATTTAGTAATGTGTATTGGGAGACATTCGGATTATGGATTATCATTTAGTAATGTGTATCTAGTAACTTCGCATTTAGTAATGTGTATCATTATGTAATGTGTATTGGGAGACGAAGCTTTTGATATTAGTAACTTCTCATTTGGTAATGTGTATTGTATTGGGATACGTATAATCCATAGTAACTGATATATCATGGTTTTTACCCGATTTTAACCATGATATAACCGGGTTTATATTAGTATTTGTGGTATTTTGTATGTATTTTGCAGTGTTTTGCAGGAAATGGTCATTTAGAGCTTAATGGAAACATTTGGAGCATTTTGGACCATTTTGGAGTTGAAGAGATACAAGTGGAATAGGGACCTTTAAAAGGTCCCTGTCGATCGACAGTTGTACATATGTGTCGATCGACGGAGAATTTTAAAGACGAAGAAAATATCCACAGACGCCCTCGTGTCGATCGACATATTGTTTGTGTCGATCGACGGTGGCTCTGTAAACCTAATTTTACCACTTGTATAAATACTTTTAACTCGTTTTTACTTAAGGACACACTGTTTTATTAAGGAGGTAGAGAGAGAAAGAGAGACTTTTGGAGAAACTTTGGGAAGATCTACATGTTCTTGAGATTCAAAGACTTCAAACCCTTTTGTATCATCTACTCTTACTCTTTAATGCAATCTTTTTCAGTTAATATGATTTCATCATCTATTTCTGAGTAAATCACTTGTTAGGTTTTGGGATTTCTTGGGTTATGACTAGAAATCATTGAAATTGCATATTTGTTAAGGTTTATCCGTAGGTTCTTCATTTAAACTGTTATTAATGCTTGATTCTTGCTTGATCATCTCGAATCTCGATCTTAGGATTGTTGATTAGCCACGACAGTGGGATTAATAACCTGAACTAGTTTAAATGGGCAAAGTTACTTATTCGCAAAGAAATTTGGTTTAGGGGCTTTGTGAACATATCGAGCTCGTACTAAATGCTTGTTTAGATTCGACGAATTCGCAAAGAAATTTGGGATTCGAGGATCTAAAGATAGATAGCCTTCGTAACGACAGTTAGCTGGCTATATTTTCGTGTTTGAGTTCTAGAACGGCACTTAATTGAACCTTGACAATTGTTATATATTGATTTCGAATCATTACCTAAAGAATTTCCATGACCTAGCTTTCATCTCTTTAAGTATTTAATCAACCCATCTTTCGTTTACTTGTTTTATAAACTGTTTTTACTCTTACAATCGTTTTACTTAGCAAAATCTGATTACCGAGATTGATTGTGTATTCTAACTCCCTGTGGATTCGATCCTTAAATACTACGATGATCTCTTTGTTTGAGAGAGTGGTTCTAAGGTAAATTTGAGCCCGCATCAGTAACTTCTCAACTTCTCATTTCATTTAGTAATGTGTAGTAACAATCGGATTATGGATTATAAGGAAAGCTTTTGATATCTTGTCATGTAGTAGTAACTTCTCATTTAGTAATGTACTAATGTATTTAGTAATGTGCTGATTGTCAATTGGGTAGGCAAAGCAAATGGAATTCGCTTCTACAACTTGCTAAAGCTGAGGATCCCCTTGCTAGAAGCAGTATCGTTAGGTATCTCGAGAACGACAAGCAGATTTTGCCAAATCTTTGCGAATATGTAAGTATCTTCTCTGTGATTTTCTCTTTGTGATATCTTGAACTTGAACTTGTATACATAAGGTTTCCTGATATATGTTTACTTACCTATTCCTTACCTATTCCGTGAACTAACATGTTTCCTATATGTGATTTTCTCTTGAACTTGAACTTTCTTGTATAACTAAATTTACCTATGTTTCCTTGTATGTTTACTTACCTATTCCGTGAACTAACATGTTCATGTTGCTATTTCCTTGCTATTCCGTGAACTAACTAACATGTTGTTTACTTACCTTGTAGGCATTGACCACTCGGACAAGAAAATACCCACGTTCCAAATGTGTGTTTATGTTTACCGCTGGATTAATCGTTGGAGTTCTAGAGATCAAAACGGCAGTGGTTAATGAGGAAGAATATGGCGTCTATTGAAGACTTCATAGAGCATAATATGTGCTTACATGGAGTATATGCATCAGGTTGTCTATTGATAATCTGCAAATTGGCTTTGGCAAAGCAGTCTCAATGGCAAAAACATGGGAGTTTGATAAGTTGGATTGTGGACGAAGGCAAATATTCTTTATGGCATAAACATGGGCGTTTGCTGAGTTGGATTGTGGACATAGCCAAACAGGCTCCTCAAAACTCCGTGAAGACTTTGATTACTTGTCTTCAGATAATTGTATCTCTCTCTCTTTTTCTCTTTTGCTCTCTTTTGCTTTATTATGCTAGCTCTCTCTTTGGCTTTATTAATATACAAACGATTGTTATTACAGCTGCAACCTAAGCACCTCTCTAAACGTTAGTTGGCCACGTTGATGAAAATAGAAGGTGGTTTTGCTACTGTTCTAAAGAACATCTCGAACGAGTTCAACATTAGCAAATTCTTAGATTTGCTAATGGAATCTATTGTCCGACAAGTTGATGAGAGGGGATTTTGTGACATGTTCGTGTCTATAGTCGAGACGGTTGCATTCAATACAAACATGGTTGATATAACTACCCAAGTTCTCAACAAGTGTCTCGAGTCATCAGGTATACTACTAAGTTTAAATTTCAATATTGGAATGTCCTCTAAATTGTAACATTGTTTGTAGGGGAATGGGGAAGGAGTGTTTTACTTGCAATTCATTCTAATTACCCGGTTGAAATCTTAGAAGCTATGGATAATTTTTTGGAGAATCAAACTGAGATGAGACTTGAAATGATATCTCGTACCATGGATTTCTTGGGTCGAACTAAGGTATCTGATTTTAGTAATTCTTTCTTCTAGTTATATCATACTAGGTCTTATTTCTTCTAGTTATATCATACTAGTTTATATTGATGAGGTTTTTTTATGAATTGTAGGAAGGTTTAGGCCCCGACTACAAAACAGAGCTACTTCAGTGTCTAAGAAATGCAATTCCAACAGTTGGTATGATAAGAGAAGAGGTCGAGGAGCTCCCTGCTTCACAAGAAGAGTTGAATGTTGAACTTCTGTGTTTGGATTCATTTTCGGAGATTTGTGAAGACAAGGCATTCAGTGGGCAGGTCGGTCAGACAGAAGCAGTGACGAAAGAAGAGGAAGTTTCATCGATTTCTCTAGTTTTCTCATTTCGTTTTTTTAGAAAAATTCCAAAAAATATTTCGAAACTGTTAATATTCCTTTAACTAGATCATCATCATCATTTGTACGGATTCGATTTATCCCAACTTACTTAAACAACTAAGTTTGTCACCGCTTAGTCGGTTATTCTCCAAATCAATAATCCACCAATAATTTATCGATGCGTTCTTTCTCTAAATATAAGAGATAAAGAGTGACGATTATTGATGATTTATCGAATAATCCACCAATGATTTATCATGCGTTCTTTCTCGAAATATAAGACTCTGATGTGGCTAATATAAGACTCTGATGTGGCTAAGGACAGGAACGGGAAGGAGCTAACTCTGATATAGCTTCAAAGTGTAGCGAAGGTTCGGTTTTTTAGAAAGATCCCAACCACTAATCTAATATTCTAACCTCCCACCGATTCTTCACTGAGAATATCGTAGTTGTATCAGAGATCCGAGAGCCAAGGAATAGTAGGCCTTCTATGTGTGCAGGTGCATGGAATAATCTAAAGCAAGATCGGTGTACTTGTACTTAGAGCAGAAGGAAAGAGTCTAGCATTAGTGTGCTCTACAGAAGGAAAGAGTTACGAAGGAAAGAGGCCTCACGCTTCTAGCACAGCAAAACCTAATGCCCGATTTGATCACTAATCAATGGCATTGGCCACCTATTAGAGAGGAGCACTTTTCGGCCTATGAAGATAGAGAGCACGCCGACTTTATCCGTCTTATCCCTTAGAGCTCTGTGCTGTGTTGTGCTTCAACGCATCGGAAGGACTAGCTTAGATAAGTGATCGGCTAATGCAGCTTGTAGCTCCAGTTGAAAAAATCTTCTATACTGAAAACTTCATCGGTGTCATGTAGAGAGTATCATCATTGTTTTTAAGACTGCATCGGTGTTAGAGAGAGTCCACCATCATCATTTTCCTTAGCATCGTAAGGAACTAGAATAAACGCCTCCCCCATCTTCTGACATTTCTTACTGTACTTTCAAAAAAGCAGTGGTATCCGGACTCGAGGCTTTATTGGCGTTGATCGCAGAAGAGGACGAGCTCAATGAATTGTCTAAGACGTGCTCAGAAGAAGAGGCATGTATTGGCGGAAAGGGACTCGTATTGGTGCCGAGAAAGACGTAAAGAATGGATCACACGCGCCAGCAGTAGAGTATGGGGCAAAAGAGCTTGCGAAGTGGCTAGCGACCAATTTCCATTTCCCAGGCGATAAATTGACTATCGTTTGGATTGATTCTTGGAGATAGACGAAGCGTCCCCTTAGCCGACACTGGTCTCGATGAGCCTTATGGTAAGTAGAAGTCGAAGGAAGTCTTCGTTCTGATTGGGTCAGCAGGTGATTCAGTTACCTATTGAAGGTTTCGTCGGTGTCAGGTAGCGGCTCATGCTCCTTTCGTTTGGGATTGGTTAGTGCGAACAGGCAGATTAGTTGACTTGCATGAGTTAGGAAGAGGAACTTTCCCTTTTCGTGACGCCTCACCCGAATGATCGAAACTCTAGTGACTTTTGGACGGAGCATCTCATTCTCTGATACAGAAAATATAGAGACTCAAGATAGAAAGATAAAAGAAGCCAAGAGTTCAAAGAACAAGAGACTCCATTCACCAATTTGGACTTCAATCCGGAGTTGAAGAAACAAGATTGATGTAACAAACTCGTAACCAAAGAGAAAGGAAGAAGACGAGATCAAATTCTCAATACAATTTTCTGGGTAATTTCCAAATGAACGAAAAACGTTTCTTTTATCTACTCAGCTGCTTCTTTCAAACGCATCTCAACCCTCCACGTGGCAATTAATCCACCATCTATTTCATGTATCAAATCTCCCCTGTTGGAGAAAACCTTGACCACAAGGTTTTGTAACTTCAGCTGTAGACGAAAAATTCCTGAAATTGATTCCACCAGGGTCCCAAATGCGGTTGAGAACATCCAATCTCGTGAGTTTTGAATCAGAACCCGTCGCCTTCTGTTGTTCATGTGACTGCAAATGTTGCGGCAACATCATTGTCTTCTCATGTTTTTTGTTCTTCCAACCATGCCACATATGAAAAGCAAGATCTGTAATCCCCAAATGCCCATTGATCTCAGAAGCAACATTATACAACAAAGAAACCGTCTTCACTGGTGTTACCGTCTCTGCCCCTTTACGACCACTTTTAGGTTGTAGCTTTTCAAACGCTGTGAAACTTCCATATGAAACAAAGCCCATGGAATATTCAGAGGCTGAGGAAGCCAGGGATTCACTGCTATCAGAACTCTTATTATCAGTCAAAGTTCCAGTTTGTAGGCCTAACCACGAAAGTTTTGTTGATCCATTTGGTGGCAAGAGGTTGAGTAGCAGCAGGTCTCTCGCTGGTATTTCCTCGGCGTTAAAACATTGCCACGCATCCAAAAAATTTGTCCCACATGAAGAAAACGAGTATAAGGCACGACCCTTCATTGGAAGCTCTTTGATGTCCACCGTGACATTCAGTTCCCTTATCGACAATTGATCCCATCGAGGCAGCAAATATTTCTGCCATGTAGCAGCATCTACGACAGGTGGAGACACAAATGAATGAATTCCCGCACTTCCTCATCAACTTGGATGAGCACTTTGTCGTTCTCAGTTTTACTGATCTCCTCCGAAATATGGCTTTCCGCGGAAATGACCATCAAAGCTTTCGTTTGTGCTACTTCTTTCTTGTATCTCCATTTATGCTTCAGCTTATATGTATTTTCCCAAACAGCAGGCCTTGTAATCTGTGTTGTACCTGCAGTCAGCAAATGACTTCCCATTTTTTCTGCTACAACATTAAGTGGAATCCTAGCAAGACCAACTACTTCCTGCAACGAATCTGCTTCCTTAACTTCCAACAATCCCTCAATTTCACTCCACTTCGTACTAATCTCAGCAGTCGGCTTTGATGTTAAAATGGCATTGTATTCCTTAAAGCTGAACAATCCTGTCCCAACACTTGTAGCAATTTCTTGCAATAGTTTCATCTCAAGAGGAGGAGCCACTTCAGCCTCTGATGTTAGCACACTTGCGAGCTTAATTCCCCCCAAATCTGCAGCAACCTGATGTAACTCAACTGTTTCCTCAGTTTCATATGTCTCGTCACTTGATAGGCATGTAGTAGGTTGGATTATAACTCCCATATCACTTTTCTTAGCTAAAATCGAGTCATTCTCCACCTAAGCAGTTACCTTGATTTGAGGAGCTACCTCTTCCTCCGCTTTGTTTACACTCTCTGCAGCAGTCTGAATTAACTATGCGTCTTCTTCTGCAGTTTCATGCGTCCTTTCATTCGAAAAATTGGTACTAGACCATATTATACTCTCCTTAGTCTTCGCAATGTATAAAGGTTGTGTGCACTGTCTCATCGGAGAATCCGTAAAATAAGCTCTTTCAAACAACTTTCCAAAACAGAAACAGAGTTTTACGGTTTGAGGCTGACGCTCCTGTACATACAGCTGAGTGTCCTCCTTTAAACCAGCTATATACATACGCACCAAATAATCCTCAGGCAAGCTCACTCTAGCACTAATCAATTCAAACTTCGCATGAATCCAAGATTTCCGCAGTTTCCCGCAACTGATGTAATTCAGCTATGGAATCATCAAACCGTTCCTGCAACAAGATCTTATACGATTCCCAACCACTTAAACCATATCTACTAAAATCAGACGGCACGAGTGTTCGATCCAAAGCTGCAGCAATTTCATAAAAGCGTGTAAAGCTTAGGGTTTAGGGTGTAGGGTGTAAGGTTTAGGGTGTAGGGTTTAGGGTTTAGGGTTTAGGGTTTAGGGTTTAGGGTTTAGGGTTTAGGGTTTAGGGTTTAGGGTTTAGGGTTTAGGGTTTAGGGTTTAGGGTTTAGGGTTTAGGGTTTAGGGTTTAGGGTTTAGGGTTTAGGGTTTAGGGTTTAGGGTTTAGGGTTTAGGGTTTAGGGTTTAGGGTTTAGGGTTTAGGGTTTAGGGTTTAGGGTTTAGGGTTTAGGGTTTAGGGTTTAGGGTTTAGGGTTTAGGGTTTAGGGTTTAGGGTTTAGGGTTTAGGGTTTAGGGTTTAGGGTTTAGGGTTTAGGGTTTAGGGTTTAGGGTTTAGGGTTTAGGGTTTAGGGTTTAGGGTTTAGGGTTTAGGGTTTAGGGTTTAGGGTTTAGGGTTTAGGGTTTAGGGTTTAGGGTTTAGGGTTTAGGGTTTAGGGTTTAGGGTTTAGGGTTTAGGGTTTAGGGTTTAGGGTTTAGGGTTTAGGGTTTAGGGTTTAGGGTTTAGGGTTTAGGGTTTAGGGTTTAGGGTTTAGGGTTTAGGGTTTAGGGTTTAGGGTTTAGGGTTTAGGGTTTAGGGTTTAGGGTTTAGGGTTTAGGGTTTAGGGTTTAGGGTTTAGGGTTTAGGGTTTAGGGTTTAGGGTTTAGGGTTTAGGGTTTAGGGTTTAGGGTTTAGGGTTTAGGGTTTAGGGTTTAGGGTTTAGGGTTTAGGGTTTAGGGTTTAGGGTTTAGGGTTTAGGGTTTAGGGTTTAGGGTTTAGGGTTTAGGGTTTAGGGTTTAGGGTTTAGGGTTTAGGGTTTAGGGTTTAGGGTTTAGGGTTTAGGGTTTAGGGTTTAGGGTTTAGGGTTTAGGGTTTAGGGTTTAGGGTTTAGGGTTTAGGGTTTAGGGTTTAGGGTTTAGGGTTTAGGGTTTAGGGTTTAGGGTTTAGGGTTTAGGGTTTAGGGTTTAGGGTTTAGGGTTTAGGGTTTAGGGTTTAGGGTTTAGGGTTTAGGGTTTAGGGTTTAGGGTTTAGGGTTTAGGGTTTAGGGTTTAGGGTTTAGGGTTTAGGGTTTAGGGTTTAGGGTTTAGGGTTTAGGGTTTAGGGTTTAGGGTTTAGGGTTTAGGGTTTAGGG